>CM073770.1:130367839-130410247 GCA_037158775.1 Hetaerina titia | reverse complement strand
GGGATATTGGAAGCTGCTAAAGACACTATAGGAACCGTTAACGGGAAAAGGATAAGGAAACCATGGGTAACGGATGAGATTATTGCAAAGATGGATGAGAAAAGAAGATGGAAAAATGTAAACACAGAGTTAGGCAAAATGAAGTACAAAGAGTTATACAATAAATTGAGAAAGGCCACAAATAAAGCAAAAGAAGAATGGCGGAAAACGCAATGCGAGGATATGGAAAATTTAAAGAAGAAGGGTGAAATTGGTGCTCTATACAGCATGGTTAAGTTATTGTCGGGAAGTTAGAAGGCAAGATCTGTGCTAACAGTTAAAGATAAATGGGGTAAGATAATAGTTGAACCAGGAAAAACCCAAAAGAGATGGAAGGAATATATAGAAACACTGTATGGTAAAGAACTTATGCCGACAAGGTTAGACATAGAAAAGGAACATGAGGTAGAAGAAGATAGCTTAGGTCCAGGCATACTCGACGGTGAAATAGAAAGGGCATTAAAGGAGATGAAAGCAAATAATGCTGTGGGGTGGACAATGTTCCTGTAGAAATTTTGAAATGGTAAGGGAAAGGTGGGAAGAAGGCCATATATGGACTGATTCGTAGTATCTATGAGGAAGGAATCTGGCCGGAAGATTTTGTGAGATCGGTGTTAGTTCCTATTCCAAAAAAGGCAAAGGCTTCGTCATGTGAAGATTACAGAACATAAGTTTGATATCCCACGCAGCTAAAGTATTCTCAGGATCATCAACAGAAGGATAGAGAGTAAGGCAAATGATTACTTAGGGGATGATCAGTTTGGGTTTAGGAAGGAAAGAGGTACGCGTGATGCCATTGCAGTAATGAGATCACTAATTGAGAGGAATATAGAATACAACCAGGACGTTTTTGCCTGTTTTGTAGATTTCGAAAAAGCGTTTAAAGGAGTGAATTGGGAAAAATTAATGCGTGTATTGCAGAAAATAGGAATGGATTGGAGGGACAGGAGACTGATCCGCAACCTGTACATGGCTCTGACTGCTCAGGTGCGAGTGGGGAACGGAGAGTCCGGATGGGCAGTGTTAGGAAGAGGTGTAAGGCAGGGTTCCCCAATGTCAATGGTGCTTTTCAATGTATGTGTGGAGGAAATGATTAAGGAGGTTTGGGAAGAGCTGGAGGTAGGAATGAAAGTCGGAGGGGAATTCGTAAAATCGGTTAGATTTGCTGAGGACCAAGCATTAGTTGCTCAGTCAGCCAAGGGGTTGCAAGCATTGCTGAGTGAATTGGAGGTTCAGTGCAATAAATATGGGATGAGAATTAATATTAATAAAAAAAGGTTATGCGATTTTCCAGAAAGAAAAAGGCCAAGCTAAATATTAAAATAGGCGGGGAATGAATAGAGCAAGTACTGCAGTTTACATATCTCAGAAGTGTTTTGGACCAATACGGTCAAAGTGGTAGGGACGTAAGGAGAAAAATTGCGCTAGGCAAGGAGGCTATCTCAAGTAGGAGGCAGTTGATGACGGGGACGTTGAGTAGGGATATTAAGAGAAGACTCGAAAAAACTCTGATATGGAGCGTAGCTATGTACGGCGCGGAAACGTGGTCACTGCAGCAGGAGAATAGACGTAGATTGGAGGCTTTTGAAATGTGGGTTTGGAGAAGAATGGAGAAGGGGAAATGGGCCGAAAGGAAAATAAATGAGGAAGTACGAGTGATGGTGGGTGAGGAGAGGGGTTTGTTGAGAGAAACCGTATGGAGGCAGGAAAAATGGGTGAAAGGCGTATTGAGCGGTAGTGAAATGTTGAAGAAGGTAATAGAGTGGAGAATGTTGGGCAAGCGAGGTTAGGGCAGGAACAAGATAGGGATGTAGGACGGGATGAAGGGAGGAAAGAAGTACACCGAGATGAAGAAGGACCTTCTATAGATTAGTTTGATAGGTGGAGAGCCTCAAAATGTTTATTTCATAGTTGTGTCCATCCAAAAACCTACCTTTAACGGTAGATTACCTAATAATAATAATATATATATATACATATATACACACGATAAAATCTACCGCTCCACCCGACCACACACACCACAGAATAACAACCCCAAACCTGACGCTGGACTCAACCTTTGCACAACCTATTTCCCCGGATCCCACAGACTGAAAACCATTCTCAAAGAACTTTATCCTATATTACATGACAATGACGCGACCACATCCTTACTGCCCCAATGCCCCTCTGTCGCTTACAGACGACCAGCCAATCTCAGAAACCTTCTGAGATCCACTAACCCTTTGGCACCCCGCCCTGACAAATTTCCACATATTTCCCCTACCTGCAATCGCCCCCGATGTAAAACATGTCTGCTCATCAGATCTGCTCCCCTCTCCCCACATCCCCTCATTGTCCCTTCACCCCGTTCTCACGCTAATTGCCTCTCAAAAATATTATCTATCTTTTGTCGTGCAAACAATGCACCTCATTCTACAAAGGCGAATGCATTACCCCCTTATCCATCCGAATGAACAATCACCGCTACTCATGTAATTCTGCTTCACTCTCTTCTCTTCCTATCCCTTTAGACGCAAGTTCACACAACCTATCATTTGACGAATGCTTTTCCCTAACAGTTCTAGAATCCCTACCCGATTCAGCCACCAACATAGAGGTGAGAACTCGCGAATCCGCATACATCCTATATTTCCGATCCTTTAAAATTCCCACCTTTAACCGCCATCTTTAATTTCTTTCCCAACAGTCCCTAAACCTTCCGCCCCGTCTTCCCTCCCCAGGCACTCTTCCCTCAAAACCTCTCAGTCTGACCTGAAGAAGGCCTCGGAGTAGGCCGAAAGCTTAAATCATCTACAGTGTGAGTGTCCTTTTACGTGTTATCTGTTTTATTCTGTGTTCTATTGTGGCGTCCAAAAGCTATATTGCTCTCGTGAGTACTTCCGCATCATCAATATACATATATATATGTTCATTCACATGGATACAGATATAAGATCATCTTGTATGTTCGTCCATTTCTCCTTTGGTTGGTGAAATAGCTCCGCAACGCCATCTTCTGGCGATGTATCGGGGTCCATAAGGGCACGCGTGCGAGCTTCTTTATAGATGGAGTATCCGGTTGACGGCTGTTGTATACTTCCTAACGTTTTTTACTTCTCTCCACAGTCTTCGCTACCAACTTAATGTTGAAGAAGGTAATAGAGCGGAGAATGTTGGGCAAGCGAGGAAAGGGCAGGAACAGGATAGGGATGTTGGATGGGATGAAGGGAGGAAAGAAGTACACCGAGATGAAGAGGGACCTGATATAGATTAGTTTGCTAGGTGGGGAGTCACAAAATGTTTATTTGATAGTTGTGTCCATTCAAAAATTTACCTTAAACGGTAGATTACCTAATAATAATAATACTTATATTATATATTTAAAATATTAGACATTTAAACACGAAACCCCGCCATATGGCGAATAAATATTCATTCACATGGATAGAAACGATATAAGGAAAAGGGAACATATAGAAATGTATTTGTTCTAATACCTTTTCCTATATATTTTTATGTGAATATATTTATACATATTTGTATTTCGTTTGGCTTTTAAACACAAGTGGAGAGAAAACTGGAGTTTATGCACTGTTCTTGTGCCTAAACGAAGCCATTTCAAGAATCGGTAATGCATCTCGCTTTAGCGAAAGCTATAAGAAACCTGTGTGCCATCTAAAAGAAACATGTGTGCATTAAACTGTGCAGCCATCTTATATTTTTTATTCAGTTTCGTGTAAAAGAATTGTGACGTAAGAACTTGAAAGCAATTTCATATTACTATAATTTTGTTTTAACACATATTGTTGCAAACAAACAACATTTTGCTGCTAGATCAATTGTAATAATAATAAATCTTTTTCATGTTTTTTTCCAAGCTATAATTAGTGAACTAGCGTCGACTTGTAGTGTTTTGATTTTTTAATGCTATTTTTATAAAAATCGTACGTTATTTTTATTACTCGGTGAGACCAATCATTTACACTCCCTTACAAACATATTCCGTGGGAATTTTATCAGTTCGTGGTGGTTGCAAGACAAGTTATTTTGACCCTCACATCGTCAGCATCCAAATGAATAAGCAGAGAAAGGCACGGCACTCGTAGGTCGTCTTCTGCTATCGATTTATTGCTATTCGTATTCCATCGCTATAGCTTTTCGTAGTTTCCACAAAGGACCAATCTCCGCCAAAGGCATCTTGTGAGCCACTTTACTGTTCGTCTCCATGGCAGCAGTTTGTTTGGTGGCCATTGAAGTCTTCTTTTGCTGAGTGTATTAAGACCATCTTATACCATCCTCACTTTTGTTTAATACTCGGAAATAAGCACCGGCAGGTTATCAGGATTTTCAAAATTTATTTCGGTCTCAATGTGTATGTCTGAGATAACCATTCAAACGCAACTCAAGCAGTCTTATAACTTTCGATTTCCGCGCTAAAGGTCTTGTATTTTTGTGTTTTCGTCGACGCCAGGGTTGGTGGAGAGATAGTTATGAACCTGACAAAACAATCGGTCGCCTCCTTGTACGCCCATTTACATCTGTGATTGGTAGTTTTATCCGATAATCAGCAGTAAATTAATATTCCAACGCACTTCGATCTTCAGCATACTGAAAATCGAATCCCACTTGTTTATCGAAAACGATTTTTATCTTTTAAACGATACGTCTTTTAAAATTATGATATAAGTACTGGTTTCACTATTCAAATTAGAACCAAGTAAATCGGCCTAGATGTGCTACAGGCCTGTATATTATGATTCTGGAAAGCTGCTTGCATGCTTTCATTCGGTTCTTTTGATTCAAACTCTTTACAATTTTGTTTGCGGGGTAACTTTACAATTTACCATTAAATAAGGTGAATTTTCACCTTAGATGATTAATAAAATCCTTCTTGAAATTTTTCAGTGAGTTAGGGGTGAAAATAAATTAGTCCTCGCTATTCCCTCGAGGATTCATTGTACTTTTTATAAATGCAACTGTATGGCTTCAAAACGACGCTATTGCGCAATATCATGATGATTAATTGTGCGGCGAAGAATGCTGGCTGTGTGGCGGACATTAATAATTACAAAGGCCTTGGGTCTATTAAATTCATTATCTTTTTTCTGAGAGGTGAACTACAAAATTAAAGAGGGCCAAGTGCGTATATATCAGAGTGTCTGAAGGGTCCTTTGCTACGCCGTCATGGAAATTGGCCCGATGTGGATACCGTACATAATTACCATTTCGTCTTTAAAATTCTTAAACACATCGTATTTACTGTCTTAATTAAGCTTTCTTTAAGTGTTCTGTAGCCATAAACAATTCAATTGCATAATGAACGGTTAAAATTCCAGTGGCAGGTTATTTCTTCCCTTTCATTAGTGCTTTATCTCATAGTAGTTGTTAGCCATTTAGGTAAGAGGATCATGGATGGAATGAGTAAAAACTGGTGAATTTTATTTTATGATATATCTTTTATATATCGTACGTAAGGTACGCTTTGGTACCTTGTAATGTTCATCAATTTACATCATCTTCTTGAAGGTGACAAATGAGATTCCTTCAGATACCAAATTTACCTTTTCCTTTTGGACCTGGAGTAAAAGTAAAGTTATGGTTGACTTAAATACAGACGGTCACTCTTTATAGATTCAAAACATATATGGCTGAATCGTTCATCCCACACAGTTTGTATAGCTCCCTATAGGTTGAGAAACGTTTTGTATGCTTAAAATGGCATCCCACCCTCCAATTATTTATTGTACAAGTACAGCGTTCTCTACTTCAGCGTGGTTTAGCACCCCTATCTAAATTCATCGTCCAATGCTTGGCACAAGTAGTGATAGCATTATGGATGTGAAAATTAATTATTAAGACCATTAATTATTATTAAGACCATTAATAATTACATTATGATTATTATATTAAGATCAATCCTAGGTACATTCTTCCGAATGAAGACATTAACGGACGAAACCTAAGGCCCGCGTCCTTCGTAGTAATCATTTAAGGGAATTCACAAAGACATGTCTGATTTCTCCTTAGGAAAAAAAATTGAGTTTTTGAGAACGCCATTAGGCAGGAGAGTTTGTGATGGAAGGAATTAAATGGCCCAGAAGTAATCACGAACATCTAAAGTTTCAAGATGATGTCGCAAATTGTCGCTCCATTATTTGAGAGACTATTGTGGAATTTCGAAACGATAGGCTAGTCCGAGCCTAGCTCACGTTAAATCGAAAGTGCTAACTCGACGGTAAAAGAAATTAATTCGGAAGCCCCGTTTGGAGCATGTGTGTGTGTTTGTGTACGGAAGACATCTGTGTACAGCAACCGTGCCGCGCACGGCCTGAAACGGTTTCGTGCGGATGAAAACGAGAGGGGTTGGATTGGGGTCGGGGAAAGTGCGCTGAACTGAAGGGTCGTTACGGTGTGTACGTTTGTGTGTTTCTGTGTACGAAAAGAGGGCGGTGTGACAAGAACTAGTGTCCCATCTCCCACCCTAGCCCTCTCACTTTCCACCCTCCCCGCAACAACATCTCTCTCACCCTTGTTGAAGTACGGTGGGAAGAAGAAGGAAGGGAGGGAGGGAGTAGGCGGAGTGATTTCTGGCTGCACCCTGTTATCTCTCTCTTCCTTCCCCCGCCGTCCTTCCCCACCCACCTATCCCCCCACCCACCTATCCCCTCACCCCCAAAAAACACCGCTTCGCCTCCATCCGATCGATGCCTCTCGAATTTCGCGGCCGTTAACCGATGAGTTAAAATGGAAAAGGGCGTTTGGAGAGCGAAGGGCGGTGGGAGAGAAAGGGAGGAGATGGCTCGAGGAGTAGTGCGAGTGGAGAGGGTTGGGTTTTTGTTGTTGCTGCGTCTAAAGTCGAAAAGTGGGCCAAAAGGTTAGGAGCTGATTGTTTATAATGGGTGTGTGTTGGGCATATTTATCGATATTGCATTTACAACATGTTGAAGATTAATTTCCAATACTGGTTGATACATTTCCAATCAAATCAACCCGAAGGTTGGGTTATAAGGGCGATTAGAGCTCACCCATTACTACGACTAAGTAATAGGTGGCAGTATTAAATGTCCTCTTCCACCTTTGAGGTTCCAAGTGGTACCCGAAAAATCATACAACTTGGGTGAAGCTGAGAGTCAAATTGATCCGGGTATTGAATCCAGGCTCTCCGGTCAATATCCCAACGTTCTGCCACTGAACTACCACGTCGCTCAGAATGTTCCGAAATGTATTAATACTGTTTACCTTTAGATTTTTTTTAAATTTATAAAAATGATTGCCGATTTGACCGTTGAGACGTACACAAAAACGTATATCACCCAAAACAATAGTTCAATTATATTGGCATATGGACCTATGGAAGATGTTATTGTTCATGTCGAAGTACAGCTTCCAGTCAGTTATAAATATTTTTATAAAAACTGATTTTTCTATGCTATCCTTCTGAGTACATCATCTGATTTTTTCGATGCATTTCGTCTCAAGTTCCTCTTTCGCTTCAGCCCGTGCTCTCAAAGCTCTGGAATTCTTCTCATCTCTGCTTTTACACTGATCCCTAACTCTTCTTATCCATTTTTAACGGTCATTTCCTTATGCTTCATTTCTTCCGTTATTTCTTCTACTTTTCCGTATATCTATATCCCTGCACATTATATAAGTTGCTTTCTGAAATGGTACATGATACGCGCATCGATGTGTCATTTTTTTCAATCTTTTAGGTGTCAGTATATTGCCTAGCTGCCTTCCGTCCGTCCACGTCTCTCCTCCTTAACAACCCCCCGCCCTCTTCCACATGATGACAAGAGGCGAACGCACGAAGCGGCAGTGCGTGCGTACGCGCCAGTACGGGTGGCCAAGTTATCGAATGGGTCGTTAGTCATTTTTTTATTTTTTCTTTCGTTTAACTATTTTTATTTACCTATTGCCACACTTTTTGCTTCTTGTGGCCACAGACCTTTTATATATACATACATATATATATATATATATATATATATATATATATATATATATATATATATATATATATATATATATAATGTAAATTCAATAATGGTTATAACAAACACAGAAACTAAAACACATAAAAGAGGGACTCACTGGTTCTCGAATTTTCGGTGGTGCAACCACCTTTCTCAAGAGGAATTAGGAACATAACTGAGGCAGAGGAGGGCCCGAAAGCAGTGGTAGGAAGGAGAAGGGGGAAAAGAGGGGAAAAGAGGGGAAAAGAAAGAAAAAGGGGGGAAAAAGGGGGGGGAAGGCATTCGTGGTGAGGGGTTTGGAGGGGCAGTGTATGGCGCGGGAATTTTAAAAAAGGTGGGGATGATATGGAAGTTGTTGGGGGCGGAGGGGGATGAAATTTTCCTACAAATCAAGGGTTGTGCCATGGGTAGCAGGTTCAGCCCGTCCTATGCAAACCTCTTTCTTGGTCTCGCGGAGAATAACTCCCTGTCAAAACAACCCCTGAAACCTCTATTGTGGCTCAGATATACTGACGATATTTTCCTTCTCTGGCCACATGGTCCTGATTCCCTGAAAACTTTCATTTCCAACCTTAATGTTTCGTCCTCTATCTCCTTCACGTCTACAGTTTCCTCCTCTCAAATTACCTTCCTAGATGTAAACATATCATTTATAGACCATAAATTTCACACATCCGTACATATAAAACCCACAAATAAACAACTGTACTTACATTTCAACAGCTGTCACCCATACCACACAAAACGTTCCATTTCTTACTATTTTCTTTCCATTAGGGGACACAGAATTTGCAATGACCCTGACTCCCTAGACAATTTCCTCATAAATTTACACCATTCCCTCCTCAAACGAGGTTATCCTGAATCCCTCCTGAATAAGAGGATACGTAGGCATACTTACACTCCCAGACCTTCCACCACCGCGAAAAACCACCCTCTTTCAATTTGTACCACGTTTCTCCCTGGCCTAGAATCTCTGCGTAATATCCTAAAGGACCTCTATCCTATCCTCAAAAACCACAATTCCACCACCAACCTTTTCCCCAAATGCCCTCTGTCACTTTCAAACCCCCCGCCAATCTATCAGATCTTCTAAAATCTACCAATCCACTTCTTAAATCCTCGCCCCGTTCCAAAATCACTCCCAGACCCTGCAATAAACCTAGATGCAAAACGTGACCTATTTTCCTAACCAGAATCCCATCCCTCTCTCACCCGCTCTTTAACTCTCTCCCACCAATTCCCTACTCCTCGTGTACCTCCAGCAATGTTGTCTACCTACTCAAGTGCCAACTTTGCCCTGCCTTTTACGTTGGACAGTGTACCACACCCCTTAATATTAGAATCAATAATCATCGAGCCTCATGCAACAATTCCTACCTTATTGGTATGCTCCCAATCCCCAAACATGCCTCCGACACTATCACTGCCTTTGACCAATGTTTTAAAGTATCCGTCTTAGCATCCCTCCCACACTCAGACCCTCCACTGAAATTCAAAACATTAGAGTTAGCTTTCATCTGGCTCTAGGATTCCTGGAATCGCCCGGTTTTAATATTAGACATTAATTGTCCCCTTTATGCATATAATTTCATCCCCCTCCGCCCCCAACAACTTCCATATCATCCCCACCTTTTTTAAAATTCCCGCGCCATACACTACACCTCCAAACCCCTCACCTCGAATGCCTTCCCCCCTTTTTTTCCCCTTTTTCCTTTCTGTTCCCCTCTTTTCCCCTCTTTTCCCCCTTTTCCTTCCTACCACTGCTTTCGGGCCCTCCTCTGCCTCAGTTATGTTCCTAATTCCTCTTGAGAAAGGTGGTTGCACCACCGAAAATTCTGACTAGAAATGTTTTCCTATCCCCTTTCCTTATATGTCTATTTCTATGTGCGAAAATAATATATATATATATATATATATATATTCATTCACATAGAAACACAGATAAGGAAATGGGAAAGGAACACACATAAAGGATGAACACAAGAGAGGTGGGGAAGGCGGATTTGAGCAGATCACAAATATAAAAATATTTTCTTCGACTGGGACTTGAACACGGCAACTCCCCATTTGCCGGGCGGATGCTCTAACCAATTGAGCCAGTTGTAAAGTACATTTTCTCGATAGCTCAAGTGGTTAGAGCATCCGCCCGGCAAGTGGAGAGATCCGGTGTTCAAGTCCAGGTCGAGGAAAATATTTTTACATTTGTGATGAATATTTGTTCACCGTATGGCGGGATTTCGCGTTTGAATGTACATATATATATATATATATATATATATATATATATATATATATATATATATATATATATATATAATTATAAATTCACTGATTGTCATAACAAACACAGAAACCAAAACACACAAAAGAGGGACTCACTGGTTCTCGAATTTTCGGTGGTCCAACCACCTTTCTCAAGAGGAATTAGGAACTAAACTCTGAACTGAACCAGTGAGTCCCTCTTTTGTGTGTTTTGGTTTCTGTGTTTGTTATGAATATTAGTGAATTTACATTATATATATACTATGTATATATATAAATGTACATATATATATATATATATATATACATATATATCTTTGGAGTAATCAAAGATAACTACGACAGCGGAAAGATACCAGAACACTTTGAGAAAAGAATAATGATTGCAATACCAAAGAAACCGAAAACAGATAAATGCGAAGAACACAGAACATTGAGCTTGGTTTCACAAGCATCAAAAATCCTTACTCGGATATGCAGAAGTGGTTGTCGGGCTGGACTGCGTGAGAGACATTTTTTGGCTCAACGTTTCTCTCCCGTTGCAGGGAGCGTCTTCAGGAGCGAAGTAATTTTTGGCTACGGCCGTTGATAGTTTATGTTTGGGAGGGGGGGAAGGGGGTGGGGTGGGGTTTGAAAGGTTGTGTGTGTTGCCTTTCTCTTTTTGACCGTTGGTGTGTGTTTCTCCCCCACGCAAAAGGCGTTTCCAGGGGTTTGGTAGGTGGAAGCCGTCGTCTCTGTTGAAATTCTGTGGCCGTTTCGCTATTTCAATCGACTCACGAATTAGCCTAGGGAAGTAATATTGTTTCTTCGCTAGGACTCTCGTGTTGTCGAAGTCTATTTTATGTCCTGGCTCCGACATGATGTGCTCCGCAATGGCTGATGTTGTCCATTGTTTGTTTTTTACTGATGCTTTGTGTTCTTGCCCTTCCCCACCCCCCCCCTCCCAAACATAAACTATCAACGGCCGTAATGGTCAAGAAGTGAAAGGACCGAACTGGGTATATATACGGAGGATCAGCTAGCCAAAAATTACTTCGCTCCTGAAGACGCTCCCTGCAACGGGAGAGAAACGTTGAGCCAAAAAATGGCTCTCACGCAGTCCAGCCCGAGAACCACTTCTGCATCTCTCAACAGCTGCGAAAGCCTACGATCTGCGACCTTACTCGGATAATTAGCCTAAGAATAGAAGGAAGGATAGAAGGAAACCTCTGAGAAAACCAATTCGGGTTCAGGAAAAACGGAGGAGCAAGGGAGGCAATTCTCAGCTTGAGAGTTCTGGCGCAAAAAATTAGACAAGTAAATAAGCCATTATACGTGGCTTTCGAGGACTTGGAGAAGGTCTTCGACAACGTCGAATGGAACACGATGTTCAAGGTACTAGATGCAATTGGACTGAACAACAACGACAGAAGATTTATCCATAACCAATACAAGAATCATGTCACAAGAATGAAAACTAAAAACGGGAGAAAAATAGAAGCCAAAATAAACAAAGGAGTAAGCCAAGGATGTTACCTCTCGCCAGAAATATTCAACGTGGAAGAGGCAATAAAAGTAGCACAGGAATTGGGTATCAAAGGAGTCAAGGTAAATGGAGAGGAAATCAACGTGCTCCGGTTTGCAGATGACATTGCAGTAGTGGCGGAAACGTGAGAGGACCTGCCAGCAACTCTAAGTGCTAAGGATCAAGTGCTGGGGGAATATAATATGAACATAAACAAGAAGAAAACTAAAATCCTTGTGTGCAGAAGAGAGAAACTGAATGCAGATATCACAATTCGAGGATTGAAACTAGAACTAGTGGAATCCTTCATCTACCTGGGCAGCAGCATAACATGGGATGGAATAATTTCCACCGGCATCAAGGGAAGAATAGCCCAAGCTAAGAACGCATTCATGAAAAAGAGGCAATTATTTTTGTTAAAAGAACCTAAGGCTGGAAACAAGGAAACAATTGGACAAGCATGGCACTCTATGGTTCCGAGACTTGGAATATTGGAAAAGTGGGCCATCAAAGAATAGAAGCCTTTGAAACATGGATGGTGCTGGAGCAGAATGCTGAAGATTATATGGACAGACAAAGTGAGGAAGTATATAGAAGAGCAGAAGAGGATATAATCATATGGAGAACTCCACGGCAAAGAAGAAATAGATGGATTCGACACACATTGAGGCAAAATGGATTGATTGGGAATATAATAGAAGGAAAGATGACACGAGGAAGACCAATAGACATGTACATAGGACAAATTGAGAATGACGTAAATCAGAAAAGGTATCAGGGATTGAAAAAATTGACATTAAATAGAGGCGAATGGTGGGCTGCAATAAACCAATCCTAGGATTGAAATACTGATGATATATATTTATATATATATTATTATTATTAGGTAATCTACCGGTTAAGGTAGGTTTTTGGATGGACACAACTATCAAATAAACATTTTGTAACTCCAAACGAAACCCAATCCAGCAACCTAATCTACATCAGGCCCTAATCTTCATCTCCGTGTACCTCCTTCTTCCCTTCATTCCGTCCAACATCTCTATCCTATTCCTGCCCATTCCTCGCTTGCCCAACATCCTCCCCTCTATTACCCTCTTCAACATTCCACTACCGTTCAATATGCCTTTCATCCATTTCTCCTGCCTCCATAGGATTTCTCTCAACAAACCCCTCTCCTCCCCCACCATTTCTAGTACTTCCTCATTTGTTTTCCTTTCGGTCCATTTCACCTTCTCCATTCTTCTCCACACCCACATTTCAAAAGCCTCCAATCTACGTATATCCTCCTGCTTCAGCGACCACGTTTCCGCACCGTACATAGCTACGCTCCATATCATAGTTTTTACGAGTCTTGTCTTAACATCCCTACTCAACGTCCCCGTCATCAACTCCCTCCTCCTTGAGAAAGCCTCCTTGCCTAGCGCAATTCTTCTCCTTACGTCCCTACCACTTTGACCGTATTGGTCCAAAACACTTCCGAGATATGTAAACAGTTGTACCTGGTCTATTCTTTCCCCGCCTATTTTAATATTTAGCTTAGCCTTTTTCCTTCTGGAAAATCGCATAACCTTTGTTTTATTAATGTTGATTCTCATTCCATATTTATCGCACTGAACCTCCAATTCACTCAGCAATGCTTGCAACCCCTTGGCTGACTGAGCAACTAATGCTTGGTCATCAGCAAACCTTACCGATTTTACGAATTCCCCTCAGACTTTCATTCCAACCTCCAGGTCTTCCCATGCCTCTTTAATCATTTCCTCTACATATACGTTGAACAGTACCGGTGACAATGGGCAACTCTACCTAACACCTCTTCCTAACACTGCCCATCCGGACTATCCGTTCCCCACTCGCACCTGAGCAGTCTGAGACATGTACAGGTTGCGGATCAGTCTCCTGTCCCTCCAATCCATTCCTATTTTCTGCAATACACGCATTAATTTTTTCCAATTCACTCTATCAAACGCTTTTTCGAAATTTACAAAACAGGCAAATACGACCTGATTGTATTCTATATTCCTCTCGACTAGTGATCTCATTACTGCAATGGCATCACGCGTATCTCTTCCTTTCCTAAACCCAAAGTGATTATCCCCTAAGTAATCATTTGCCTTACTCTCTATCCTTTTGTTGATGATCCTGAGAATAACTTTAGCTGCGTGGGATATCAAACTTATTGTTCTGTAATCCTCACATGACGAAGCCTTTGCCTTTTTTGGAATAGGAACTAACACCGATCTCACAAAATCTTCCGGCCAGATTCCTTCCTCATAGATACTACGAATCAGTCCATATATAGTATGGCCTTCTTCCCACCTTTCCCTAACCATTTCAACATTTCTACAGGAATATTGTCCACCCCCAAAGCCTTATTTGCTTTCATCTCCTTTAATGCCCTTTTTATTTCACCGTCGAGTATGCCTGGACCTAAGCTATCTTCTTCTACGTCATGTTCCTTTTCTATGTCTAACCTTGTCGGCCTAAGTTCTTTACCATACAGTGTTTCTATATATTTCATCCATCTCTCTTGGATTTTTCCTGGTTCAACTATTATCTTACCCCACTTATCTTTAACTGTTAGCACAGATCCTGCCTTCTTACTTCCCGACAATAACTTAACCTTGCTGTATAGAGCACCAATTTCACCCTTCTTCTGTAAACTTTCCATATCCTCGCATTGCGTTTTCCACCATTCTTCTTTTGCTTTATTTTTGGCCCTTCTCAATTTATTGTTTAACTCTTTCTACTTCATTTTGCCTAACTCTGTGTTTACATTTTTCCATCTTCTTCTCTCATCCATCTTTGCAATCATCTCATCCGTTACCCATGGTTTCCTTATCCTTTCCACGTTAACGGTTCCTATAATGTCTTTAGCGGCTTCCAATATCCCTTTCTTGATACATTCCCATTTTTCTTCGATAGTACTCAGTTCTTTACCGTTATCCATCATTTTCTCTACAGCCTGCTGATACTCCTTCCTCGTTAATCCATTTACTGCTTCTAAATTCCATTTCCTAACCCGCCCTCCTTGCCTTATCTTCTTGAAACGAACATTACATTTCATAACAACTAAATTGTGGTCAGAGTCCGCATTCGCTCCTGGGAAACGTTGCGAATTTATCACACTGTTCCTAAACCTGTGCTTAACCATAATATAATCTAACTGATACCTTTCTGAGTCACCTGGCATTTTCCATGTATACCTACGCAATTCCGACCCAGAGTTTCTTGAAACCATCGTAATCGGTGATGAAACCAGGGTTTACAGTTATGATGTTGAGACAAAGGCCCAGTCTTCTCAGTGGAAGGGTCCTCACTCTCCGCGACCAAAGCACGTATGTCCCGGTCCAATGTAAATATATATATATATATATATATTCATTCAAACAGAAATAGGAATAAGGAAAGGGGATAGGAAAACACATAAAAAGCGAACACAGGACATGTGGGGAAGGCGGTTTTTGAGCAGATCACGAAAGTAAAAATATTTTCTTATCCGGGATAAGGAAATATTTTTACTTTCGCCCTCCTCCACCCCTCCGCAGGCAGACCCCCCTCCACCGCTCCGTTCTCTTGCGCGAACGGAGCTGTGGAGGGGGGTCTGCCTGGTAGGTTAAGGTTCTTAGCAACAGACCGACACCAACCTCAGTCGCCTGCGGGCTCTCGTAAAGAGAGGACACCGTTTTTAGTGAAGCAAGGTTTTTGTCCGCGTCGAAAAACAAAATGAATCTGAATTTAGAGCAACGTTATTCCGTGTAGTTTTGTGCGAAACTCGGGAAGACAGCAACTGTGACCCTCGATATGATCAAGCGGGCTCATGGGGACACTGCCTTAAGCCGTTCCACAGTGGCAGAGGGAGCTCGTTGAAGACGACCATCACTCCGGACGGCCGTTCGACCGTCATGGAGTGGTTCACAAGGAGTTTGTCCGTGAGCGGTTACCAGCCTTATTTATTTTATCAAATGCAGTCAAATAGCCAAGTATATCAATACAACAATTTGCGGTACAATCTATTACTAGTTAATTATCTAGTACAATCTGCATAAGACCTCCAATTTAAAACCCCAACCGACCTCTTTAAGGATCCCTCTCGGGATATTCTTAGTCTAGGGTCTGCTTAACTTCGGGAGAAGCTAGACTTGCTTCGCTCGAAGGACGATTTGCATACCGAGATCACGTGTTCTCAGTCACGGTGTCAGCGGAAGGATTTTAGGAGAAGGGCGAGGAAGTGTTTGAGCATCACGGACGAATGACACAGGCAGAGGGGCGGGCGAAGGGGAAGGGGTGGTGGGTGGTACGAGCCGGCGAATACAGAGGGAGGGCAGCAGCTGGAAACAATGGGGCAGCTGCCCGAGGGGCTTGTTTAGTGGATTTTTTGGGAGGTGGAGAGGATTCTGAGGTTTGAGAAGTTCGCGCATGGTTGAGCACTCGAAATTCAGATATCGGCCAGATGCTGTGAATTGGGCCGAGGGGACCGTTTGCGTATTTTGGAATACATGCCACGCACGCACACACACACAAGCCATATTTGATGGTACAACTCCATTCCAGAAGGGAATATTTGGGGAGAAGAGGGTTTTTTTCTTCCCCCCTGGGACATGACATGACGTTATATGTATGTATGTATACATGCGTGTGTGTATACCCTGGTACCGGTCGTAATAGTAATATCAGCAGTCATATTACAAGTTACCACATCGTCAAAGTCAGTCGAAATAATTTGGAGTGAGATAATTAGTACCTGCTGACTTCATGGGATAAAAATGTGTCTATTTCGCTGAGAGGTGAGGATAACTTAATCCTTCGGCAGGCTTCATCTTCGCACATAAGATACAGGGCGATTTTTTGGACACAGCCTTGGAAAAATGTGCGCCATAGATGTCGTCTGATACACTTTATGTGTGTATGTAGGTGTAGCCTTGCCAAAGGCCTATAGAAATACACACTCTAAACATGCATATATATAGAGTGTGTATTTGTATGTGTGTTTATATATATATATATATATATATATATATATATAATATAAAAAACAGAACTCAAATCGGAACGATGGGAGCGCCACACGGTGGTTATTCCGGGAACTTTTTGATCAAGGTAGTATATATATAGTATGTATGTATATATATATATATATTTCTAGTGTATTTGTAAAACACCATACATATATGCACATACTACATATATTAGTTAGAAACAAAACAGAACAGAATAGATAATTGAAGGGATGAACTTAGGAAGACGTAAAATGAGAAGATATATGAGGGTATGAGAGGGAATTAACACTGAATGGATAAGAATGGAGGGCTGCAAGAAACCAATCTTAGGATTGAAATACTGATGATGACATATGCTTATGTTTTTATTAGTATTGGTGTCTGATGACATTGCATAAATGATGAAAATGGTTGACACACCATCAAGTTTTATGAAGTCTACAAATTGTACCTAATTTCTTTAGAGAATGTCGTCAGACGACTCGTAGGTCGACTTATAAGGGTTGCGATGACCCTACTATCCTCTGCTTGCCCAACGGGTAAATAAAAAAGGTAGTATTTGTACCTTCCCTTCAAAATTCACTCTCAAGAGTGACCTTCAAAGTCAAGCGGCACACTTGTTTCACCAGAAATCGAATTTTGATGGACTTAAAACACTAATTTGATCTCAAGGGATCTACATTATTGAATTCAATAATTAATTTTCCGTAATAAAATAATCATGAGGACACAAAAAGGCTTTCTCCTTGTCTAAATTTCCTATTCTGTTTCAATTAAATGGGTCTCACATTAAACTGTTATTTGTAAGCCAATGTGAACTATTGCTTATAGGTTCCATAATATCTCCGAAGGTCTTTTGTGGTCTTTTGAAGCCAAAGTAAAATGAATGTGATCTGAATTTCTTAAATGTATTAACCAACTAAGGCAAAATCTTTATACAAGTTTTTTTGATACTCTAGCACATTTTATATGGAACGAGAAATAAAATGTGCCTTATGGTACTCAATTACTTTCTATTCCTTCATATGAAATGAATTTAGTGTACATTTATTGTTTAGTATACCTCTGAGCAAGACTTTATTTTACTATCGTTGAAGGAATTCAACTAATTAACTTTTTGGGACTCAGCTAAAGTCTTTCAAAATGATACTACTATATACCCTTTCATAATAGGAGGATGGTTTTCTCCCTTTTTTGGGCAGAGGGGTTTAAGGGTTGAGAGAGAAATCTGGCGCCGGTGTTGTATTAGCGAAAGGCTCCAAGGGGTCACACAATTGAACTTCCTATCCGACTGACGGCGGACTCCCGCTGAAGTGACCTCCACCTACTGAATGGACACTGCTGAAAAAATCCTATCACAGCTAAGATTCGAACCCAGTCCCTCGATTTGGGAACCCTAATACGCCATTCCGATTCTCGATAGTCTCAAATTGCTAACTCCCCGAGAAACGGGCCCCAGGAAGCCGCTATCGCAATTTTTATTCACTCATGCACTCGACGCGTAACTTATACGAGTATCCCTCCGGGTAGCTCAATATAATGGTGGATGAGGGAGGAATACGAGATTCAAGGGATAAAAATACGCGGTAATTTTCCCGCGGCCCACCTGTGTGAGTCACCGAAGAGGGAGGGAGTAATGAGGGGGGGGGGGTCGTGAGAGTGGAAGCGGACGAGTGGGAAGATTTTTAGCGGCCGCCCAGAGCGACACTCTCGCGACGAATGCCGTCTGTCTGCGGCGAAGAGAGGTGCACAAAACACTCCCGAGAGAGAAACTTCATTCCGGGTTAGTGCGGGTCTTGAGGGGCGGGAGAGTAAAACCTTCCACCGGAGAGAAGACCGTGCACGGAGTGGGGAAATGGGATGAAGAAACTTAAGGGCGGTTTTCTCTAAATATAAGAACTTTCACGTTAAGAACTTGAGAAAGGCAGCTTAATAATTCTTATCAAGTTCGCGTAAGAGCGCAAGCGCGGGGAAATTGATGCCCGGGTACATTTCCTATTTTTCCCCAGTCCAATTTTTCTAGTCATTCATCTTTCAAGAAGTGAAGCTTAAGTGTGTGTGTGTGGGTGTGTGGAATCCTTCATCTACCTAGGTAACAGTATAGCTTAAGATTTAAGAAGCTAGACCGACATCAAGAGAAGAATTCTTCAACCTAAGAAGTCGTTCGTGAAATAAGATTTAGCAACTACGTCCACAGAACCAGAGGTAGCAATCAAGGGAGCATATCTTTGAAATGTTCGCATGGAGCATGGCAATCTACAAATAAGAGAGAGGGAGCAATGCGAAAGGAGACCGGAAAGGAAGTCTTTGAAACATGTTGTGCTGAATAGGTGAATGTTGAAGATTAAATGACCGACATAAAAAGGAACATGGAGAGGAGGAAAGGACCACGTGGAGAACACTGCCATAAAGAGGAACGAGATGGATTTGACGCACTTTAAGGCATACATGGATTGGTTGGAAACATAATGGAAGGGACAATTAAAGGTAATATCCGGCGTGAAGTACCAAGACAAAAGTGCATTGGAAAAATTAAAAATGTCGTAAAATATGGAATCTGTTAAGTGGTGAGGTAATATACCGTGAATGGGTAGGAATAAAGATCTGCAGAGACCCAACCTTATGATTTAAATATTGATGATGATGATGATGAGGATTTGTTTGCATTAGAATTTTAATTATCTTGAAGAAATTCATTTTAAATGATTATGCCAACATAGCTATCTAACTGAAAGATAGTTTGGTGTCGTCCGTCGCTAGTCTTTAACATATTACCGTTAGCGGCTCATAATATTCAGTTATAAAATTATTTCTTCAATTCTCAATGCAAGGTAAAGACATTGAAATACGGATCCTTCATCGATTCTTCATTGTACATAATTTCATTTAAAATTAAGAAATTATTTTTTTTTAAACTTTGGTAAATTCCAAATATAGTATATGTCCTAGTAATACTGTCAGATGGAATTTCATCCGATTTAAATATTCATTTGGAAATACTATTTCGAATGGATGATGTTTATGTTAGGTATTTTACTCTATCTCGTATTATTTTTTATGAAGTGAAACCAGTGATTAATGAAGAAACATGTAAATTTATTCCTTACGTCCCCTTGGCATCCGCAGCATACGAAAAGCCGGCAGGAAGTTAGAATATACTCGTTTGATGGCAAAACAGTGAAAAGTTGTTGTTTGGATTATTTTTAGGCTTTGTAAATACCTTAATGATTTTTTCCCTATCAAATAACAAATTTCTGACCTCAGTACATATTAAACCTACTAATAAAAAACAATAGCTTCATTTCAACAGCTGCCACCGCATTCATTCATTTCGCGGGCTTGGAGGGTCCGATTGTCAAACTCTTCCTTTATCATGTTGATATACATGCCCCTGAAATATGATAAAACTTTCAGCTGTTTTAATTGTGGACTTTGTCTGTTACAGCCATTAAGGTTAGATGCGTTTTATGAGCTCGGCTATTTTCGTTTGTTAAAAGAAATGGATCTAAGAATTCGTATCAAATTTTGCGTGAAAATGAAATAAAATTTAACAAAATGTGTGTGAAATGTTAACAAAGGCCTACGGTGAGTCTGCAATGAGTAAATCAAGACTTAACGAGTGGTATAAGCATTTCCGAGAAGGCCGTGAAGACCTTGAAGAAGACTAACGCCCCAGTACATCAACAATCGACGAAAACGTGGAAAAAGTGAAGGAAATGGACCTGTATGGACTGACGTAGTATCTATGAGGAAGAATCTGGCCGGATGATTTTGTGAGATCAATATTAGTTCCTATTCCAAAAAAGGCAAAGGCTTTGTCATGTGAGGATTACAGAACAATAAGTTTGATATCCCATGAAGCTAAAGTTATTCTCAGGATCATTAACAAAAGGATAGAGAGTAAGGCAAATGATTACTTAGGGGATGATCAGTTTGGGTTTAGGAAAGGAAGAGGTACGCGTGTTGCCATTGCAGTAATGAGATCATGAATCGAGAGGAATATAGAATACAACCAGGACGTATTTGCCTGTTTCGTAGATTTCGAAAAAGCGTTTGATAGAGTGAATTGGGAAAAATGAATGCGTGCATTGCAGAAAATAGGAATGGATTGGAGGGACAGGAGACTGATCCGCAACCTGTACATGTCTCAGACTGCTCAGGTGCGACTGGGGAACAGAGTCCGGATGGGCAGTGTTAGTAAGAGGTGTAAGGCAGGGTTGCCCATTGTCACTGGTCCTGTTCAACGCATATGTGGAGTAAATGATTTAAGAGGCATAGAAAGAACTGGAGGTAGGAATGAAAGACGGAGGGGAATTGGTAAAGTCCGTTAGGTTTGCTCATGACCAAGCATTAGTGGCTCAGTCAGCCAAGGGGTTGCAAGCATTGCTGAGGGAATTGGAGGTTCAGTGCGATAAATATGGGATGAGAATTAATATTAATAAAACAAAGGTTTTGCGATTTTCCAGAAAGAAAAAGGTTAAACTAAACATTAAAATAGGAGGGGATAATATAGAGCAGTTAGAAAAGTTTACATATATCGGAAGTGTTTTGGACCTAAACGGACAAAGTAGTAGGAACGTAAGGAAAAGAATTGTGCCAGGAAAGGAGTCTTTCTCAAGGAGGAGGGAGTTGATGACGGGAACGTTAAGTAGAGAGGTTAAGAAAAGACGCTTAAGCAGGAGGATAGACGATAGACGATAGATAAGTGGTCGCTGAAGCAGGAGGATAGACGTAGATTGGAGGTTTTTGAAGTGTGGGTGTGGAGAAGAATGGAGAAGGTGAAATGGACCGAAAGGAAAACAAATGAGGAAGTACTGGAGATGGTGGGGGAGGAGAGGGGTTTGTCGAGAGAAATCCTATGGAGGCAGGAAAAGTGGATGAAAGGCGTATTGAGCGGTAGTGGAATGTTGAAGAAGGTAATAGAGGGGAGAATGTTGGGCAAGCGAGGAAAGGGTAGGAACAGGATAGGGATGTTGGATGGGATGAAGGGAGGAAAGAAGTACACAGAGATGAAGAGGGACCTGATGTAGTTTAGGATGTTGGATTTGGTTTTGTTTGGAGTTACAAAATGTTTATTTGATAGTTGTGTCCATCCAAAATCCTACCTTAACCGGTAGATTACATAAAAATATATAAATATATAATAATATAAATATTTAGTATTGAAATAATATTTATACATATATAAAAAGGTAATATTGAAGTAATATATTTATTTATATATGTATATATATACATATATAATGTAAATTGACTAGCTAGTCGACAAAAACACAGAAACTAAAACATATAAAAGAGGGACTCACTGGTTCTCGAATT
This sequence comes from Hetaerina titia, assembly GCA_037158775.1. NCBI lineage: Eukaryota > Metazoa > Arthropoda > Insecta > Odonata > Calopterygidae > Hetaerina > Hetaerina titia. The sequence continues at coordinate 130,388,156 of CM073770.1, read as the reverse complement.
TTTGGTGGTGCAATCACCTTTCTCAAGAGGAATTAGGAAGAGAGTTCTGTTCCTAATTCCTCTTGGGAAAGGTGGTTGCACCACCGAAAATTCGAGAACCAATGAGTCCCTCTTTTATATGTTTTAGTTTCTGTGTTTGTGACGACTATTTAGTCAATTTACATTATTGAGCACGTTCTTGGGTTTTTCAAGAATGTGACCTTATATATATATATATATATATATATATATATATATATATATATATATATATATGTGTGTGTGTATGTATTCTTATATGTTACTTCGAAGAAATCATATATATACTTATGATTTCTTCGAAGTAACATGGAAGTGTTGAATAAAAAACTTAGACAGCAACACACTGTACGAGAACACATTAAAAGAACACACAATAAAATCCTGATAATTTCCATGGACTCGAACTCCGTCTTCTTTGGAAGATAAGATATGACTGAGAGTCATATCTTATCTTCCGAAGAAGACGGAGTTCGAGTCCGTGGAAATTATCAAGATATTATTGTGTGTTCTCTTTATGTTTTCTGGTACCGTGTGTTGCTGTCTAAAATATATATATGTATATATATATATAGGCAGTCTGACCTGAAGAAGGCCACGGAGTAGGCCGAAAGCTCAAATCATCTACAGTGTGAGTGTCCTTTTACGTGTTATCTGTTTTATTCTTTTATTATATATATATATAAATATTTAATCAAACACGAAATCCTGCCATACAGCAAACAGATATTACTTGCATCATAGAAATAGATATAAGGAAAGGGGATAGGAAAACGCATAAAAGACGAACACAGGAAAGGTGGGGAAGGCGCATTTGAGTAGATCACAAACGCAAAATTATTGCCTTAACCGAGATTTGAACACCGGACCTTCCACTTGACGGGCGGATGCTCTACCACTTAAGCTATTAAGGAAACCTAATTTACACTGAGATCTGCGATGTTTTAAAGCGCCTACATGCCCGATAGCTTGGCTCAGAGATGGCGTTAGGGAGCTGTTTCACCCACCATAGGAGAAATAGGCAAACAAAAGAGGAGAATGGACAGTAGGCTAGCAAGCATACAGCATCATAGAGTCTAAATTAGGTTTCGTTAATAGTTTATGTGGTAGATCATCCGTTCGGTAAGTGGAAGGTCCGGTGTTCAAATCCCGGTTAATAAATCCCGGAAATAGTTTTGCATTTTGATCTCCTCAATATATATATATATATATATATATATATATGTATATATATATATATATATATATATATATATATATATATATACATATATATATATGTATATATATATAATTATATGTTTATTTGTGTGTGTATCCATATATACCCTATATGTACGTACACATGCATACATATATACGAGGGTAGGCTGAAAACAAATGCACACATGTTTGTAGACAACAAAAAAAATAACCTTCAGAAGCACTCCTGGTGGAATGTGGAAGTCGCATTTCCCCTCAACACGCATGCGTATTATTACAACAATTACAGAGTGTAAAAATCATTCGCTTTGACCGGGATTCGAACCCGGATCCCTCGATGTCCGGCCGAGTGGTTTAGCTCTTAAACTCTGAAATTTCTGGGCTACATTTTTATTGGAACAAGATGTTGTGACGAAATGCCGTACATACAATGTCACAGGCATTCGTAGTCGTGCGCGACGCACCACAGTCCACGAGGTTACAGCCAATTTGAAAAACTTGGGCTGTTCATACCTTAGACAAATTTCAAAGAAACTGCGGGAGATGCCGCAACAGACATAACGGAGTCATCTGCTAACATGCATTTCATTGCAACAATTACAGAGTGTAAAAATCATTCGCCTTTACTGGGTTGGAACCCCGATCCCTCGATATCCGGCGGATGACCACGTTAAAAGTTACTGTTGCGGCATCTCCCGCACTTTCATGAAAAACGCATGTGTCGGTGTGAGATTGTTGCATTCATCCAGTGTCTTTTGATAAGCGGGAGAATGGAGACGTGTTCTAGTGCTATGTCAACGCGAGTTAAACAGCGTGGCTTAAAAAGTGACTCCTACTGAGTTTCATCGTCGTTAAAGGTCGTTTATGGTGACGATTCTGTTGATAGGCCTACTGTACATGGATGGATAGTAAAATTTCGTGGTTGCGATCTTGAAAAAGTCATAATTGGTGATGAAACCCGCAGCTGAGGTCCAATCAATGCCACAGTCTATAAACATCGCAAACTCGCCGAAGATTTGATTAAAAAAGACCGTCGAATAAATTAAAAGCGTATCGCAAATCATTTTTGTCGAGTTTGTCATGTTAAAGGCAGCCTGTTGCCATTGATCATGCAGCATGACAACGTTCGTCCACACACCTCACGCGCAACTGGAAAGGCTCTGCGAAACCTGAAATTTGAACCAATTCTACACCCTTCTTATTCACCCGATTTTGCGCATTGCGATTTTTATTTATTTCCTCAACTCAAGAGACACATCAAGGGTAATCATTACACCTCGGACGATGAGGTGAATGCAGCTGTCAATTCCTGGATTCGAGAAATGTCGGGAGAGTTTTTCAGTGACGGAATGGAAAAACTTGTTACAGGTTGGGGGAAATATGTTAACCTTAACGGTGACTATGTTGAAAAATAAATATATGCTTTCGAAACTTAAGAATATAGCCCTATTTCCCTGCATACTAACAAGATATCTAAGATTATGAAAACACTCCTACTCTAGTTTAATTTTTAGGTTATTACACTCTTATAGTGTTCGGAAAGCTCTTACCGTCCCACAGATGAAATATTTCTACGAACGGCCTCGTAAAATTTATTAAGATTTTTACGATACCACCAAAGCAATAATGAAGCTCTTTAAACGCGAACATGTAGTCTGATGAAGAATTGATACACTTTTACGGGACATGACGAATGAGAGTTGAGTGCACGTGGCGATGAGAAATTAGAATATTAGAGAGCTCATTTAACCATATTTTATTTCTCAAAGCATAGCACTCAACATTTTTAATCAATCCCTGCAAAAATACCTGAAAATTAAGACTGATTTTAAAAAAAATCACATTTCCTTTCATTGCTTATCATTTTGATTTTCTATTTATCCAATTTATTCCTGAAAATAATATCAAACGCCTCGCTACGCAAGAAGTGAAGCGTCCGGTCACTGACTGACTGGCTTTGACCGGATTTAGCCTCAGAAATCCCAAATGCGGACAACGGAACCCGCATAAGAGCGCCTCCTACAATTCTCACCATCGTGGTGATGCCACGGAGACTATTATTCCATCGTGGCCGCCATTGTTGCGTCATTTAGCGTGATGTAATATATATGAGGCAGAAGATGTTCTCCCCTTCCTCCCCCAGGTCATGTTCTGGAGGAAGAGGTTTGAAGAGTGGGGAGGAGGAGGGAAAGTGGGTTGAGGGATCGGAGGTTGGGTCCAGAGGGGAAAGTGTGTTCTCCTCCTAGGGGGAGGGTCCGTGGGAGGGGATAGGGAGTGGCCTCGCGACCCTGCTCATCCATCCGAACCCTTGTTCCTTTCCCCTCTTTCCTCACGTCGCGCACGAAACCCTTTTTTCTTCCTCCTCTTCCCACCACTTACCATTCCCTATTTCCTCTCCCTCTCTCCTTTTCCCTTTCGAATGCTCCATCCGTGGCTGTTGCGATATGGTGGTGATCGCATCGATATTATATAAGCAGATGGTCATATCGTCTGCTCCCACCTACGTTCTATGTCGCCTTTCTCTTTCAGGCGCACAGCCTGTATCCCGCTACCTGCTTCAACCCCGCCTTATCCATATCCCACTCCCTCCCGTTCATGGCGAGTAAGTAACACGCGCGGACCAAAAACCTAACCAACTTCCATCGGATAATTTTTAGTTTTTTAGCCATCTTCTACATAAAAAATGAAATTCACTTATCGACCAAGAAGTGGCGCTTATAGCTGAAAATGTGGACGATCTCTTTACCCAATAATGTGAATATGAGATTTTTTTCTCGTTACTTTTGACAATTTTTATGCACACATTTATGAATTAGCTAATTAGTGCAAAGGTGAAGTTTAAATTAACGTCATGAAATATCTGCATTAGTGCAAAACTCATCGAGAAAGTAGAGTAGATTTCACGATTTTTATTTCAATTGCTATTGCTTCAGTCAGTGGAAGGAATAGGCGTGTGTAGACTTAAATATAGGTTTTATTTTATCATGTCAACTGAAAATAATTTTCATTCACCAACTCCGAGCATTTTATGGTCAAAATATGAAGGAAAAATTGCCGCATATTTCTGAATCAAATACTCGTTTGTGCATTTCTCATAACGCGACTATGAAAGAATAAAATTGAAACTTTTGCGAAACATAATTAGTCACGTGCCCTTTTACCCCTTTCAAACACACCATTAAATAAATAGAGCACTTCCTGCAGTTACATATTTAAAATACCGGTGTCTGGATATTCTCTTCCGTTGGTCCACCTGCTCTCACAAGCTTTCTTGTCCACCGGAAAGCATTTTTAAAATGATTCTGGGGCTAAAATGGATCCAAGTACTTTATCAAAACAGCTGTTCTGCTGGCTTCCTTAACTGTCCTCTGATTTCTGAATCCCCGGGAAGGAGACCTTGATGCTGAGATTAATTAAAATTGTAAAGCTATTTATGTCATTTCGTCCAACTTTACTTAAATATAGGGTCGGTTGCTTACCTACGTTGTGACGTCCAGGAACAACGAGTAAATTTAACTTTTCTTCTTTTTCAACTCCAAAAAAACTTCACCCTTCATCATGAAAACTTGCTTATTGTACCGCAGTGCAGCACGTACCTGCTTGTAGTTAAATTGTGTGCTCATTTAACTGATATCAATGGAAATAAATCAGTTGTTAGTTTTCCCATTCTGTATTGTCATATGTTGAATATATATTGATGCATATTGTCTACATCAGTTTTGCGTAAGTTGAATTATCACGTAAGGTAATTTAAGTTCACAAGTTTTTATTACTGCATTGATGAATGAAGGTTTAAGAGTATTTACTTCATGTTGTTTTTGGTGAGGTTTTAACATTTTCAAATATCTGAATGCAACAAAAACTAACCTTAAACCGTGGATTACTCTCATCAAATAACTAATTAGTATAATATTAAAACAGCCAGGAATCGACAGCAAAATACGGATTATTTTTATTAATATTCCCTTTATTACGGAAATTTTTGAGTCGATTTGTGCACTTGAACTCCCCCAGGGGGTTGAATAAAACAAAATTGGCCGCTACCCCCAAGTTTCAATGATACAGTTTGCGTGATGAACTCAGCCTCTAGGTGGTGCCCCTGATTATCACCCAAACACTGTACTATACTAATATATGTGGTATTATACTCTGGTTTTGTCTCATACGGCCCACTTCAAGAACTTTTATAATATAATTGCAGTTCCAAATATTAAATAAAAAAGTGATATGAGGGAATTGAGAAAAGTATGCACACCGGATAGGTCTGGAACCTCCAAACGATCCCCCTCACCTTCCTGAAGCGTCAAGAAATCGAAGTAAACTCTACCTAACATATATTCTATTGTTTCAGGCTTCACTTCGTGGAAGTATTTAATATTCAGACTAAGAAGACTCTCCTTTTAGTATCTACCTATTATACCGTTTTAACCTTCTCTATAAAGTTGTTTCACCCACTCCTAAGTACCAATTCAACTATAACACAATGCCACTTATGTCTGACTGCATCGAAACAAAAGCGTTTAGTTAATATCGTTCAAAATATTTAAATAAACTAATTTTCATGCTATTGTTTCTAAAATTTTAAATCGCACCTTAACCATGGTTGTTTTCCAAGTTTTATTTATCCATTTTCTACTATTATAATTTTTTGATTACTATTATTAAATGTTAGACTACCATTTAACGTAGAATTTTGATGAACACAAACTGAAAACCCTTACGTATCTTAACCGTGCGCATAAAAACTCAATATGAAATCCGAAACGACAATGAACCCTTCTTATTCAATTCCACATAATTCCTTTCTTCTTTTCTTCCAATAATTCTATCTTATATATAACCTCTCACTCGCTTGCGTAACTTCCCCCCTCTATCAGTCTTCAGCATTTCATAGGCAATCAAAATACCCTGCATTCATCTTTCTTGCCTCCTTCCAGCCTTCTCACTGTTATGAATAGTGGAGCTTTCTCGAAATATTTATTATTATTAAGTAATCTACTAGTTAAGGTAGGTTTTGGATGGACACAACTATCACATAATTAACAAACCGAACGGTATTAGGGTTAACCGTGTGAAATTTATCCATGATGGAAAGAAGACAAACTATGCAAATTTCACTTGAATAGAGATTTATTCACGACCCGGGTTTCAAACACTTAATGTCATCTTCAGGTGACTAACTTGCGACTCCAAACAAAACAATCGACCAACCTACTCTACATCAAATTCCTCTTCCTCTCTGCGTACTTCCTTCCTCCCTTCACCCCGTCCAACATCCCTATCCTGTTCCTACCCTTTCCTCGTTTGCCTAACATTCTCCCCTCTAATACAGTCTTCAATATCCTACTGACGATCAATATGCCTTTCATCCATTTATCCTGTCTCCATAGCATTTCTTCCAACAAACCCCTCTCCTCACCCACCATCTCCAGTAATTCCTCATTTGTTTTCCTTTCGGTCCATCGGAAATATTAAAATACTATAGTTCAATTTCCACAGATGTGTAGTGCGTACAATTCAACACAAATGCATCAATCAATCAATCATCGGGTACATTTTACTAGCACTGTTAAATCATTCTGGAAAATTGCAAAGTCCATTATTTTGGAATATATAAGGTTTCCGCTAAGTAAATCCACCCACCACTAATTATATTTCCAAACCGTAATGCTAATTTAATTAAGAGTAAATGGAATCGCCTGCTCAGTCATTTTACGTGTTATAACTATTTCCATTTATTATTACAAAATTGTAAAACTCTGGTCTTGTATGGAAAAAATAACAGATTTCATTTTTTATTATTATTACAAATAAAGGAATTGCCAATAATTGCATTGCTACATGGAATTATCCTATTTATCAATTGTAATTTCCACCCTTACACATTTATTTTCCTGCATTTCGTTCGCGACGAATCAAGCCAACACCCATCTAAAATCAAGTAGCGTTCACCAGTTTATATTATTTAAAAGAGGTAGGCCAGTGAGAATTCAAGGATATTTAATAGATCATATGGATTTTGATGGACGCCGGTATAACATCCCTATACGTCTTCTCCCTTGCTGAACGCCAAACGTCCCGAGTTGGTGGTATTTCTCCTTGCGCTTCCAGTATGCCCACTCAAGTGTACTTTCGTAGGCCGCATAGAGTTTAGTACAGGGCATTGCATGAAAAATAGAGCGTCTGTTTTCGAGCGAATGTCCTGCCGCTTGGGCTTGCACTTTCACCGACGCACATATGTAAGCGACGGCCGCCTGTTTTTTTAATTATCCTTCTCCTTACACGTAGTCCCTCCTCTCCCATTCTCCACGGTCTATTGCCAGTGCTAGGTTATTCAAAAACGCACATTCCTTTCCTCAGCACCCCTTCCAAGGCATTAGAAGAAGCAAATCGATGGTGGGAATCCTGAGAAATTTTCGTCAATACCTTTCGCAGAGTTTCCTTTCACTGGTGGATCCGTCGAACTTCTTTAAGAGTGCCGAAAAATGTAAGAATTACACGTTGTAAATAGCATTCGTCTTGACAGAATCCATCGATTGCCAGGTGCTTTAATCGGTTAATCTAATAAGGCACTCTTTTTGGAGCTTCAAAGGGAAAAGATGTTTAGGCGAAAGAGTTCAGAGTTGTCGTTTATCCAATCTGATTTATTTTTATGATTTTGAATACTATTCACAGAAAAATTATTAAAACCAATAGCAAGGCAATATAACTTTTATCGAATTCCTATTTCAAATAATCTCTAATCTCGTTTTTATTTTATTTATTTATTTAATGGCTAATTGAACCAATATTGAGACTTCATAGTCCCTTCTTCCATCTAACCCCTAAACTTACAGTCTATAGTATGTCTGATATATGAATACATTTCTTTGAGATAATTCTAAAGAATTTAGAAAATTTTGTTGAATGCGAAACTAATGGCATCACTTTAGAACCTGCAATTCATCCCAGAGTAGATAATTTTGAGCTCGGAAAACGCGACGTATTCAAAATTAGTTTTAGGTATCTAATTAACGTTTACTTTACATTTTACTCAAGCTGAAAATATTCCTTAGTGTGAGCGGAGGAATATTATAATCCACCCCAGGCTGAAACGGAGGTATCGGAGCACTCTTCATAATCATTTCTACGCATAGCTAAGATTACCAACGTGCATGAAATGTATATATTAATAACCAAGTTTGGAAGTATTTTAAGTTCGTTGTGAAAATGCAGTCCTTAGTCCCTAAAATGTCCTCGCATACACTATGCGGATAAGTGATAACATGCATTAACCTCAACTTTCCATTATTCGATCATTTTTGTTTATGGGCCCACAAATGTTTAACGTTTTATTGAAATTCTATTTCAAGGTTAAATATTTTTGTACATGTCTTAGCATGATGGAGGCATGGAGTTTTACTCAGGAAAATGTAGATATTTTTTCCTAATAGTCTATAGTCTATACTTTCTCGATGTGGGGGGGGTCATCAGTCAATGTTCAGAAAACTCTTGCTCTTCCATGGATTGCCGCCCATTTTCGAAAAGGGAAAACCACTCAAAACACGTACAACGTTTCTTAGCATCCTCGACATAAGCCTTGGTGATCAACTCAAAATATTCGTGAAGGATTTGCAGAGTTCCACGCATAAAATCAATGAACAACGCTGCCCATTTGAAGACCTTGTTTCCGCGGATTTCCAATTTTTTGCCGCATTCCACGAACACCTATTCACATTAATGAATTTCAATAAAGCGATATAAAAAGGTTATTTGGGAAGTTTCCACGGGCAAAACGCCTCCAACTGGATTACAAAATAATCAGCTGGAGCGGGCTATTCAAAAAGTTCGGGATATATTATACTGGTATGTATATGCACTTGTATATGTGTGTGTGTGTTTATTATAAACATACACACACACAGAAACACACATATATATATATGTGTGTGTGTGTGTGTCTGTGTGTGTATATATATATATATATATATATATGATTGCAAAGATTGATGAGAGAAGAAAATGGAAGAATGTAAACACAGAGTTAAGCAAAATGAAGTACAATGAATTAAATAATAAGGCACGCGTGATGCCATTGTAGTAATGAGAACACTAAATGAGAGGAATATAGAATACAATCATGACGTATTCGCCTGTTTCGTACATTTCGAAAAAGCGTTTGATAGAGTGAATTGGGAAAAACTGAAAAAAAATTAATGCGTGTATTGAAGCAAAAAGAGAAGGATTGGATGGCCAGGAGACTGATCCGCTACCTGTAAATGTCTCAAACTGCTCACGTGCGAGTGGGGAACGGAGAGTCCGGATGGGCAGTGTTAGGAAGAGGGGAAAGGTAGGGTTACCCATTGTCACCGGTGCTTTTCAACGTAAATGTGGAGGAAATGATTAAAGATGCATGGGAAGAAACTGGAGGTAGGAATGAAAGTCGGAGGGGAATTCGTAAAATCGGTTAGGTTTGCTGATGACCAAGCATTAGTTGCTCAGTCAGCCAAGGGGTTGCAAGCATTGCTGAGTGAATTCGAGGTTCAGTGCGAAAAATATGGGATGAGAATCAATGTTAATAAAACAAAGGCTATGCGATTTTCCAGACAGAAAAAGGCTAAGCCAAACATTAAAATAGGAGGGGAAAAAATAGAGCAGGTAGAACAGTTTACGTATCTCGGAGGTGTTTTGGACCAATACGGTCAAAGTGGTAGGGACGTAAGGAGAAGAATTGCGCTAAGTAAGGAGGCTTTCTCAAAAAAGGAGGGACTTGATGACTGGGACGTTGAATAGGGAGGTTAAGAAAAGACTCGTAAAAACTTTTGTAAGGAGCGTAGCAACGGCGCGGAAACGTTTGTTTTCCTTTCGATACATTTCACCGTCTCCATTCTTCTCCACACCCACATTTTAAAAGCCTCCAATCTACCTCTTTCCTCCTGCTTCAGTGAACACATTTCTGCACTGTACATAGCTACGCTACATATCAGCGTTTTTACAAGCATTAATTAACATCCCTACTCTACATCCCCGTCATCAACTCCCTCCTCCTTGTGAAAGGCTCTTTGTCTAGCGCAATGCTTCTTCTTACGTCCCTGCTACTTTGATCGCATTAATATTGATTCTGAGCCAATATCTATTGAATTGAATTTCACAATTCATTCCCATACGTCCCTGCTACTTTGATCGCATTGGTCCAAGGCACATCCAAGATACGTACACTGTTTTACCTGCTCCATTTTTTCAACTCCTATTTCAAAGATCAGCTTAACGTTTTTTCTGGAAAATCGCAAAACCTTTGTTTTATTAATATTTTCTGTGATACACACATTAGGTTTCTCAATTCACTCTATCATACGCTTTTTCGAAATCTGCAAAACAGGCGAATACGTCCAGATTTTATTCTATATACCTCTCGATTCATGATATCATTACTTCGAAGGCATCACGCGTACCTCTTCCCTTCCTAAACCCAAACTGATCATCCCCTAAGCAATCATTTGCCTTACTCTATATTCTTTTGTTGATGATCCTGAGAATAACTTTAGTTGCGTGTGATACCAAACTTATTTTTCTGTAATCCTCATATGATGTAGCATTACCTTTTCGGAATAGGAACTAATACTGATCTCACAAAATCTTCCGGCCAGATTCCTTCCTCATAGATACTACGAATCAGTCCATATATGGCCTTCTTCCCGCATTTTCCTAAACATTTCAACAGTTCTACAGGAATGCTGTCCACCCCCACGGCCTTATTTGCTTTCATCTCCTTTAATGCCCTTTCTATTTCATCGTCGAGTATGCCTGGACCTAAGCTATCTTCTTCTACGTCGTGTTCCTTTTCTATGTCTAACCTTGTCGGCCTAAGTTCTTTACCATAGAGTGTTTCTATATATTCCTTCCATCTCTCTTGGATTTTATCTGGTTTAACTATTATCTTACCCCACTTATCTTTAACTGTTAGCACAGATCTTGCCTTTTTACTTCCCGATAATAACTTAACCTTGCTGTATAGAGCACCAATTTCACCCTTCTTCTGTAAACTTTTCATATCCTCGCATTGCGTTTTCCACCATTCTTCTTTTGCTTGATTTGTGGCCCTTCTCAATTTATTGTTTAACTCTTTGTACTTCATTTTGTATAACTTTGTGTTTACATTCTTCCATCTTCTTCTCTCACCCATCTTTGCAATCATCTCATCCGTGACTCATGGTTTCCTTATTCTTTTCCCCTTAACGGTTCCTATAGTGTCTTCTGCTGCTTCCGATATCCCTTGCTTGATACATTCCCATTTTTCTTCGATTGTACTCAGCTCTTTACCGTAAGCACACACACACACACACACATACACATATATATATATATATATATATATATATATATATATATATATATATAACTTAGACAGCAACACACAGCACGAGAACACATAAAAAGAACACTCACAATAATATCTTGATAATTTCGACGGACTTGAGCTCCGTCTTCTTCGGAAGATAAGATATGACTAAGGAAAAGGGTACGCGGTGCAGAGAGAGTATGGGACGAGGGAGAGGGGAAAAAACAGGCAGTGGGGGAGGGGTGAAGGAGGGGTATATGGAGGGGGAGAAAGCGGAGCGGGGAACAGGTGGTGGGAGAGGGGTGAAGGAGGAGGTTAAGGAGGCGGAAAGGGAGGCCAGAGGGGAGCGGAGATGGAATAAGGAGGATGCGGAAATAGTAAAAAGCGACACAGAAAACTAACAATTCATCCACAGATCCCACGACACCCATGACCAAGGCATCAACTCACCAAGTCATCATAAGGGCTTGACAAGTCAAAACACAGGACAAGGATGACAAAATGTATGCGGATGAATAAATTGTCCCACCACCTCGCAAGAAACAAATCCACCTCCATCCACCTCAGCCCCACCCCCCCAGTTTTATTTCCTATATTTTAGATAGGAGAAGATTAATAAATATTTCGACAGGGTGATTCGGGGGTAAAGGTTTAGGCTCAAAGTGGGACGGTGGGCGGAACTTAGCCTAAACCTTTACCCCCGAAACACCCTGTCGAAATATTTATTAATCTTCTCCTATCTAAAATATCTAGTCCCTCTTTCCTCAACTCTCTGAATCCTAAACCTAACCTCTCCCCTGCAGAAGAATCCGAATTGAGAAAACTAATAAAAAATCCCAACCTGGTCATCACCTCCGCTGACAAGGGCTCAACAGTGGTAGTCTTAAACACCACTGATTACCTAAAAGAAGCTAACAGACTACTCGCAGACACTTCTTCGTATAAACATATTCCGTCTAACCCTAACCCTGCATTCCAAGAGGATATTATCGCTTTCCTCCGAGACAACGGCCCTAATGAAAACCTATCCCCCAGTGACATCTCCCTCCTTTCACCTTCCCATCCAAACACCCCCCACTTCTATATCCTCCCCAAGATCCACAAAACAAAGATCCGAAAACCCAGGGCGCCCTATAGTCTCCTCCCGCAACTCCCCGACCGAAAGAATTTCCGCCTTCGTCGACCACTATCTCCAACCTTTAGTTCACGCGTTACCCTCCTATGTCAAAGATACCTACCACTTCCTCAATCTGCTCCACTCAATTTCCCTCCCTTATGACACCAAGATCATTATGGCTACAATTGACGTCACATCCCGATACACCTCCATTCCTCACGAAGAAGGCCTTGCTTCCCTACGCCACTTCCTCTCCAAACGCCCTAGCCCTCAAACTCCAAGCACCGATTTTCTCATTGACCTTTCTAACATCATCCTCACCCGTAACTCTTTTTCTTTTAATGACAATTTTTACCTCCAAATCAAGGGCTGTGCCATGGGAAGTAGATTCAGCCCGTCATACGCTAACCTCCACCTAGTGTCCTGGAAGAGAAGTTCCTTTCCAGTTACCCTCTTAAACCCCTTCTGTGGCTCCGGTACATTGATGACATCTTTCTACTCTGGCCACACAACATAGACTCCCTCAATTCCTTCATCTCCCAACTTAATGATTCCTCATCTCTTTCGTTCACTTCCAACATTTCATCATCACAGATCACTTTCCTCGATGTAAATATTTCCCTAACTAACAACAAATTTCTAACCTCAGTACATACTAAACCTACTAACAAACAACAATACCTTCATTTTAACAGCTGCCACCCCAACCACACCAAACGCTCCCTCCCTTACTCCCTCTCTATCCGCGGGCACCGCATTTGCAACCATCCCGAATCCCTCAACAAATACCTCAACAACCTTCACCATTCCATCCTCCAACGGAGATACCCAGATTATCTCCTTCACAAAAAAATTCCTACACCCCCAATCCTCCCTCAACCACAGACTCCCACCCTCTCTCAATATGCACCACCTACTTCCCTGGCATCCAGTCCCTTAAATTCATCCTCAAAGACCTGTACCCCATCCTCAAAAATCACAACGTTTCGTCCAACCTTCTTCCTAAATGCCCTTCTGTTACATTCAAACGGCCCGCCAACCTATCAGATCTCCTCAAATCCACCAAGCCTCTTTCCAAATCCCTTCATATTTTCTATATATTCCTTCCATCTCTCTTGGATTTTTCCTGGTTCAACTATTATCTTACCCCACTTATCTTTCACTGTTAGCACAGATCATGCCTTCTTACTTCCCGATAATAACTTAACCTTGCTGTATAGAGCACCAATTTCACCCTTCTTCTGTAAATTTTCCATATATATATATATATATATATATATATATATATATATATATATATATATATATATATATATATTTTAGGTAATCTACCGGTTAAGGTAGGTTTTTGGATGGACCCAACTATCAAATAAACATTTTGTGACTCCCCACCTAGCAAACTAATCTATATCAGGTCCCTCTTCATCTCGGTGTACTTCTTTCCTCCCTTCATCTCGTCTAACATCCCTATCCTGTTCCTACCCTTACCTCGCTTGCCCAACATTCTTCCCTCTATTACCCTCTTCAACATTCCACTACCGCTCAATACGCCCTTCATCCATTTTTCCTGCCTCCATAGGATTTCTCTCAACAAACCCCTCTCCTCCCCCACCATTTCTAGTACTTCCTCATTTGTTTTCCTTTCGGTCCATTTCACCTTTTCCATTCTTCTCCACACCCACATTTCAAAAGCCTCCAATCTACGTCTATCCTCCTGCTTCAGCGACCACGTTTCCGCGCCGTACATAGCTACGCTCCATATCAGAGTTTTTACGAGTCTTGTCTTAACATCCCTACTCAACGTCCCCGTCATCAACTCCCTCCTCCTTGAGAAAGCCTCCTTGCCTAGCGCAATTCTTCTCCTTACGTCCCTACCACTTTGACCGTGTTGGTCCAAAACACTTCCGAGATATGTAAACTGTTCTACCTGCTCTATTTTTTCCCCTCCTATTTTAATATTTAGCTTAGCCTTTTTCTTTCTGGAAAATCGCATAACCTTTGTTTTATTAGTATTTATTCTCATCCCATATTTATCGCACTGAACCTCCAATTCACTCAACAATGCTTGCAACCCCTTGGCTGACTGAGCAACTAATGCTTGGTCATCAGCAAACCTATATATATATAAACCCAGTATATATATATATATACACACACATACATGTACATACATAAACTCACGCAGGGTGGAGCAGAATGGACACCTTAGTTTAAAAAATCACTGAAGAGCGTACAGGTAAATTTACCGAAGTTGAGGTAGTGGTGTTAGCCGGGAAAAACAACCCCATTTTTAATAGTTACCATGCAATGGTCTGGTGGACATCGAGGCTTTGTCGTAGAATCATTCTAAATGAACAATGATAATGTGGGGCCGACACAGATGGTGCTACGGTCTAGTAATGAGGCGCATTTCCACCTCTCCGGCTCAGTATATAATCAGAATTTTCATTATTGGGTGACTGACAACCCTTGTAAACTTCCCTCAAAATCTGTTCAAAGCCTCAAAGTGACAGTTTGGTGCACTGTTTTCTCCAGAGGCATTAATGGCTTTTAAATTTTTGAATGTCGAGGTTTAACAATTACTATGAACTCTGTGCGCTATTGTGAGATCCTGTATATTCTTATACTCCCCAACATGGATGTGTGTGGTGAGAAATATGACACTGAAGCCTTTTGGATTCAAAAAGGATGGTTCCACGGCTCATTACGCCCTTCGTTCACTCCAAATCCTGCGAGAACAAATTCCCGGCCGCCTACTCACCTTACGAGATGATATTCCATGGCCCCCTCGCTTCCAGGATTTGAGCCCTGGTGATTTTTTCTTTGAGAATATCTCAGAGTTGAGGCTAACAAAGTTTGACAGCAAGGACCTTGGAAGCTCTTAAGGAGGCAAATACAAATGTCATCGCTGGAATAACACAATATATGCTGAGAAGAGTTTTCGAAAAATTTTTGAACGAGCCAATGTGTGCACCGCTCACCAAGGTCGACACCTGGATGCAATAATTGTAAAATCCCAATGAAAAAAATGGGATTTTATTTAATTTTCAGAAATAAAAACTTTTTATTATCTTGATCAATTGTTTTACAATCCACCTGTCAATTCAGGGAGTTCCTATTTAACCCTGTATGTATGTGTTTGTGTATGTGTATGTATGTATATACGAGGTGTGTTCAAAAATTAACGGGAATTTTAATTTTTCGGACAATAATATTTATTTATTCTTACATATTGATGTTGTCACCTTCAAAGTAGTCCCCATTGGAGATTATGCACTTGTGCCAGCGCCTTATCCAATCACCGAAACACTTTTGAAACTCGATCTTTGAGATAGCCTTTAGTTCTTTCAGCGATGCGCTTTTAATGTCATCTACTGCTGTAAAACGACGGCCCTTCAAGGTTCTCTTAATTTTTGGAAATGGGAAAAAGTCACACGGAGACATATCTGGCGAATATGGAGGCTGGGGCATCGTTACAGTATTGTTTTGGCCAAAAATTTACGAACAAGCAATGAAGTGTGAACTGGTGTATTATCGTGGTGCAAGAGCCATTTTGGAACGAATTTTGCTGCCACGCGTTTAATACCCAAAAAATTGGAAAAAATGTCATGATATGATCTAATCGATATGCCAACATCATCAGCGAGCTCTCTAATTGAGATTTGGCGATCGTTCATAACCATTTAATTCACGTTTTCATCGATTTTTGATATGCTGGGGCTTTCGTTATCTTCAAGGTCTTCACGGCCTTCTTGGAAACGCTTATATAACTCGTAAACTCTTGATTTACTCATAGCAGACTCACCATAGGCCTTTGTTAACATTTCACACACTTTGTTACACTTTATTTCATTTTTTACGCAAAATTTGATACGAATTCTTTGACCCATTTCTTTTAACAAACGAAAATCGGCAAGCTCGTAAAACACGCCTAACCTTAGTGGCTGTCACAGACAAAGTCTACAATGAAAACAGCTGAAAGTTTTATCATACTTCAGGGGCATGTATACCAACATAATTAAAAAGAGTTTGACAATGGGACTCTCCGAGCCCGCGAAATGAAAAAATTCCCGTTAATTTTTTAACACACCTCGTATATATACATACAATATATGTATATCAGCGAGAGCTGGTATGGTAAAACTTTCCTTTTTCGGCTAACGATCAGAGACATTTAGCCATGACTACGGCAAGTTTGCGAGTTTCCGCAAGCTCAAGAGTCTCGGACGAATGCCAGTCCGGTTCAACCAAGAACTGCGACTATAGCGACACTACTCTGTGCTAGTAAAGTAAAATTGGATATATATAGATACAAAACTTACAACTAAGTTACAGGGTAATAAAATATGTCGAACAAATCCAGGACTCAGAGAAACACAACGGTGTTACTCGCGAGTTTTCGGCCGGTTTTCGTTGAAAAGTTTATTAAAGAAATCAGTTACAGCTTCTTTTATAGCAATACTTGGTATTTCACATTTTACAAATATACTTAAAAAATTATGTTATAAATGTCCCATTTTTTAATTTCAGGAGAATCGAATGAACATTTTTGGTCCCCAAAAGCTAAAGAAGTTAGGCATTAAGCCTATGAGACTGAAAAGCGGTCTCTTTTTATGACACGAATGAGTAATTTTGAAATGTTTTAACTCTCTGAAAATATTTACAACATAGAGAGAACAATGCAAATTTTTTTGCGCAATAAAACGATTCCAGGGAGTCATTGTCCACCTATGTTACCTCCACCTTCGGTATCCAAGCTTTTGTTACCGACTATAGATGAGTTTGAAGAAAATGAAGACTAATGTCTAATTATAGAACTTTCTATTTGAGGAAAGTACCATTATCCCCTAATCAAATTCTCTTACCCAGATGTAATCTGAAAAAATGGCTACTTCGAAGTAACTAGCCTCCGAATTACCTGAATACATTTTTTAAAAAGGCACCATCCGCCACGCCATTTTTTGAACAAGCACCACCAAGGATATCAGTCATCCGCAGTGTTTAATATATATTACACACGTCATTTAATCAGTTTAAGCTCTTGAATAATCACCGGTCTCCATATTTCAGCACACATTGAGCACCGGTTCGTACGCATGCATGTATAATGTCCACGATTTCCTCTTAATTTCCCTTAATCCTTTCACCTGATTTGAGCCCCGGGGGGAACTTGTTTGTTTGTATTCCAAGTGCTTCGTCCGGACAGTGATTTCATTCATGGTTAAATCTAGTATAAGAGAAGGACGATCCAGAAAAATTACACTCATCAGTGAACGCTTCTTTGAAATTTCACCCCTCTTTATTCCTTCTCTTTCCGACTGAAGTACGGTGTATTCGTCTTCCTCTCTCATGATTCCTTCCCGCTTTTCGATAAAGTTTTGTCATAAAATTAGTGCCGGAAAATTCGATTGCATAATTGCAGAAAAGGAAACTAAACGGTTCAAAGTTATCATGCGCACCCGAGCGACTTTTATTTATATCCATGATCTTAAAAATGCGAGTCAAAAATACGTCGTGGGTAAAGCTGAAATATTCGGGAATTTCCTTTTGAGAAAATTCAATTGAAAATTCAATCACAATCCGAGTTTTTCCGGAATAGGTTCAGAAAATCCTCAGACTTCATTTCATGTGAGAATAGGATTTCAGAGTATGTTCAAATTTTGTTGAAAAAACTAAAAGTGGTATCGATGCGATTTACTAATATTTTCAGCATAAATTTACTAGGAATTTCAATGCAAACACTTCCATAATTTCTTGTATGCAATTTTTCTAACACTTTTCTGTCCAGTTTGGAGCTGTAAGCAAGTTTTGACTCCGGAAAAATTCTAAAGCACTGCTTCTTGAGCATTAGAATATGAAACATTTTTAAATTAAAATATTAGGAAGCATCTTTCAAGAAAATTCGACATTATTTGCCCAAATGATGCGGAATACTTGTGGAAGACTTATATCGCGAATTTTGAAATGCCTAGTTCTCAAGCATTTACATTCTCAAGATCAAATGTCCTCAAAATGTGCAAAATATTCAACTAAAAATATAGTTTGGTTCTCTATTATTTGAAGCGATGTCATTTAGGATGAATTGTTTCGGTGAAATGTTAAACAAATAGGCCTTTAATCTAAAATTACCATCAATATATCAAAATAGGACTTATCAGCTAACCGTAACGAAATCTTATCCATATTACGTGTAATTTTAGCGAAAGAATGATAATAAAAAGATATAATCTCGATGATCTATTTAAATATCCGTATTTTTATTATTCCCACGGGTACAAAAGTAAGGTAATGCGCATTAATCATTTAAGGCTATTTTGCCTCTATGACTTTTCACAACCATCCATTTCTTTATATGATTAATGACTTGTCGTGGCAGATGGTTTGCATATTCCGTTGACGTACATTTTCGAGCAGTTAGATGTCTGAAAGAAAAAAGTTTTATTTATATATTAGAAGTGCCCATGACGATGGCCCATTTACCAACCTCCGCTTCTCCAATTCACAACTTCAATGTGAAGTCTAGAATTGTCAAGAAATATTACCCTAAACTTCCCTTCGAGAGGGTCAAGAAAGGGCTACTGTTTGGCAAAAGCCTATTAAGTCCCCAGAGACGGCATCCTTGGTGGGGTTCCAGCAATTATTAATCCATAGAATAAAAAATTAAGTATATTTGATTCCAACCCTTATTTTTTCTTCGAGCTCATTTTTCTCATGAACGAAGGTTAGCTATGTCCTAACTACGGGCAGAATTAATTCAGCGATCGTCGAGAGCTAAGGTGATATCCTTAACTATTACTCTGTTCTACGTTAGTTTTCTCGTTTTTCTTGATTTCCAAAATATTAAAAATGATATACAGGTATATAGCATAGTGAAGCTAAAGACGGATAATACAGATTCTAAATGGGAACTATAACAAGCGGAATGCTTCATCTCAATGTACATTGACAAGAGTGTACCTTGGGATGGAGGAAGTTCGACAGAAATCTAGCGTAAAATAGCACGAAGTCAAGCAGCGTTTCTAAAGAGGAGGCAACTGTTCTATTCAAAGAACATATTCCATAGAAGAAAGCGGTTCAACAAAACTTTCTCATGGCGGATGACGCACTATAGGTCATAGACATAGAACATTATAAAAGTGGACCAGCGAAAAATAAAAGCCTTTGAAACGTGGTGCTGGAGGAGAAAGATGAAGCTTAAATGGACTGACAAAGACAAGACATGAGAAATTGTGTAAAATAGCAGAAGAGGAAAATTGAAGGTTAAATCCCAGAAAAAATACGAAGAGATAAGTACATGAGGAAAATTGGACCTAAAATAGAGACGCTGTTAAGAGAGTGAACACTGAATAGAGAAAAATGGAGAACTGAATTAACGAATCTAATGAGTGAAATACTAATAATGTATACAATTTAAAATTAGTTTTATGCTACATCTAAACATGTACACATGGTACATGGTTGTAATACAAATTGGTGTAATACAAATGGTATTACACCAATAAAGTAGTTGTTAAAATGGAAATGTTAATTTATAATCGTTATGATATGATGCCCTCTCATGGACTACAACCTTGACATGTTTTAAGGGCTTATTCGTTCCCTAGATCTGTGGTTGCTGGAATTGCTTCTGGTTGGGTCACCCATACTAGGAAGTCGAAGGT
>CM073770.1:130327839-130365339 GCA_037158775.1 Hetaerina titia | reverse complement strand
AATAATATCTTGACAATTTCGACGGACTCGAACTCCGTCTTCTTCGGAAGATAAGGTATGACTGAGGAAAAGGGTACGTGGTGCAGAGAGAGTAGGGGACGAGGGAGGGGGAAAAACAGGTAGTGGGTAAGGGGTGAAGGAGGGGTATGTGGAGGGGGAGAAAGCGGAGTGGAGAACAGGTGGTGGGAGAGGTGTGAAGGAGGAGGTTATGGAGGGGGAAAGGGAGGCCCGAGGGGAGCGGAGATGGAATAAGGAGGATGCGGAAATAGTAAAAAGCGACACAGAAAACTAACAATTCATCCACAGATCCCACAACACCCATGACCGAGGCATCAACTCACCAGGTCATCTTAAGGGCTCCACAAGTCAAAACCCAGGGCAAGGATGACAAAATGTATGCGGATGAATACATTGCCCCACCACCTCGCAAGAAACAAATACACCTCCATCCACCCCAGCCCCTCCCCCCACCCATTTAGTGAATGACATTGAGACCCGGATGTTGATAAGCTTTACACAGCTATATAAATGCCAATTCCATTGTTTTTAATTTTATAGGGTTGTCGGATGGGGGAAGGGATGCTAGAACGGAAACATTGTAACAGTGGTTGAAGGGGGTGTTGTGGTGAGAAGCATGTTTTGCGATGGGAAGACTCGCGGACGGAGAAGAGGGATTACAAAAGGCGCGATGATTGTTCACCCTGAGGTTCAGGGGTGTAGAGCACTGGCCTATATAAAATGCCGGGCAGAGTTTGCAAGTCAGAAGATAGATTACATTCTGAGATGCGCATGAGGAGTGGGGGAAGGGCGGGAGAGTGTCAAAAAGTGGGATTGAAGAGGGGTGGAGTGGTGAAGATAGGACAAGTTTTGCATCTTGCTCGCAAGCACGGAGTGGGTGTGATTCTGGGGGTGGGAGGGGATTTGGAAAGAGGCTTGGTGGATTTGAGGAGATCTGATAGGTTGGCGGGTCGTTTGAAGGTAACAGAAGGGCATTTAGGAAGAAGGTTGGACGAAACGTTGTGATTTTTGAGGAAGGGGTACAGGTCTTTGAGGATGAATTTAAGGGTTATATATATATATATATATATATATATATATATATATATATATATATATATATATATATATATATATATATATATATATGAAGTCACTTTCTTGAAAAACCCACGAACGTGCACAATAATGTAAATTCACTAACTAGTCGACAAACACAGAAACTAAAACATATAAAAGAGGGACTCACTGTTTCTCGAATTTTCGGTAGTGCAACCACCTTTCTCAAGAGGAATTAGAAACAGAACTAAGTTTTAGGAACTAAGAACTAAGGAAGTTCTGTTCCTAATTCCTCTTGAGAAAGGTGGTTGCACCACCGAAAATTCGAGAAACAGTGAGTCCCTCTTTTATATGTTTTATTTTCTGTGTGTGTCGACTAGTTATTGAATTTACATTATATATATATACACACAACTTTTTGACGGCACAATAGAACACAGAATAAAACAGATAACACGTAAAAGGACACTCACACTGTAGATGATTTGAGCTTTCGGCCCACTCCGAGGCCTCCTTCAGGTCAGACTCTGAGTCTGACCTGAAGAAGGCCTCGGAGTGGGCCGAAAGCTCAAATCATCTACAGTGTGAGTGTCCTTTTACGTGTTATCTGTTTTATTCTGTGTTCTATTGTGCCGTCCAAAAGTTATATTGCTCTCGTGAGTACTTCCGCATCATCTATATATATATATATATATATATATATACATATATTTACACTCGAAAATCCCGCCATACGGCGAACAAATATTATTTTTCGCACAAAAAAAAGGCAATATTCAATATTTGAACTTTTGAAATATTTCCGCCCAAGGTAAATATGGCTTCACGTTTCCCATTCCAGTTTGAGCCGTGAAAAGACGACAAACGGTGTAAAACAGAAAAAGAAGCAATGTTCTTGTATCAATATTATTGAGACATCCATTGGAAATATAATGCAATTTCAGAGTAAATGTTCGCAAACACATAATGTCGCTTTCTAAAATAAGAAACGAAATACTTGTCAGAAGCATATTCGAAAGGTACATCTACATCTACATCTACATAAGTACCCTGCGAGCCACCAAAAAGGTGTGTGGCAGGGGGTGTAGCACCATGAGCGAAGGGTAAGGGTTGAGGGGGTTGGGAGTTAGGTGAGGAAAGGTGGGGGGAACCTGTAGCAAGAAAAAAAATATATATATATACATGCATATATATATATATATATATATATATATATATATATATATATATATATATATATACACACATACATATATATACATACATACACACATGTATACACATCCTCGCGAAGTCCCTAACCTGTACGTTAATACTTATTGTAATGAACTTAGTCCTGGGGAATTTCGACTACGAGCATTCTGTTCCCTTATCGTTCTTGGAAAAAATGACATTTTAAACCTGTCAGTCTTGCAGTCTAGCTCTCTAGTCTTATATTCGTGATCCCTTCGACCGTAATACGTTGGGGTTCGTATTATATCCTTGATGTCATCGGAAAAGGGCCCATCTTTAAATGTTTTTAATAAGTTTAATCTATATTGGAAACGCCGCTGTGTAAGAGAATCCCAACCTAAATTGTCTAGCAAAGTGGATACGCTGCTGAGTTGGTCATAACAATGTTTGACAAATCTAGCCCCCCTCCGCTGAACTCGATCTAATTCCGAAACCAAATTTATGTTATGAGGATCCCATATGCTGGCAGCATACTCTAGGTGGGGCCTGACCAAGGTAAGGAAACATCGTTCTTTCACCTTTTCGTCGCATTTACCTAGCACTGTTTTCACAAATCCCAATTTTTTATTAGCACGACCGCATATTTCTCGTATGTGTTTTCCCCAGGACAGATCGTGAGTAATTGTTACACCCAAGTATTTAAAGGAATCTACCCTCTCGATATTGGTTTGTTTCACTTTGTAACTATAAGGGAGGGAATTACTCTTTTCCCAAAAATGTATTACTACGCATTTTTAAAAATTCAATTCCAATTGCCAGGTAAGGCCTGTTTTCTCATTTTTAAATACTGTGAAGCTAGAATAACGTTGCAACCGGCGACAAACTTTATGACTTAACTTAAACAAACCCTCGTACTACATGTGTAATCGATTGTCGTACCGTGAAATATATTTTACTATTATAACTGAACCCACGTAAAATTCCTACGAAATGTGTCACATTTTGATGGTCATCAATTAATATATCCATCTTGACCTACTATATCGGTAGTTTAATATCGTTTTTACGTGATAGGACGTAATTTTTAATCATAATATAGGTATAATTTCAATTTTAATAATTTGGAATTGACGTAAAATTGTAGTAGAATTAATGTACGAGGGTCATCCGGAAAGTAGTACCCGTTCGTGAAATAAAGACACAAAAGTAAATATTAACAAACATAAAAAATTTTATTTGAAAGAGGATACTTTAAACTACTTCTCAACATAATCTCCAAGCAAATTAAGGCATTTGTCATAACGTGTGACAAGTTTCTGTATTCCTGCTGCATAGTCCTTCGCCGCAAGCTCATTGAGATACAGGGTCACTCCTTCTTTAAGTTCTTCATCGCTGTCAAATCTTTTTCCTGCCAAAAAGTCTTTAAGCTTTGTAAAGAGATGAAAATCTGAAGGGGCCAAGTCCGGGCTATACGGTGGATGGTCGAAAGTTTCCCATTTGAATTGCTGCAAAAGTTTTTGTGTTATCCCAGCTGCATGAGGCCTGGCATTGTCATGAACGAGAATGACACCAGTAGACAATAGACCTCGCCGCCGATTTTGTATTGCCCGCCGTAATTTCTTTAATGTTTCACAATACGCATTGGCATTAATAGTGTCTCCACGGGCCATAAAATCAATAAGCAATACACCTCGTCGATCCCAGAAAATGGTTGCCATGAGTTTCCTGGTGGACAGAACTGTCTTGAATTTTTTTGGTTTGTTTGGTGAATGAGCATGATGCCACTCCATTGACTGTCGTTTACTCTCAGGTGATGCATAACAAACCCATGTTTCGTCACCAGTAATTATGCGAGTCAAGAAAGAGTCTCCTTCATCAGAATAACGTCCCAAAAACGTCAGTGCTGCAGCCATACGCTTGGTTTTGTGCTCATCTGTAAGCATGCGAGGGACCCATCTTGCACAAATTTTTGCATAATGCAGATGGTGTTTAACAATTTCATGAACAATTGTTCGAGAAACATTGGGAAAATGCTCACAGATGTCATCAATTGTGACGCGCCGATCGTTCCTCACGAATTCGTCAACTGAGCTCACCAGTTGGTCTGTAATGACAGACGGTCTCCCCGAACGCTCATCGTCGTGTGTGTTCCCCCTCCCCATGTTGAAGTTGCGACACCACCGCCGAACAGACGACTCGTCCATTACATTGTCTCCATACACCTCCTTTAATTGGCGATGAATATCACATGGGCGAACGTTTCTTGCATTGAGGAATTTAATCACTGCCCTCACTTCACAACTGGCGGCGTTCTCAATTTTTTTAAACATTGTAAACAATCACAGAAACAACACAGGCAATGCTAGCGTCACGCAACTTGGCTCAGAGAAGGCAGACAAGCCACTGAAGCTATCTGACCTCGTCCAGCGGCTACTCGCGTCGTCAGCACTTCATGCAGCACGAACGGGTACTACTTTCCGGATGACGCTCGTATCACAGTGCTGCCTTAAGCGATGGTGAGATATGACCTTATTTGTCGATGCACGTGGAATTAATTCTGCCCGCATCTAGGACAAGAGGTCTACCTCGCTGCATGACAATAATGATTCTGGGAGGCGGTAAACTGTCCCTCGAGACCACTCTTCCCTCCCCCCAATCTCTCTTTCATCGATTCCGGAACCCTACTTGTAATTCCCCTCCGCCTGTCCTACCCTCTCGGTGCTTCCCCACGCCCTCCCTCCCCAAGCAGGGAGGGACGTCCAGCTTCCACTCCTGGCCACCACCCTTTGCAACTCGCTTCCATTCGAGGCCGGGGAACCTTTCCGGCGGAACGTGAGAACTGGATGGACTCGTCGTGAGTTGTCGTTGGAATAAAAAAAGAAAGGTTTGCAATGCGAGAGGAGTGGTTGGACGGATGATAAAAAGGTCCAAACTCGTTAGTTCCCGGGATTCGGCCTCATTACGCGGACCGGAACGCATAATTGACGGGGGAATTCCGGTTGGAAGGAACATCCAGGGAAGAAAATAAAAAAATATAGGGGGAGGTATTGCAACTTTTATTTATTTTTTATTTAAAAATATTAAAATAAATTAAGCCTTACAGAAAAATTAAAATTAAGTATAAAATATTTTCTAATTTTCCGGTCGCCGGAATCATATATTTGACTAAAAAATAAATGTTGCTTCTTATCTGGAGTTGGGAGTATATACCCGAGTCTGCCGGAAGTGACAGATCAGTGAACTTTAGGGGTGAGATTCTTGTTCCACGGAAAGTAAAATAAAAGGTCGAGATTGGCAATGTTTGTCCCTTCATTTTCCTTCATTTGCTTAATTTTCTCTTTGGTGGATGTGTTCCATTCGTATTTTGCACACATTTTTCGACGGCCTAGGTATGTTTTTCAGAAATTTATACGAGCCAGCTGATAATTCCTGTGGGGCACAGTGGTTGCATGCCTTTAAATTCCCTAAACTCGCTCCAGGGGCAGCGCTTACGTTATGGGCGTGCGAGGTTTTTTTAGAGAAACCCTATTTGCAGTACGAGTACCTTCTCATATATTTAAGTGTCGTCATGTATGTACAAAGAGATTGAATTAAAGGAGGAGAGTAAGTTAAAAAGGACGGAATGATGTTCTAGGATAACCTAAGTACATTTATGCATTCGATGGTTTTTGGCTCAACTTTGTGGAAATTCATGTTCATTTATTCAATGAAGAACACAACGTATTTTCCGCTGTTCTTTATTTGCTATTATTCATCACAACGCTTAGGCGTCATCATCGGGTACCTACGTTGCGTTATTCATTTAATGAACCTAAGTACAGTTTGGCGGTATACTGCGATTGAAATTAAAAGAAAAAAATTATAAGGGTCCATCCCTGAGTAATATGGTGACAGGATTTGAACTGATCATCACTTTTCCGTCACAACACATGCCCCCATCATTTCGGTACACATATATCTCCTTCCGCTAGCATCCTTCAGGGAAGATCATGTGTATAAGTGTAGAGATATGCAAAGTGGAACCGACAAACAGCTTTGTGATTCCCTGCACGAACGATAATGGAATAGAATTATAATGAAGAAAGTTAAGAAGAAAAAGAACCCGTTTTTCGTCCATAGAAGAGACTCAAGAGGAAGACATTGCGTGAGGTTACCGAAGATTTCTTCCAGGGCGCGTGCCGGTCATGGCAGAGTCGCAGGAAAAATGTGTAGCAGAGCCCAAAGGACAGTGCTTTGAGTAAATTTAAGTTGGTGTGCAAATCAGTTCAAAATATTTCTTAAAAAAAATAATTGCTTCACTTTTGGGAGCAACCCTGTAATTATATATATATATATATAAACCATAAACACAGTAATCAACCCGAAGGTCGGTTTAGTAGGTGATGGTAGAGCTCACCCATGTACCAAGCCCGACGGCGTGTGAATATTCACACATCAGGGTAGAGGGGCCAGTTCCTTTCCCTGTGCCGGTTATGGTTTCCCAGGAAGACCTGGTACCCGAAAAATACTCTAGCTTGGGTGGAGCTGCAGGTGCCCAAAGTGCCTTGCCCGGGAATCGAACCCGGGACCCTCCGGTCAGTAGTCCAACGCTCTACCCACTAGACCACCGCGACCCACATATATATATATATATATATATATATATATATATATATATATATATATATATATATATATATAATTATTAGGTAATCTGCCGGTTAAGGTAGGTTTTTGGATGGACACAACTATCCAATAACCATTTTGTAACTCAAAACAAAACCCAATCCAGCAACCTAATCTACATCAGGTCCCTCTTCATCTCCAAGTACTTCTTTCCTCCCTTCATCCCGTCCAACATCCCTATCCTGTTCCTGCCCTTTCCTCGCTTGCCCAACATTCTCCCCTCTATCACCTTCTACAACATTCCACTACCGATCAAAAAGCCTTTCATCCATTTTTCCTGCCTCCATATGATTTCTCTCAACAAACCCCTCTCCTCACCCACCATCTCTAGTACTTCCTCATTTGTTTTCCTTTCGGTCTATTTCACCTTCTCCATTTTTCTCCAGACCCACATTTCAAAAGCCTCCAATCTACGTCTATCCTCCTGCTTCAGTGACCACGTTTCCGCGCCGTACATAGCTACGCTCCATATCAGAGTTTTTACGAGTCTTGCCTTAACATTCCTACTCAACGTCCCCGTCCACAACTCCCTCCTCTTTGAGAAAGCCTCCTTGCCTAGCGCAATTCTTCTCCTTACGTCCCTACCACTTTGACCGTATTGGTCCAAAAACTACCGAGATATGCAATCTGCTCTACCTGCTCATTTTTCCCCGCCTCTTTTAATATTTAGCTTAGACTTTTTTCTTCCTGGAAAATCACATAACCTTTGTTTTATTAATAGTAATTCTCATCCCATATTTATCGTACTGAACCTCCAATTCCCTCAGCAATGCTTGCAACCCCTTGGCTGACTGAGCCAATAATGCTTGGTCATGAGCAAACCTAACCGATTTTACCAATCCCCTCCGACTTTTATTCCTGCCTCCAGTTCTTCCCATGCCTCTTTAATCATTTCCTCCGAATATACGTTCAACAGCACCGGTGACAATGGACAACCCTGCCTTACACCTCATAAAAATTATATATATAATTATAAAATATATATAACTTTTGGATGGCAAAATAGAACACAGAATAAAACAGATAACGCGTAAAAGGACACTCACACTGTAGATGATTTAAGCTCTCGGCCTACTCCGAGGCCTTCTTCAGGTCAGACTGAGAGGTTTTGAGGGAAGAGTGCCTGGGGAGGGGAGGGGGGGCGGAAGGTTTAGGGACTGTTGGGAAAGAAATTGAAGATGGCGGTTAAGGGTGGGAATTTTAAAGGATCGGAAATATAGGATGTATGCGGATTCGCGAGTTCTCACCTCTATGTTGGTGGCTGAATCGGGTAGGGATTCTAGAACTGTTAGGGAAAAGCATTCGTCAAATGATAGGTTGTGTGAACTTGCGTGTAAAGGGATAGGAAGAGAAGAGAGTGAAGCAGAATTACATGAGTAGCGGTGATTGTTCATTCGGATGGATAAGGGGGTAATGCATTCGCCTATGTAGAATGAGGTGCATTGTTTGCACGACAAAAGAAAGATAATATTTTTGAGAGGCAATTAGCGTGGGAACGGGGTGAAGGGACAATGAGAGGATGTGGGGAGAGGGGAGCAGATCTGATTAGGAGACATGTCTTACATCGGGGGCGATTGCAGGTAGGGGAAATATGTGGAAATTTGTCAGGGCGGGGTGTCAAAGGGTTGGTGGATCTCAGAAGGTTTCTGAGATTGGCTGGTCGTCTGTAAGCGACAGAGGGGCATTGGGGCAGTAAGGATGTGGTCGCGTCATTGTCATGTAACATAGGATAAAGTTTTTTGAGAAGGGTGTTCAGTCTGTGGGATCCGGGGAAATAGGTTGTGCAAAGGTAGAGTCCAGCGTCAGATGTGGGGTAGTTATTCTGTGGTGTGTGTGGTCGGGTGGAGCGGTAGATTTTATATTCTATTATATTCTGGGTAACCGCGTTTGTGGAGTGCATGGTGTAGATTGAGGAGGTATTTGTTGAGGGTAGCTGTGGTGTTGCAAATCCGATGTCCGCGGATAGAGAGAGAGTTGGAAATTGAGCGTTTGGTATGAGAAGGATGACTACTACTATAGTGTAAATATTGTTGATGATTAGTGGCTTTGATGTGTACTGAAGTGGTGAATTTGTTATTGTGAATTGAGATGTCTGTGTCAAGAAAGGTGATGGTGGAGTCTGAAATGGAAGAAGTGAATTTAACAGTGAAAGAAGAATTTAAGGCGGATAAGAAATTGTCAAGAGAATCAGAGCCGTGTGTCCAGAGCATAAAAATGTCGTCAATGTAGCGGACCCAGAAAAGAGGTTGGAAGGGTTGCTGTGAAAGGAAATTCTCTTCAAGGTGGCCCATGAAGAGATTGGCGTACGATGGCGCCATCCTCCTTCCCATCGCTGTGCCTTTCGTTTGGAGATAAAAACCATTTTGGAAAGGGAATGCATTTTTGGTCAGGACGACAGTGGCGAGATTGAGGAGAAATTCGGTCGAGGGGCACTGGGGTGGGAGCGTAGAGAAAGATAGTGTCGGAGGGAGGATAGACTTTCTGCATGGGGAATAGAAGTATAGAGGGAGGTGACGTCGATGGTGGCCATAAGCAGGTTGGAGGTGGAGGGAATTGAGACAGAGTTTAAACGGTGGAGGAAGTGATACGTGTCTCTCGTGAAGGAGGGCAATGGGAGCACGATAGGTTGTTGGTGGCGATCAAGGAATGCGGAGATTCTTTCGGTGGGAGAGTTGAAACTAGAAACTATAGGGCGACAGGGGATGTTGGGTTTGTGTATTATTGGGAGGAGATACAACTGGGGTGTTCTGGGGTTTGGGGGTGAGAGTAGGGATATGTCCTGGGAGGTGAGGCCTTCTTCTGGCCCAAATTGGAGGAGAAGAGACCGAATTTCCTTTTGGAAGGTTGGAGTAGGGTTGTCGGTGAGAGTGTTATAGGTGGATGTGTCGTTGAGGTGACTGAGGGCTTTGGAAATATAGTCTTGGGTGTTTAAAATTACGACTGAGGAGCCTTTATCGGCGGTGGAGACCACGATGTTGGGATTGGCCTGTAGGGTTTTAAGGGCATGACGTTCGTTTGTGGAAAGGTTATTTCTTGGTTTTAGAGATTGGGTGAAGGATTTATTAGAGAATTTTTGGAGAAGGAGGCGTATAAATATTTCCACGGGATGATTACTAGGTAGGGGTTTTGGCTCATGAGTGGAGGCCGGACTGAATTTGTTGAGTGCGGGATTGGTTTTAATTTGACTCGAAGAGTTAATTTGCGATTTCCAAAATGCGCGCCAACGAAGGTTCCGGCAGAAATTGAGTGTGTCGGTGAGTAGATTGATTTGGTTGATTTTTGGTGTGGGAGAGAAGGATAGGCCTTTACTTAGTTCGGAAATTTCGTTCTCAGACAGGCTGGTGTTGGAAAGGCTCACAATGTCATGAGAATTGCCGGAGGGGGGGGGAAGTGTTGGAACCCTTCGGTGGTGGTTGGCGCCTGGGGAAAACCGGAGGACCTTGGGGAGGATGGGGAAGGTTGTAAATGCTTTGGAGGTCGGGTTTGTATTGAAAGAGTGGGGGTGGTTTGGGAGGAGGAGGCGGGAAAGTGTAAGAGTGCGGAAGTTTGAGACCCACTTGGAAGAAAGAAATGCATAGATTTGACAATTTTGTTAGGAGACGTTGCCGTTTCTGTTGGAGGGAACGTAGGGCAGATGAAGCTATGGCGTTGAGTTTTTGAATTAGCTGAGGACCATTCATGGAAATTATTTTGAAAAGAGAAAATAGGTTTGATATGTGTTGTTCACGAATTTGTTGGTGCTGGGTAAGGATAAGGTGGGCATATTCTAAAGATTTTAGGTAATTGAATACATTAAGTTGCGGGTGGATTTCAGGAGGGGCAGCAGATAAAGGTAGGGAAATGACTAGACCGCGGGGAACGATTCCTAAGGACAAGCATGAGGTGAGAAACTCGGTGTGGCTGGTGTATTTGGCGAGTTTATATGCGTGACGGCGAAAATTTCGGAACCAAGATGAAATAGGAGAAGAGTGGTTCATATTAGGGTGATTGGAAAGGATCTGGGAAAAGAAATTGGAAATAAAGGAAGACAGTGGGGAAGGAAAGGATAGCACAGTCACGATGGAGCAGGATCAGCAGCGGAAGGTTTGGTGCTGGATCCAACGACGAACACAGAAGAGACAGGAAGCTTGATATATCGATGATGCGGAAGTACTCACGAGAGCAATATAACTTTTGGAGGGCACAATAGAACACAGAATAAAACAGATAACACGTAAAAGGACACTCACACTGTAGATGATATGTATATATATATATATATATATATATATATATATATATATATATATATAAACACAGTAATAAACCCGAAGGTCAGTTTAGGTGATGACAGAGTTCACCCAGTACTAAAGCCCTATACGAACGAAATATACACGTGTGTGAAATTCACACATCAGGGTAGGGGGGTCAATGCCTTCTCCTGTGCCGGTTACAGTCTCCCAGGAAGATCTGGTACCCGAAAAATCACACAGATTGGGTGGAGCTGCAGGTGCCCAGAGTGCCTTGCTCTTTGTTTCTGATATTTTTAAACTGAATTCCCCTCTGTCTCACTCCGTCTTCACCTATTATTCCGTCTCCATACACTTCAGCACAAAGTTACCTTTAAATTTATATTTGCTAGTGGTTTTTGCCAGTTCAAAACTAATCGCACTTCACAACTCAAGGGATTTTCTATTGCGGCGCACATTTTAACAGTTCGCAGTGTGAGCAAAGCAGAAGAATCACATTCCGCTCACACTACCACAGCAGGAGGCGAACTGAGGTTGTAGGGACATTTAGACACCAAGATGGTTACTCTAGCTCAGCCCATCGCCACACTAGGCCGAAACGTAAGGTAATTTCTGATCAGCCCTCGAATTTGGTCTGTTTTTCCCGTTTTTGCTGCAAAAATCTTATTAAAATACTATATTTATGTAAGAAAGTCTTCATAAATATCATAGAGCTAACTAAAGTATTTCAGGAATTCTCCTCGTTTCAAGATTAAAATACTTGTACGACTCTCTGGCAGTCTCCCTAATAAGATGTACCCTTCTCGAACCGATTAAAGGATTGTCGTTTGTTAAAAGTAATCAGTATGGTACAGCGCAAGGTATGTGGAAGGGGTTGATTTAACACCCAGGATGCAACAATTAAATGAAATGTTTGGGGTCTAGTCTGCCTTGTGTCATTTACTTTATCATCCCTTCGAAACTTCTCCCTACCTTCATACTGTCTATACATTCTCTACTATCGTCCATTTCTCTCATACCCCACTTTCTCCGTTATGTTACGACGCACGAGTACAACTAGTGGGTCTTTCAATATTTTCTGCAGCCAAATACTCTCCACTTTTCGATTTTCCCCCTAACAACTTTCTCTCTTCACTAACTTACAACTTCGTCTTTAGCTTAAGGGTTTAGAAGTACGAGAGTTCAAGAGAGTAACTAAGCTTGAAACTAAGGAAAAACTTCTTTCATAATATGGAAACCAGGACTTTCTTGCAATGTGGTTCAAAACGTATGACTAACCCAGTCAAATTACTCTAGGATAGATCAGAAAACTAAGATATGAGAGGTAAATTGTGCAAAGTGCTGGCTTAAAAATGTTATTTTTTCACGAAAAATCGAAGAAGGGTTCGGATTTGCCAAGAAAGACCGTCTTGTAACCATTTTCCAGTTTAACTCTTATTTTATGACAACCCTTAATATCAGTTATCATGGCAAACGAAGAATAGTAGCTTCATTTCGTTGTTCAGTTAGACCTAATTTTTAAAATTAATTTCACCGTTTGGATTATATAACTTCTCCAATGATCCCTAAATGATTAGAACGGAAAAGGTATTGCGGCGCTCGTATGCTAGGTGGAATCCGCCTTTCTAAGCCTCCTTGCTCCAGGGTACCGAGTAAATTGTGAAACAAAAACAGTTGTAGCTAATATTATCCTTAAAAAAACCTTCTGACTCCGTTCTTCGAAGCCGTAATCAAGAGTACGATCGTGAATTTTTGTTTTGTTACGTTTTCTTTATCGCTATTCGTAATGCGAGTTTCTTCCCTGAGATAAGTTGTCGATTTTGCGTCACAGCTGCAATGATTCCTTACAGTACCAAGGACCGCACTATGTTGGGTTTCGGGATGTGCAATTTTAAAAGCAGTGATGAAATATTCATGATCCATCGAATCCGTCCGTAGGTAACACGCACGCGCGCACATTATCAAGAACACTAATCTTGTCTCAGCCACTTATGAAGACAAGGCGTGGAAGTGCGTGAAAAATCAACCTATTCATCTGAAAATTAAGGAAGGTGGCTTCTATTTCCTCACTTTTTTAACGCAAAAATCCTACGAATGTTTTTGCGTGGCCCCGTTGCATTCACTGGTGTAGATATTTCACGGCGTCGGTCTTTCCCTTACGCCTTTCGCCGCGTCGTGCCCTCCCTGCATTGATCCCCCATGCATGAATAATTTAATCAGCTCCGCACACCATCCAGGTGAATGCGGGGTACCCTTGAGGGCGTGTGCGAGTCACCATGGAGAATTGATGAGGCGAGCGAACCCACTGACTCTTCCTCCCCTTCCCATCTCACCCCTCGACTTCAATGGTGGCCAAAGGGACACACAAGACACAACAGTTCTCTCGATTAGAGATACACGGCTTTGACCGGAAACCTTGTTTTTTTCTTCCCTTTCCATCTTTCCGACCCCATCATACCCACTCCTCTCTCTCTATTCACCTGTCACTCTTCTTTTCCCGAATCCTTTATAGCCTTCTTTCCGCCAGCCCTTTTCCCATTTACCGTTTCCTTCTAAAGGGAGAGAAGGTGAAGTGAATGCTTTCACGGTAAACTCTCGAAAAATATTCGCTTACCTGCAAAGCCGACGACGTGACCATTTTTCCTGCCTCCACAGCATTTCTCTCAACAAACCCCTATCCTCACACACCATTTCCAGTACTTCCTCATCTGTTTTCCTTTCGGTCTATTTCACCTTCTCCATTCTTCTCCACACACACATTTCAAAAGCCTCCAATCTACGTCTATCCTCCTGCTTCAGTGACCACGTTTCCGCTCCGGACATAACTACGCTTCATATCAGAGTTTTTACGAGTCTTGTCTTAACATCCCCACTCAACGTCCCCGTCATCAACTCCCTCCTCCTTGAGAAAGCTTCCTTGCCTAGCGCAATTCTTCTCCTTACGTCCCTACCACTTTGACCGTATTGGTCCAAAACACTTCCGAGATATGTAAACTGCTCTACCTGCTCTATTTTTTCCCCGCCTATTTTAATATTTAGCTTAGCCTTTTTCTTTCTGGAAAGTCGCATGACCTTTGTTTTATTAATATTGATTCTCATCCCATATCTATCACACTGAACCTCCAATTCACTCAGCAATGCTTGCAAACCCTTGGCTGACTGAGCAACTAATGCTTGGTCATCAGCAACTCTAACCAATTTTACGAATTCCCCTCCGACTTTCATTCCTACCTCCAGTTCTTCCCATGCCTCTTTAATCATTTCCTCCACATATGCGTTGAACAGAAACGGTGACAATGGGCAACCCTGCCTTACCCCTCTTCCTAACACTACCCATCCGGACTCTCCGTTCCCCACTCGCACATGAGCAGTCTGAGACATGTACAGGTTGCGGATCAGTCTCCTGTCCCTCCAATTTCATAACAGCACCGGTGACAATGGGTGAAAAAGTAATCATTTTCCTTACTCTCCATTTCTATTAGCCCTTTCTATTTAACCGCTGAGTATGCCTGGACCTAAGCTATCTTCTTCTACGTCATTCTCCTTTTCTATGTCTAACCTTGTCGGCCTAAGTTCTTTACCATACATTGTTTCTATATATTCCTTCCATTCCTCTTCAATTTTCTCTGGTTCAACTATTATCTTACCCCACTTATCTTTAGCAGAGATCTTGCGTTCTTACTTCCCGATAACAACTTAACCTTGCTAAATAGCGCACCAATTTCACCCTTCTTCTGTAAACTTTCCATTTCCACGCATTGGGTTTTCCACCATTCTTGTTTTGCTTTATTTGTGACCCTTCTTAATTTATTGTTTAACTCTTTGTACTTCATTTTGCCTAACTCTGCTTCTACATTCTTCCATCTTCTTCTCTCATCCATCTTTGCAATCATCGCAGCCGTACCCATAGTTTCCTTATCGTTTTCCTGTTAACGGTTCCTATTGTGTGTTTTGCGGCATTCGATATCACATTCTTGATACATTCCCATTTTTCTTCGACAGTACTCTGCACTATACCGTCATCCATGATTTTCTCTATAGCCTGCTGATACTCCTTCCTTGTTATCCCATTTATTGCTTCTACATTCCATTTGCTAACACGCCGCCCTTGCCTTAATTTTTTCAAACGGACGTTACATTTCATAACTCCTAAATTATGGTCAGAGTCCGCATCCGCTCCTGGGAAACTGTGCGAATTTATCACACTGTTCCTAAACCTGTGCCTAACCATAATAAAATCTATCTGATACCATTCTGAGTCACCTGGCATTTTCCATGTACATCTACGCCTTTTGTGGTCTCTAAACCATGTGTTAGTGATGTCTAACCCCTGTCTCTTGCAGAATTCAATTGCTTTCTCCCCGCGTTCATTGCTCGTGCATAACCCATAATCTCCCACCTCATCGTCATCTCTTCCTTCGCCTATCATCGCATTCCAATCCCCCATCACTATCAAGTGTGTTCCTGTAGAAATACACGCGATGATATCCTCTAACTCATCGTACCTTCTATCGACTTATTCCTCCTAGTGATTGCTCAGTGGCATATATTCGTGAACAATGACCAAGTTTGTCGGCTCTGCTTTAATCTATATTTCTAATATTCTATCCGTTGCTTGCTCTATGTTGACTGCGCTTCTTCCTACCTCTTTATTTAATATTATGGCAACCCCTCGTTGGCTCTCGTTCCCGCCGCTGTATATCACTCTATAATTGTCACTCCAGTAATACCCGCTATCCTTCCATCTCACCTCGCATAGACCTAAAACATCTATATTACCTCTTTCCATCTTTCGCTTAACATTCTCCAATTTGTCGGTCCTGAACATTGTCCTGACGTTCCATGATCCTATTCTAACTACTTTCGTTTTCTTCTGCGTCTTCTGTCCTGCTACTGTTATTTCTCCCCTGCAGGGGTTTCGTGGGATGACGACCGCGGATGCCTTGCCACCCCGCTGCCGGGCATCACTCACGGCCGTTTGGGCCGAGTCCCGCAGTTGCAAGGACTCACTTTCCGTCTTGTGTCCATCATTTTTGGCGGTAGTAATAATTGAGGTTGCTTCCCGTTGCCTTGCTCAAAAGTGTTTTTAACATAACTGACTCCTAAACTTCGACTTATCTGGCATGGGTGACCCTACCAGGAGAAATTATTATTACTCCCGCCAGCACAGCTCTAGGGGTCCTCGAAACACACATGCCCTTCCACCACGACAAGGTTGTAGTCCATGGGAGGGCAATATAAAAAAATACATAGAAAACATACAATAAAAAGAACTTAGGCAAAAAAGGTTAGACAGAGAATAGGAACATGACATAAAAGAAGATAGCTTAGGTCCAGAAATACTCTATGAGAAGTAAAAATGGCATTACGGGAGATGAAAGCAAATAAGGTCGTGGGGGTAGACAACATTCCTTTGGAACTGTTGAAATGTTTAGGAAAATGTGAGAGAAGGTCCTATATGGACTGATTCATAGTATCAATGAGGAAGGAATCTCGCCGGAAGATTTTGTGAGATCGGTATTAGTTCCTATTCCAAAAAGGGAAAGGCAAGAACATGTGAGGACTACAGAACAATAAGCTTTAAAACCACACGAAGTTAACGTTATTCTCAGGATCATCAACAAAAGAATAGAGACTAAGGCAAATGATTACTTAGAGGTTGATCAGTTTGGCTTTAGGAAAGGAAGAGGTACGCGCGACGCCATTGCAGGAATGAGATCACTAATTTCGATGAATATAGAATACAACCAGGACGTATTTGCCTGTTTCGTAGATATCGAAAAAGCGTTTGATAGAGTGAATTGGGAAAAATTAATGCGTGTATTGCAGAAAATAGGAATGGATTGGAGGAACAGGAGACTGATCCGCAACCTGTACATGTCTCAGACTGCTCAGGTGCGAGTGGGTAACTGAGAGTCCGGATGGGCAGTGTTAGTAAGAGGTGTAAGGCAGGGTTGCCCATTGTCACCGGTGCTGTTCAACGCATATGTGGAGTAAATGATTAAAGAGGCATGGAAAGAACAGGAGGCAGGAATAAAAGTCGGAGGGGATTGGTAAAATCGGTTAGGTTTGCTCATGACCAAGCATTATTGGCTCAGTCAGCCAAGGGGTTGCAAGCAATGCTGAGGGAATTGGAGGTTCAGTACGATAAATATGGGATGAGAATTACTAGTAATAAAACAAAGGTTTTGTGAATTTCCAGAAAGAAAAAGGTTAAGCTAAACATTAAAATAGGAGGGGATAATATAGAGCAGATAGAAAAGTTTACATATATCGGAAGTGTTTTGGACCTAAACGGTCAAAGTAGTAGGGACGTAAGGAGAAGAATTGCGCTAGGCAAGGAGGCT
This sequence comes from Hetaerina titia, assembly GCA_037158775.1. Taxonomy (NCBI): domain Eukaryota; kingdom Metazoa; phylum Arthropoda; class Insecta; order Odonata; family Calopterygidae; genus Hetaerina; species Hetaerina titia. The sequence goes on along the minus strand of CM073770.1, from coordinate 130,347,869 downwards.
TTCTCAAGGAGGAGGGAGTTGATGACGGGGACGTTGAGTAGAGATGTTAAGACAAGACTCGTAAAAACTCTGATATGGAGCGTAACTATGTATGGTGCGGAAACGTGGTCACTGAAGCAGGAGGATAGACGTAGATTGGAGGCTTTTGAAATGTGGGTGTGGAGAAGAATAGAGAAGGTGAAATGGACCGAAAGGAAAACAAATGAGGAAGTACTAGAAATGATGGGGGAGGAGAGGGGTTTGTTGAGAGAAATCCTATGGAGGCAAGAAAAATGGATGAAAGGCGTATTGAGCGGTAGTGGAATGTTGAAGAGGGTAATAGAGGGGAGAATGTTGGGCAAGCGTGGTAAGGGTAGGAACAGGATAGGGATGTTGGACGGGATGAAGGGAGGAAAGAAGTACACCGAGATGAAGAGGGACCTGATGTAGATTAGGTTGCTAAATTGGGTTTTGTTTGGAGTTACAAAATGTTTATTTGATAGTTGTGTCCATCCAAAAACCTACCTTAACCGTCAGATTACCTAATAATAATATATACTAACTACTAATATATACTACTACTAACTAAATAATATATACTATACTACTACTATAATTGCATATGAAATATAATTATCTGTTACTGAGCCATAACTCTGTAGGCCACATTCATCCATTACTTTCTCTGCCCACTCCATCCTCTTAGACATACATTCGCTTCTAAAAAATATGTACATAAAAAAGTCACCTTTTTTCCGCGTAAGAAAATTTGTATCCTTAGGCTGTATACTTTAATTTGTTCCTGATCGCAAAACTTAGATAATATTTTCCGCTGTGGGAAACAATAAGTTTTGTCCAAAACAAGTTGTTTTTTCCTAATATTTTTACGCCATGGAATGTTTTTACATACGGATTTACTTAGTCTGTTCTGCAGTAGCAAGGAATTACTGAAATGATCTTGCAAATCTATTTAACCATTTCGAAGTCATAAGTTCCTCTGGTCTGATAACGGCGGGAGGGAATTTCTTATGTAAGAAGTGATTAAGAATAGGGCTAGAAGGATAGCATCCTTAGGGATACCTCTGAGACATTACAAATTGCTGATATAAATTTATTTACACTTTAAATCCACATAACATATTATGACTATTAAATATTGGTTTCCACAAGCTGTTAATCTTTTAATTAATCAAATATTGCATTAAACTTATTTAATTGTGCGTAGTATCTGTTATATATTCGTAGCCAATGCCTTCATAAGTCGAAATATTAATTTTTATGGGTGAGGGTAGGTGTAATTCCAAACCCATATGCGCTAAATTCACTCATTACCAGACTAACAGGCTTGCTAATAGGAACCAATTTTTTCCACTTCCATCCTATTCTGCTTTCGATGAAAATTTAAAGATTGATGTTCTAATATGCAAAACATTTCACAATTTGGTTTTATGCTTGATGAACAGAACAAATAAAACAATCGGGATTCGAACCCGGGACTTCCCATTATTTTTTGAACGTATTAAGCACTGGAATTCGTCGTCATATTCTATGTATCAGTTTTGTCAATTCGTATTATTATTAAGATTACCTAATAATAAATAATATTAATTCTTGTAGTCTAGCTTTTAAGGTAGATTTTGAGTTGAAAAAAGCTACCACTACTATTCTAGCCTCGACTAAAAACATCTGATATCCGACAGTGCAATAAACCCATAACCCATGTCATTTACATTATATCTCCTATCTTTCCGTTCTACATGCCAACCCTATTTCTTTCTTTTCTTCCTCTATCAACATTCCAGTGCCAAACATAATGCAATCATCCATCTTTCCTGCCTCCCATGAATTTCTCCCAAGAATTCTCTCTCCTCCTATTTCTTCTTTGCTTGTTTTCCTATTTCTCCATTTAACTTTTCCCATCCTTCTTCGCACCCTACTCTCAAATCTGTCAATCTTTGGGTATGATTTGGCTCCATTGTCCTAAATTTCCCGTACGGACTCATGCTTCATATTAGGTTGGAGAAAAAGAAATCCATTATTTGCTCGGTAGATGGCTTTGGTGATCGATATCCCGTAAAGTATCGATTGAACAATTTCAAATTTATGCTCGTTGTCAAGGTTATTAATATTATATTTTTCATTATTTTTTATTTACATCCTTACTCAACGTTTTCCTCACGATAGGCACTTCGGATGACCTCTGACGGCAATGAGGAAAACTACTCCGCCCGAGTAACCTACCTGTTATCTTCTCCTCCCGCTTCTACCCATCCCCCATTGCTTTCCCTTATCTCACTCTTCACAACCATCTCTCACTTCATTTCCCTCTGAATATTGCGTGTCAGGCGAGGTCTCGAAATTAAATAACTTTCGTATCCGTCTTCTCTCGCCCACCCCACATCCGGCGTTCCCTGAGGGATGGGATTTAGACCAGAGGGTATTGAAAAATGTTTGTGTGATTAAAAAGCACCCCTACTCACATAATATCCCGACCTTTCCCTCACGCTCGGTCTCGGAAATTTATCCACACCTGTACTTCTAAGGTAGGCGACCCTCATCATCCGTTCCGTTCGTCATTGTTTGGGTCGATCAGCTAATAAACTCGCTTCCGACGCAAATAGAGAGCCTTTCCCCTTCGCTAGGCTATTACGATATTGAGTCGGGTAATCATGTGGAGAATAGGAAAGTGCGGTTAGGATTCAGGTGCTTGACTTTCTTCGTGGGACTAGCCGAAGAAATCATAATTTAAGATTCCGCAGTAAATCACACTCAATCTTCATTTCATCAATGATAGATCCGTTGGCTATATATATATATATATATATATATATATATATAAATTCACTGATAAGTCATAACAAACACAGAAACCAAAACACAAAAGAGGAAAAAACTCACTGGTTCTCGAATTTTCGGTGGTCCAACCACCTTTCTCAAGAGGAATTAGGAACAGAACTGAGGCAGAGGAGGGCCCGAAAGCAGTGGTAGGAAGGAGAAGGGGAAATGGGGGAAAAGAGGGGAAAAGAAAGGAAAAGGGGGGGAAAAAAGGGGGGAAGGCATTCGAGGTGAGGAGTTTGGAGGGGTAGTGTATGGCGCGGGAATTTTAAAAAAGGTGGGGATGATATGGAAGTTGTTGGGGGCGGAGGGGGATGAAATTATATGCATAAAGGGGGCAATTAATGTCTAATATTAATACCTGGGCGATTCCAGGAATCCAAGAGCCAGATGAAAGCTAGCTCTAATGTTTTGAGTTTCAGTGGAGGGTCTGAGTGTGGGAGGGATGCTAAGACGGATACTTTAAAACATTGGTCAAAGGCAGCGTTGTGTTCGGAGGCATGTTTGGGGATTGGGAGCATACCAATAAGGGAGGAACTGTTGCATGAGGCTCTATGATTATTGATTCTAATATTGAGGGGTGTGGTACACTGTCCAATGTAAAAGGCAGGGCAAAGTTGGCACTTGAGTAGGTAGACAACATTGCTGGAGGTACACGAGGAGTAGGGAATAGATGGGAGAGAGTTAAAGAGCGGGTGGGAGAGGGATGGGATTCTGGTTAGGAAAATAGTACATGTTTTGCATCTAAGTTTATTGCAGGGTCTGGGAGTTTATTTTGGAACGGGGCGAGGATTTAAGAAGTGGATTGGTAGATTTTAGAAGATCTGATAGATTGGCGGGGCGTTTGAAAGTGACAGAGGGGCATTTGGGAAAAGGTTGGTGGTGGAATTGTGGTTTTTGAGGATAGGATAGAGGTCCTTTAGGATAGAACGCAGAGATTCTAGGCCAGGGAGAAACGTGGTACAAATTGAAAGAGGGTGGTTTTTCGCGGTGGTGGAAGGTCTGGGAGTGTAAGTATGCCTACGGATCCTCTTATTCAGGAGGGATTCAGGATAACCTCGTTTGAGGAGGGAATGGTGTAAATTTATGAGGAAATTGTCTAGGGAGTCAGGGTCATTGCAAATTCTGTGACCCCTTATGGAAAGGGAATAAGGAATGGAACGTTTGGTGTGGTATGGGTGACAGCTGCTAAAATGTAAGTACGGTTGTTTATTTGTGGGTTTTATATTTACGGATGTGTGAAATTTATGGTTTATAAATGATATGTTTACATCTAGGAAGGTGATTTGGGAGGAGGAAACTGTAGACGTGAAGGAGATAGAGGACGAAGCATTAAGGTTGGAAATGAAAGTTTTCAGGGAATCAGGACCATGTGGCCAGAGAAGGAAAATATCGTCAATATATCTGAGCCACAATAGCGGTTTCAGGGGTTGTTGTGACAGGAATTTATTCTCCGCGAGACCAAGAAAGAGGCTTGCATAGGACGGGCTGAACCTGCTACCCATGGCACAACCCTTGATTTGTAGGTAGAAATTATCATTAAAGGAGAAGGAATTGCGGGTAAGAATGAACTCGGAAAGGCTGAGGAGAAAATCTGTGCTGGGGATGTGTGGCTCAGAGCGTTGGGAGAGGTAGTGTTGGAGGGCGGAGAGACCTTCTGAGTGGGGAATGGATGTGTACAGGGACGTGGCATCTATAGTGGCCATAATGATCTCGGCATCTGGAGGGAGAGAGATAGAATTTAATCTATCCAGGAAATGGTAGGAATCTTTAGTGAATGATGGTAGGGCCTGGACAATCGGCTGGAGATAGTGGTCCACAAATGCCGAGATTCTTTCTGTTGGGGAGTGACGGGAGGATAAAATCGGTCGACCAGGATTACCCGGCTTGTGAATCTTCGGAAGGATATAGAAATGAGGAGTGCGTGGGTGGGGAGGGGAGAGGAGGGCTAAGTCTGAAGGAGATAGACCCTCATTCGGCCCATTGGCACTAAGAAATTCAATTAGGTCCTCCTGAAGTGCGGGATTCGGATCTTCGGGGATTTGCTGGTAGGAAGAGGTGTCAGAGAGTTGTGTTTCAGCTTCCCTAATGTAGTCTGATCTGTTTAAGACCACAACCGTTGACCCTTTATCTGCGGAAGTAATAATGATGTTGGGATTTTTCATTAAGTTATTTAGCTCTGAGGATTCGGTAGGGGACAGGTTAGATCGAGGATTAAGGGACTTGAGGAAAGACGGGTTGGCGATTCTGGACAAGAGAAGGTTTATAAAAATTTCAATTGGATGATTTGAGGGGAGGGGACTGGGTTCTTGGGCTGAAGCCGGCTTGAATTTCTGTAAGGCGTTGTGAAGGGGTCTGGAGATTTGCTGGGGTGCCGGTTGCGACTCCCAAAAAGCCTTCCACCGGAGATTCCGGCAAAAAACGCAGTACGTCAGCGAGAATTCTTACGTGGTTTACTCTGGGGGTGGGAGTGAAAGAGAGGCCCTTGTTTAAAAGAGAAGTTTGATTTGGGTTAAGGGGTTTGGACGAAAGGTTAACCACGTGGCTAACGGAGTCCGTCTCATCGTCTGGCGGCATGGGGGCGGCGGGTATAGAGACTCTAGAATGCGGGTACTTCTCGGGGAAAACCCCGCGAGAGGTCGGCGGGGGGAGGTTATAGATGGTAGCCAGGTCTGGTTTGTAGAGGTGTAGGGGAGGGGGAGGCGGGGGAGGGGTGGCTAGGGAGAGGGGTAGGCGCAGACCCATTCTGAAGTGTGATTTACAGAGAGAGGATAACTTTGTAAGGAATTTTTGACGCCGATATTGTAGCGAGCACGCGGACGCTCTCAGAGTCTCTTCTACTTTGTAAAGGAAATGTGGGGCGGCCAGGGAAATGATTTTAATCAGGGATTAAATTGAGTTATAGTATTTGGCAATGAGATGATTGTACTGATCTCGTATGAAATGACAGAGGAAAAATGAGTGTTGGAATGTTATTGTGTTCAAGGAGGGACGAAACCTCCTTTCACTCCTGTATTACCTTTTATTTTCTCTTCCTCTCACATACCCTACCACATTTGGCCTTTTCCTTTCCTACTTCCTATACATCAAAATGAATAACATTGACCCCATCCCCTTATGGCTACGCCACATCAGAAAATATTCCTTCAAACTCGCCCAATACACCAGTCATTCTGAGTTTCTTTCGTCGTGCATAACACTAGGCATAATCCCCAATGGTCTACGTACGAAATTCCCCATTTCAGGTTTACCTCCCCAGTTTCGTCCCTCCTTGAACACAATAACATTCCAACACTCATTTTTCCTCTGTCATTTCATACGAGATCAGTACAATCATCTCATTGCCAAATACTATAACTCAATTTAATCCCTGATTAAAATCATTTCCCTGGCCGCCCCACATTTCCTTTACAAAGTAGAAGAGACTCTGAGAGCGTCCGCGTGCTCGCTACAATATCGGCGTCAAAAATTCCTTACAAAGTTATCCTCTCTCTGTAAATCACACTTCAGAATGGGTCTGCGCCTACCCCTCTCCCTAGCCACCCCTCCCCCGCCTCCCCCTCCCCTACACCTCTACAAACCAGACCTGGCTACCATCTATAACCTCCCCCCGCCGACCTCTCGCGGGGTTTTCCCCGAGAAGTACCCGCATTCTAGAGTCTCTATACCCGCCGCCCCCATGCCGCCAGACGATGAGACGGACTCCGTTAGCCACGTGGTTAACCTTTCGTCCAAACCCCTTAACCCAAATCAAACTTCTCTTTTAAACAAGGGCCTCTCTTTCACTCCCACCCCCAGAGTAAACCACGTAAGAATTCTCGCTGACGTACTGCGTTTTTGCCGGAATCTCCGGTGGAAGGCTTTTTGGGAGTCGCAACCGGCACCCCAGCAAATCTCCAGACCCCTTCACAACGCCTTACAGAAATTCAAGCCGGCTTCAGCCCAAGAACCCAGTCCCCTCCCCTCAAATCATCCAATTGAAATTTTTATAAACCTTCTCTTGTCCAGAATCGCCAACCCGTCTTTCCTCAAGTCCCTTAATCCTCGATCTAACCTGTCCCCTACCGAATCCTCAGAGCTAAATAACTTAATGAAAAATCCCAACATCATTATTACTTCCGCAGATAAAGGGTCAACGGTTGTGGTCTTAAACAGATCAGACTACATTAGGGAAGCTGAAACACAACTCTCTGACACCTCTTCCTACCAGCAAATCCCCGAAGATCCGAATCCCGCACTTCAGGAGGACCTAATTGAATTTCTTAGTGCCAATGGGCCGAATGAGGGTCTATCTCCTTCAGACTTAGCCCTCCTCTCCCCTCCCCACCCACGCACTCCTCATTTCTATATCCTTCCGAAGATTCACAAGCCGGGTAATCCTGGTCGACCGATTTTATCCTCCCGTCACTCCCCAACAGAAAGAATCTCGGCATTTGTGGACCACTATCTCCAGCCGATTGTCCAGGCCCTACCATCATTCACTAAAGATTCCTACCATTTCCTGGATAGATTAAATTCTATCTCTCTCCCTCCAGATGCCGAGATCATTATGGCCACTATAGATGCCACGTCCCTGTACACATCCATTCCCCACTCAGAAGGTCTCTCCGCCCTCCAACACTACCTCTCCCAACGCTCTGAGCCACACATCCCCAGCACAGATTTTCTCCTCAGCCTTTCCGAGTTCATTCTTACCCGCAATTCCTTCTCCTTTAATGATAATTTCTACCTACAAATCAAGGGTTGTGCCATGGGTAGCAGGTTCAGCCCGTCCTATGCAAACCTCTTTCTTGGTCTCGCGGAGAATAAATTCCTGTCACAACAACCCCTGAAACCGCTATTGTGGCTCCGATATATTGACGATATTTTCCTTCTCTGGCCACATGGTCCTGATTCCCTGAAAACTTTCATTTCCAACCTTAATGCTTCGTCCTCTATCTCCTTCACGTCTACAGTTTCCTCCTCCCAAATCACCTTCCTAGATGTAAACATATAATTTATAAACCATAAATTTCACACATCCGTAAATATAAAACCCACAAATAAACAACAGTACTTACATTTTAGCAGCTGTCACCCATACCACACCAAACGTTCCATTCCTTATTCCCTTTCCATAAGGGGTCACAGAATTTGCAATGACCCTGACTCCCTAGACAATTTCCTCATAAATTTACACCATTCCCTCCTCAAACGAGGTTATCCTGAATCCCTCCTGAATAAGAGGATCCGTAGGCATACTTACACTCCCAGACCTTCCACCACCGCGAAAAACCACCCTCTTTCAATTTGTACCACGTTTCTCCCTGAACAAGAATCTCTGCGTTCTATCCTAAAGGACCTCTATCCTATCCTCAAAAACCACAATTCCACCACCAACATTTTCCCCAAATGCCCCTCTGTCACTTTCAAACGCCCCGCCAATCTATCAGATCTTCTAAAATCTACCAATCCACTTCTTAAATCCTTGCCCCGTTCAAAAATAACTCCCAGACCCTGCAATAAACTTAGATGCAAAACATGTACTATTTTCCTAACCAGAATCCCAACCCTCTCCCACCCGCTCTTTAACTCTCTCCCACCTATTCCCTACTCCTCGTGTACCTCCAGCAATGTTGTCTACCTACTCAAGTGCCAACTTTGCCCTGCCTTTTACATTGGACAGTGTACCACACCCCTCAATATTTGAATCAATAATCATAGAGACTCATGCAACAGTTCCTCCCTTATTGGTATGCTCCCAATCCCCAAACATGCCTCCGAACACAACGCTGCCTTTGACCAATGTTTTAAAGTATCCGTCTTAGCAACCCTCCCACACTCAGACCCTCCACTGAAACTCAAAACATTAGAGCTAGTTTTCATCTGGCTCTTGGATTCCTGGAATCGCCCAGGTATTAATATTAGACATTAATTGCCCCCTTTATGCATATAATTTCATACCCCTCCGCCCCCAATAACTTCCATATCATCCCCACCTTTTTTAAAATTCCCGCGCCATACACTACCCCTCCAAACTCCTCACCTCGAATGCCTTCCCCCCTTTTTCCCCCCTTTTCCTTTCTTTTCCCCTCTTTTCCCCCATTTCCCCTTCTCCTTCCTACCACTGCTTTCGGGCCCTCCTCTGCCTCAGTTCTGTTCCTAATTCCTCTTGAGAAAGGTGGTTGGACCACCGAAAATTCGAGAACCAGTGAGTTTTTCCTCTTTTGTGTTTTGGTTTCTGTGTTTGTTATGACTTATCAGTGAATTTACATTACACGTTTGTGGGTTTTCCAAAAAAGTGTATATATATATATATATATATATATATATATATATATATATATATATATATATATATATATATATATATATATATATATATATATATATATATATATACAGTCATATCGTATCTTCCGAAGACGGAGCTCGAGTCCGTCGAAATTATCAAGATATTATTGTGAGTGTTCTTTTTATGTGTTCTCGTGCTGTGTGTCACTGTCTAAGTTATATATATATATATATATATATATATATATATATATATATATATATATCGATGATGCGGAAGTACTCACGAGAGCAATGAACTTTTGGACGGCACAATAGAACACAGAATAAAACAGATAACACGTAAAAGGACACTCACACTGTAGATGGTTTAAGCTTTCGGCCTACTCCGAGGCCTTCTTCAGTCTGACCTGAAGAAGTCCTCCGAGTAGGCCGAAAGCTTAAATCATCTACAGTGTGAGTGTCCTTTTACGTGTTATCTGTTTTATTCTGTGTTCTATTGTGGCGTCAAAAAGTTATATCTATATAAATACATACACACATATATATATATGAGTGGGTCGCGGTGGTCTAGTGGCTAGAGCATTGGACTACTGACCCGGGGTCCCGGGTTCGATTCCCGGGCAAGGCAAATTGGGCACCTGCAGCTCCACCCAAGCTAGTTGATTTTTCGGGTACCAGATCTTCCTGGGAAATCATAACCGGCACAGGGAAAGGAAATGGCCCCCCTACCCTGATGTGTGAATATTCACACGCCGTCGGGCTTGGTACATGGGTGACCTCTACCATCACCTACTAAACCGACCTTCCGGTTGATTACTGTGTTTATGGTTTATATATGTGTGTATATATATATATATATAGATTTTGACGATATGCCTGTATATGTGTGTGTACATGTATGTGAATGTATGTATGTATATGTATATACAGGGTCTGATTTTTTCCGGATTTTTGACAAAGGGGGAATCGTCCACTACGAATTTGTACCTGAACGACAAACTGTAAATGCTGCATTTTACGTCCAAGTTCTCGACAAGCTTCAAAAACGAGTCGCCCGCGTTCGTCAAACGATCAAAAACATCTGGCGGCTGCATCACGACAATGCGCCGTCTCACACCGCGCTTGTCGTGTCGGACTTCTTGGCCAAGCACGGCGTGGCAACGCTGCCGCACCCGCCCTACAGCCCGGACTTGGCACCACCGGACTTCTTTCTCTTCCTGAAGATAAGTAAGAGTTTGAAAGGAACGCGATATGGGACTTCGGACGCCGTCAAAGAGTCCGTGACGACGTGTCTTCGAGAGGTTCCCGATGATGCCTTCGCGGGAGCGTTCCAGGAATGGGAACGCCGCTGGAACAAGTGTATCGACTCACAAGGGTCCTATTTTGGGGAATATTAGCTTAAGATATGTAAAATTGTAATAAATTTTTTTCCTGAGCTTAGTACACTTATTTTCCGGAGGAACCTTGTATATATCATTGAAGTTGACGCTCTCCGGTGACGCAAAAACACATGAACATTCGGATAAAAAATATTCCACACACAGAAACATAAAGGAAGGGCACTTACCGTATGTATTGACGTTTCGACGGCTCCGCCGTTGTCATCAGAATGGCGTTGTTGGGGAAGAGTAGAGAGGACATGTGCAGGAGAAGGGTGAGGGGAGGAGAAGTAAGGGACCAATAGGAAGCGAACAAGGTGGGGGAGGTGAAATGTAGGCAGCATTGGATGAATTCAGTGGGCTTCGTTCAGCCCGGGGGGGTTTTAAAGACTGGAGCCCCCAGATGTGTGCCATCTCGCGGGTTCTCACCTCTATGCTACTTGCGGAATTGGGAAGGGTTTTAATCACTGAAACGGAGAAGCAGTCATCAAAAGACTGGTTGTGGGAAGCAGTGTGAATATGGATTTGATAATTAAGGAAGGTGGGAGATTTGGTGGAATAGCGGTGGTTATTCATTCGGAGGGAGAGGGTGGTCGTACATTCACCCACGTAAAAGGCAGGGCAGAAGTTACAGGAGAGGCGATATATAATGTTTTTAGAGGTGCAGGTGGCTATGGGTTGGGAGTTTGTAATAAGGGACGTGGAAGGTCTTAGGAGATGGCAGCATTTACAGCGTGGGCTGTTGCATGGTGCGGACAGGTGCGGGGAAGGGAAAGTGGTGCTCGTAGGTGGTTTTGTGGATTTGAAGATTTCTCGCAAGTCTAACGGGCGTTTAAATGAAACTGAGGTAAATGTGGGAATAAATGTGATGTGGATTGAGTGTTTTTAATAATTGGGAAGAGTTCACGGATTATATGTTTAATTTTGTGGGTTCCGGGGAAGAAAGTGGTGATAAGGTTAGGGCATTTTGGGTGGTTTTGTTTGGGGAGAGGAATGTATTGGGTTGACGGTTTAAGAATTTTCCTATTGAGCTTCGGTTTACCCACATTCTCTGAGAGATACGTGTAGCTGGTCCATGTATTTCTGTTTGGAGGGGATGTTGCAGAGACGAAGACCACAGACTGAGATTGAGAAGGGGTGGAGCGTTTTGGGTGCGATGGGTGACAGATATTGAAATGGAGGAATTGTTGGTTGTGTCTCGGTTTAATGTGGACTGAGGTGTAAAACTTATTGTTCTGGAGATGGATGTCATAATCTAGAAAGGTGAGATTCAAGTCTGATAAAGATGAAGTGAAAGAAACCGAGGAGGAGGAGTTGAGAGAGGAAATGAAGGGTGATAAATTTTCGCGTCCGTGGGACCTAAGGAAGTAAATATCATCGATACAACAGGCCCAGAAGAGTGGCTTAAGGGTTTGTTGCGGAAGAGAGGTATTATTTCAGGGCTTCAGCCCTTAAATATTACCTCTCTCTACCACCGACACCGCACATTTCATCCACAGATTTTCCTACCGAACTGAGCCAACTTGTCCTCACCAAAAATGCCTTCCGATTCAATGAGATAATATATTTGCAAATAAATAGTACCGCTATGGGCACGCGTATGGCTCCTGCATACGCCAATCTTTTTATGGGTAAACTTGAAGAAAACATTCTCTAGCAACAAACCCTTAAACCAATCTTCTGGGCACTTCGACAACGCCATTCTGCCAACGGCCGTCGAAACGTCAATACATACTGTGAGTGTCCTTCATTTATTTTTCTGTACGCTGAATATTTTGTATCCGTGTGTTTGTGTATATATATATATATATATATATATTTTGCGACTCCCCACCTAACAAACTAATCGATATCAGGTTCCTCGGTGTACTTCTTTCCTCCGTTCATCCCGTCCAACATCCCTATCCTGTTCCTACCCTTAACTCGCTTACCCAACATTCTCCCCTCTATTACCCTCTTCAACATTCTACTACCGCTCAATACGCCTTTCATCCATTTTTCCTGCCTCCATAGGATTTCTCTCAACAAACCCCTCTCCTCCCCCACCATTTCTAGTACTTCCTCATTTGTTTTCGTTTCGGTCCATTTCACATTCTCTGTTCTTCTCCACACCCACATTTCAAAAGCCTCCATTCTACGTCTATCCTCCTGCTTCAGCGACCAGGTTTCCGCGCGGTACATAACTACGCTTCATATCAGAGTTTTTACGAGTCTTGTCTTAACATTCCTAATCAACGTCCCCGTCATCAACTCCCTCCTCCTTGAGAAAGCCTCCTTGCTTAGGCCAATTCTTCTCTTTACGTCCCTACCACTTTGACCGTATTGGTCCAAAACACTTCCGAGATATAAAAACTGTCCTACCTGCTCTATTTTTCCCCGCCTATTTTAATATTTAGCTTAGCCTTTTTCTTATTGGAAAATCGCACAACCTTTGTTTTATTAATATTGACTCTCATCCCATATTTATCGCACTGAACCTCCAATTCACTCAACAATGCTTGCAACCCCTTGGCTGACTGAGCAACTAATGCTTCGTCATCAGCAAACCTAACCGATTTTACGAACTCCCCTCCGACTTTCATTCCTACCTCCAGTTCTTCCCATGCCTCTTTAATCATTTCCTCTACATATACGTTGAACAGTACCGGAGAAAATGGGCAACCCTGCCTTACACCTCTTCCTAACACTGCCCATCCGGACTCTCCGTTCCCCACACGCACCCGAGCTGTCTGAGACATGTACAGGTTGCGGATCAGTCTCCTGTCCCTCCAATCCATTCCTATGTTCTGCAATACACAAATTAATTTTTCCTATTCACTCTATCAAATGCTTTTTCGAAATATACAAAACAGGAAAAAACGTCCTGATTTTATTCTATATTCCTCTCGACTAGTGATCTCATTACTGCAATGGCATCACGCGTACCTCTTCCTTTCCTAAACCCAAACTGATCATCCCCTAAGTAATCATTTGCCTTACTCTCTATCCTTTTGTTGATGATCCTGAGAATAACTTTAGCTGCGTGGGATATCAAACTTATTGTTCTGTAATCCTCACATGACGAAGACTTTGTCTTTTTTGGAATAGGAACTAACACCGATCTCACAAAATCTTCCGGCCAGATCCCTTCCTCATAGATACTACGAATCAGTCCACACATAGCCTATCCTTTTCCTAACCATTTCAACATTTCTACAGAAATATTGTCCACCCCAACAGCCTTATTTGCTTTCATCTCCTTTAATGCCCTTTCTATTTCATCGTCGAGTATGCCTGGACCTAAGCTATCTTCTTCTACGTCATGTTCCTTTTCTATGTCTAACCTTGTCGGCCTAAGTTCTTTACCATACAGTGGTTCTATATATTCCTTCCATCTCTCTTGGATTTTTCCTGGTTCAACTATTTTTTTACCCCATTTATCTTTAACTGTTAGCACAGATCTTGCCTTCTTACTTCCCGATAATAACTTAACCTTGCTGTATAGAGCACCAATTTCACCCTTCTTCTCTAAACTTTCCATTACCTCGCATTGCCTTTTCCACCGTTCTTCTTTTGCTTTATTTGTGGCCCTTCTCAATTTATTGTTTAACTCTTTGTACTTCATTTTGCCTAACTCTGTGTTTACATTTTTCCATCTTCTTTTCTCATCCATCTTTGCAATCATCTCATCCGTTACCCATGGTTTCCTTATCGTTTTCCTGTTAACGGTTCCTATTGTGTGTTTTGCGGCATTCGATATCACATTCTTGATACTTCCCATTTTTCTTCGATAGTACTCTGCACTATACCGTCATCCATGATTTTCTCTATAGCCTGCTGATACTCCTTCCGTGTTAATCCATTCACTGCTTCTAAATTCCATTTCCTAACCCGCCGAACTTGCCTTATCTTCTTGAAACGAACATTACATTTCATTACAACTAAATTATGGTCAGAGTCTGCATCCGCTCCTGGGAAACGGTGCGAATTTATCACACTGTTCCTAAACCTGTGCCTAACCATAATAAAATCTATCTGATACCATTCTGAGTCACCTGGCATTTTCCATGTACATCTACGCCTTTTGTGGTCTCTAAACCATGTGTTAGTGATGTCTAACCCCTGTCTCTTGCAGAATTCAATTGCTTTCTCCCCGCGTTCATTCCTCTGACCCATAGTCGCCCACCTCTCCACCTTCTCTTCCTTCGCCTACCGTCGCATTCAAATCCCACATCACTATCAAATGTTTCCCTGCAGGAACACTCGCGATGATATCCTCTAATTCATCATACATCCTATCGACTTCTTCCTCCTTGTGGTTGCTCGGTGGCATGTATACCTGAACATTGACCAAGTTCGTCGGCTCTGCTTTAATCTCTACGAGTAAAATCCTATCTGTCGCTTGCTCTATGTTGACTACGCTTCTTCCTACCCCTTTATTTAAAATTACGGAAATCCCTCGTTGGCTCTCGTCCCCGCCGCTTCATATCACTCTATAATTGTCACTCCAGTAATCCCCGCTATCCTTCCATCTCACCTCGCAGAGACCTAAAACATCTATATTACCTCTTTCCATCTCTCGCTTAATATTTTCTAATTTGCCTCTCCTCAACATTCTCCTGGCGTCCCAGGTTCCTATTCTAACTACTTTCGCCTTCTTCTGAGTCTTCTGTCCTGCTGCAGTTTTTTCTTCCCTGCAAGGGTTTCGTGGGATGACGACCGCGGAAGCCTTGCCTCTCCCGCTGCCGGGCACGACACACGGCCTTTGGGCCGAGTCCCGTAGTTGCCAGGACTCAATTTCTTTTTTGCGTCCATCATTTTTCATTGGAATAATAACTGAAGTGGTTTCCCGTTGCCTTCCTCAATAGTGTTTTTAACGTGACACCATCACTCTATGTCCGCCCCACTGAGGTCAGACGCCTTTGCAGCCGCCTCACTGAGGAACAGACGCTGTGTGGACTACCTTTCACCTGGCTCCCCTTCGACCTACCTCCTGGCATGGGTGACCCTACCAGGAGCAATTATTATTACTCTCGCCAGCACAGCTCTAGGGGTCATCGGAACGCACAAGTCCTTCCACCACGTCAAGGTCGTACTCCATGGGAGGGAAAAACTAATAGTACCGAATAAAAATTTAGTGGAAAATACATTGGTATTTTTACCTCAGTGATAATGGAATTCAATATAGATAAGCCTGAAAACATCGAATACGTAACTCATTAATTAAGTTTAAATGTATGATTTTGAGTATATAAATGTAGAGCAAACATAAATGGCGTTTACTTTCTGGGAAAGAGACACGAGGGAACTGATTGGCGAACGGTAAATTTTGGGACAAATGGTCGACAAATACCTTGATAAATGAAAATCGAAATAAAATGGAAAATTTTCTCTCCCACCCTGGAATTGTTATACAGTGTCCCTGCAATAGCGAATAAAAGAACTGATACACTTCGTCGTAGAAGACTTAAAAGAAGGTTTTATTCGTTTGAAAGGACTCCGCAGGATAATTTGTATTTATGTTCTGGAGCGTAAGATTTTTGCGGTCAGATAATACGTTAAAAGTTGTGCTGAACGTTTGCCAGATTGTCACTGCCCGAAATGTCGAAAATTAATAAACGAGGGAAGCGAACTTCATGAGCACGTCTCTCCTCCGAGTAGTATGTGTTTCGAAGGAGTGGGTTCGTCGTTCCGAAAACCAGTCCACGGGAGCGGAGTTTATTTTCCCACCGCGCTGCTCGTCTCCGTTTACTTAAAGTGCCCGGCCCCATGTCCTCTCGCCCCCAGTGTTTACGCGTGGTATGAGCAGGTGCGAGCCATTGGCTATCTCGTAAATCAATATGCGACGGTATTATCTATAGTGCCCATCATTATATACTTGGGAATCATAAGTGAGGTGGTTTCCCGTTGCCTTCCTCAATAGTGTTTTTAACGTGACACCATCACTTAAAGTCCGCCCCACTGGGGTCAGACGCCATTGCAGCCGCCTCACTGAGGAACAGACGCTGCGTGGACTACCTTTCGTCTGGCTCCTAACCTTCGACCTATCTGGCATGGGTGACCCTTGAAGGAGTAATTATTATTACTCCCGCCAGCACAGCTCTAGGGGTCATCGGAACACACAAGCCCTTCCACCACGACAAGGTTGTAGTCCATGGGAGGGATATATACATATATATTGTGTTTATATATGTCTGCTATATATATATATATATATATATATATATATATTTATATAAACACAAATAAAAAAAGGACACTTACAGTAGATATTTCGTTTCGACGGCACGGCCGTTGTCGGGGAAGAGCGGAGAGGACATGTGCAGGATAATGGTGACGGGAGGAGAGGTAAATAGCCAATGGGAAGCGGAAAAGTTGGGGGAGGGGGAAATGAGAGGGAGCGGTAGATTTGCCGCGGTAGGGGAAGAACTGGAAGGACCAGGTCGTGAAGCGGCCGTGCCTTTAGCGGAGGACTCGGTGACCGATTCGCTCAGGAGAGTGAAGCGGTTCTAGGCAGCATTGGATAAAATCCTTATATATATATATATATATATATATATATATATATATGTATACATATGCACATACATATGCATACACGAAAACACACACACACACTTATATATATATATATAGAGTCTGACCTGAAGAAGGCCTCGGAGTGGGCCGAAAGCTTAAATCATCTACAGTGTGAGTGTCCTTTTACGTGTTATCTGTTTTATGCTGTGTTCTATTGTGCCGTCCAAAAGTTATATTGCTCTCGTGAGTACTTCCGCATCATATCATCTATATATATATATATATATATATATATATATATATATATATATATATATATATATATATATATATATATATATATATATATATATATATGATATGATGATATATATATATATATATTCCACTTTGAAAATCCCGCCATACGGCGCACAAATATTCATTCATTCAAACAGAAATAGGTAAAAGGAAAGGGGATAGGAAAACACATAAAAGGCGAACACAGGACATGTGGGGAAGGCGGTTTTTGAGCAGATCACGAAAGTAAAAATATTTCCTTATCCGGGATTTGAACCACGGACCTTCCACGGGCGGATGCTCTACCTCTTGAGCTAATAAGGAAACCTGATTTACCTTCAGATCTCCGATCTTATAAATCGCCAAAGTGCTCCGATAGATGTTGCCCGAGAGATGGCGTTATGGAGCTGTTTCACCCACCAAAGGAGAAATAGACGGGACACAAGAAGGAGAAAGGATAGTAGAAAAGCATTCACGATATTATAAAGGATAGGAACGGTGCGTTTCATGGCGCGCATAGCCAGAAGAAGAGACGAGCCACATTGGCCAAACACATATTCAAACTTTGAAAATCCCGCCATACGGCGCACAACGGTGACCTGTGTTCGCCTTTTATATGTTTTCCTATCCCCTTTCCTTATACCTTTTCCTGTTTGAATGAATATATATATACATATATATATATATATATATATATATATATATATATATATAACTTTTGGACGGCACAATAGAACACAGAATAAAACAGATAACACGTAAAAGGACACTTACACTGTAGATGATTTAAGCTTTCGGCCTACTCCGAGGCCTTCTTCAGGTCAGACTGAGAGGTTTTGAGGGAAGAGTGCCTGGGGAGGGGAGGGGGGGCGGAAGGTTTAGGGACTGTTGGGAAAGAAATTAAAAATGGCGGTTAAGGGTGGGAATTTTAAAGGATCGGAAATATAGGATGTATGCAGATTCGCGAGTTTTCACCTCTATGTTGGTGGCTGAAACGTGTAGGGATTCTAGAACTGTTAGGAAAAAGCATTCGTCGAATGAGAGGTTGTGTGAACTTGCGTGTAAAGGGATAGGAAGAGAAGAGAGTGAAGCAGAATTACATGAGTAGCGGTGTTTGTTCATTCGAATGGATAAGGGGGTAATGCATTCGCCTATGTAGAATGAAGTGCATTGTTTGCAAGACAAAAGATATATAACATTTTTTGAGATGCAAGTAGCGGGGGAACGGGGTGAAGGGACAAGGAGGGGATGTGGGGAGAGGGGAGCAGATCTGATTAGGAGACATGTTTTACATCGGGGGCGATTGCGGGTAGGGGAAATAAAAAGGGGATAAATCCTTCACACAATCTCTAAAACCAAGAAATAACCTTTCCACAAACGAATGTCATGCCTTTATAACCCTAAAGGCCAATCCCAACATCGTGGCCACTACCGCATATAAAGGCTCCTCAGTCGTAATTTTAAACACCCAAGACTATATTTCCAAAGCCCTCAGTCACCTCAACGACACTTCCACCAACACCACTCTCACCGACAACCCTACTCCAACCTTGCAAAAGGAAATTCGGTCTCTTCTCCTCCAATTTGGGCCAGAAGAAGGCCTCACCTCCCAAGACATATCCCTAATCTGACCCCCAAACCCCAGAACACCCCAGTTGTATCTCCTCCCAATAATACACAAACCCAACATCCCCTGTCGCCCTATAGTTTCTAGTTTCAACTCTCCCACCGAAAGAATCTCCGCATTCCTTGATCACCACCTACAACCTATCGTACTCTCATTGCCCTCCTTCACGAGAGACACGTATCACTTCCTCCACCGTTTAAACTCTGTCTCCATTCCCTCCACCTCCAACCTCCTTATGGCCACCATCGACGTCACCTCCCTCTATACTTCTATTCCCCATGCAGAAAGCCTATCCTCCCTCCGACACTACCTTTCTCTACGCCCCCACCCCAGTGCCCCTTGACAGAATTTCTCCTCAATCTCGCCACTGTCGTCCTGACCAAAAATGCATTCTCTTTCCAAAATGGTTTTTATCTCCAAACGAAAGGCACAACGATGGGAACGAGGATGGCGCCATCGTACGCCAATCTCTTCATGGTCCACCTTGAAGAGAATTTCCTTTCACAGCAACCCTTCCAACCTCTTTTCTGGGTCCGCTACATTGACGATATTTTTATGCTCTGGACACACGGCTCTGATTCTCTTGACAATTTCTTATCCGCCTTAAATTCTTCTTTCACTGTTAAATTCACTTCTTCCATTTCAGACTCCACCATCACCTTTCTTGACACAGACATCTCAATTCACAATAACAAATTCACCACTTCAGTACACATCAAAGCCACTAATCATCAACAATATTTACACTATAGTAGTAGTCATCCTTCTCATACCAAACGCTCAATTTCCAACTCTCTCTCTATCCGCGGACATCGGATTTGCAACACCACAGCTACCCTCAACAAATACCTCCTCAATCTACACCATGCACTCCACAAACGCGGTTACCCAGAATCGCTCCTACAGGATAAAATCTACCGCTCCACCCGACCACACACACCACAGAATAACTACCCCACATCTGACGCTGGACTCAACCTTTGCACAACCTATTTCCCCGGATCCCACAGACTGAAAACCCTTCTCAAAAACTTTATCCTATATTACATGACAATGACGCGACCACATCCTTACTGCCCCAATGCCCCTCTGTCGCTTATAGACGACCAGCCAATCTCAGAAACCTTCTGAGATCCACCAACCCTGTGACACCCCGC
>CM073770.1:130201845-130327739 GCA_037158775.1 Hetaerina titia | reverse complement strand
CACTTTCCTTACTCTCTATCCTTTTGTTGATGATCCTGAGAATAACTTTTGCTGCGTGGGATATCAAACTTATTGTTGAATGAATATATATATATATATATATGTATATATATATGTGTGTGTATATATATATGTGTGTATATATAAATACGTATGTGTGTATATTTATTCATACGTATGTATATAAACATATGTATGTTTTTCTTGCCTCTTTACAGGACCTATCCTCACCTATTTGATAACCCCCAACCCCCTCATCCCTTACCCTTCCCACATGGTGCTACACCCCCTGCCACACACCTTTTTCGGTGGCTCGCAGGGTATTTATGTAGATGTAGATGTAGATGTACAAGAACGCTAGGTTATGTGGAGGAGTGGTTAAGAAAGAGGTAAACCTTAAGGTTAAAAAGATTAAAATTTAGGTAAGGGTCTGCTGTCGAAGTAGTGAAGAAAATCTCTGAGTAATACTGTGGAACGGCGCACCAGGACAAGTAGAAGTGTTTCTCTAATGAGGGAGCAATATCACTTGTGGCGGGGATACGAGGGTAATGTGAAAAGTTCTCGGTCTGACACAGAGATGGCGTTCCGATCAACGAAAATGTATGGTTCCTTTCTGGGTGCACGTGTCATTAGTTCGTAAGAAAAGTTTCAACATGTTATCTCAAGTGGTTTGTTTACACGTATTGTTGCAAAAGACATCTTTCGTTTTTTTCGTTGAAATGGAAAACATTAGAATTTCGTGCTGTCATAAAATTCTTCGTTTTGGATGGATTAACCCCTTTAAGGAAATTCATCCGAAGTTGAGAAAAGTGTCCTCCTTCAATGTCAGCTGTTAAAAACTGGGTAGCTTAATTTAAACGTGGTCGCACAACCCTCGAAGACGACCCACGTGAAGGACGGCCAAAAACCGCAACCACGCCGGAAACCATCGAAAAGGTCCACGAAATCGTATTGGACGAGAGGCGAGTGAAGAGTGAAGCGAGATAGCTAATGCCCTGGAGATATCGGAAAAACCCTATAATGGTAGTGATATTTTCCTTAAATAGAACCCTATGGATGGCAAATACTAATGGACAACTGTACAAGAGTAGACATAATTAAGCGATCCGTTGAAATTTACACAAGTATCATACTATTCTATAGATCTGAGACTTTTGCGACAGGCTCAGCAGAGAAAAGGAGATCCGAGGTAGAGAAATTTTGGTGCCAGTGCATGAGTAGATAGAGTAAAAAATGAAGAAGTATTCCGAAAAGTGAGGTGAATAAAGAATCTAATGGAGGACACTCAATGGAAGACGCGGGAAACTAACTGGACTCATCCTCAGGCACGAGATCTTACTTTAGAACATTTTTGGAAAAAAAAACAAGTAGGGGAAGAATTATACGTATTAGGTCTACGATGAGCTACGAGCAATGGAAAAATGTCTGTTCAAGGAGACAAGCGGGAATTCTGACTGAAAAGTTATCAATATTTCTTTGAGATCCTAAAATACGTTCGACCAGTGGAAAAACCATGTTTTGAGTCCTATTTCTCCACATGCGACATTTTAAAAGTTTGACGGCATACAGACACCTGCACTCTGCCCACTCTAGGAAAAAATCCATTTCGTTCTTCTCCGTGAAAGGTATCAGCGCATCATTGGCATCAGCCCCGTGATCACGTGTCCCCGGATCCCGGCGGCGTAAGGAGCGAGCCACGTAGGGATGGAGGTCTTAATGATGCAGGGACAGCTTCTTCCGCGAGAGCATATCGTCGATCTAGAGCGCCGAATGACGTACGAAACTGCTCAAACAACCCCCACCGTCCCGGCAGACACCAACGTCTTTCGACAGTCGAGGAACAATGGCGCAGCCTCGTGCCCGGAGACGAGGGCGGGCCCCTGGGAGGTCTGACCGCTATATCAGTGCGCGAAGAAGAGGAATCCATCTAATATTCACGACTTAGACGGAGCGACTTGAAGCAAGCAGCTGGCGAGCCAGCTTCTTCATCAACCCCTCTTCCCTAACTTCTCCTACCCTCTCTCCCTCTTAAAAACCGCCCTTTAAAATAAAAAATTTCCGAATGATGAATCAACCCAGGGCTATGCTATTCATATTTTCCATTATAGTAGAGCGTCGATTTGAAATAAATATCGATTTTAGACTGTGTAACGACATTTTATTTGGACACAGAAAAATATGAAAATATCGCGTACATTGCCCTTAACTTTAACAGTGACCACTTTAGTAGTATTAGTAATCGTCCATATAATTTGCTCAAAGATAATTTTAGAATATCAATTTTTGTTAGTTAATTTAACCAACTTAATGAGGCAGATATAATCGACCTCGTGATATTTTGTGGGGTATCGAGCAAAATATGAAAATAAATCAGAAATGCCGGAAAACATCGCGTTTATCGCCCATAACTACACCATTTATCAGACACCATTATCTTAAAATTTAGCAACCTAATCTACATCAGGTCCCTCTTCATCTCTGTGTACTTCTTTCCTCCCTTCATCCCGTCCAACATCCCTATCCTCTTCCTGCCCTTTCCTCGCTTGCCCAACATATTCCCCTCTATTACCTTCTTCAACATCCCACTGCTAATCAATACGCCTTTCATCCATTTTTCCTGCCTCCATAGGATTTCTCTCAACAAACCCCTCTCCTCACCCACCATCCCCTGTACGTCCTCATTTGTTTTCTTTTCGGTCCATTTCACCTTCTCAATTCTTCTTCACACCCGCATTTCAAAAGCCTCCAATCTACGTCCATCCTCCTGCTTCAGCGACCACGTTTCCGCACCGTACATAGCTACGCTCCATATCCGACTTTTTACGAGTCTAGTCTTAACCTCCCTACTCAACGTCCCCGTCATCAACTCCTTCCTCCTTGAGAAAGCTTCCTTGCCTAGCGTAATTCTTCTCCTGACGTCCCTACTACTTTGACCGTATTGGTCAAAAACACTTCCGACATATGTAAACTGTTCTACCTGCTCTATTTTTCCCCTCCTTTTTTAATGTTCAGCTTAGGCTTTTTCTTTTTGGAAAATCTCATTACGATTGTTTTATTAACATTGATTCTCATCCCATATCTATTGCACTGAACCTCCAATTCACTCAGCATTGCTTGCAACCCCTTGGCTGACTGAGCAACTAATGCTTGGTCATCAGCAAACCTAACCGATTTTACGAATTCCCATCCGACTTTCATTCCTACCTCCAGTTCTTCCCATGCCTCTTTAATCATTTCCTCCACATATACGTTTAATAACACCGGTTATAATGGGCAACCCTGCCTTACTCCTCTTCCTAACACTGCCCATCCGGACTCTCCGTTTCCCACTCGCACCTGAGCAGTCTGAGACATGTACAGGTTGCGGATCAGTCTCCTGTCCCTCCAATCCATTCCTATTTTCTGCAATACACGCATTAACTTTTCCTAATTCACTCTATCAAAAGCTTTTTCGAAATCTACGAAACAGGCAAATACGTCCTGATTGTATTCTATATTCCTCTCGATTAGTGATCTCATTACTGCAATGGCATAACGCGTACCTCTTCCCTTCCTAAACCCAAACTGATCATCCCCTAAGTAATCATTTGCCTTACTCTCTATTCTTTTGTTGATGATCCGGAGAATAACTTCAGCTGTGCGGGATATCAAACTTATTGTTCTGTAATCCTCATATGATTTAGCCTTTACGTTTTTCGAATTAGGAACTAACACTGATCTCACAAAATCTTCTGGCCAGGTACCTTCCTCATAAATATTACGAATCAGTTAAAAATATTGAAGAAATATCAATAATCAAAAAACGGAATCAAAATGGCGGAATTAAATAAAATGTTTAAAGTTTCGGACAAATATTTGCAGGTGTGAGTTTTTGAGGTTGCTGAACACGAATGTATTGATAAATATCTTATAAAAAATATGAATGATCACAATATAAATCAGTTTTTTTTAATAAAATTTTCATGAAAAATGTGTTGCACAAATTAACTGCATAGGATTTCTCATATTTTTAACAAATGAGTTAAAGTTTAATTAGCAGATGTCAATATTTTCAACTATGACACTATTTTGTCTACAAATTTGGTAGTACCCTATAATTATTAAAAAGCATTCATGATGATCAGAAGTGGATAAATTAATGAGGTATTAAACAAAAACGTCCTATTAGACATTCTAATCACCATGTCGTTTTTAAGAATGTTGACGTTTGAAAGAAGGTTTCATTTAATGTAAATATTTTCAACTAAAGCACTGCTTAGTTTATAACGTAAATATCTATAATAATAAATAAATTTTCATGATGGACAGCAGTAAATAAAATATCAATCACAACTTGTTTGCAGCTGAAGAAACAGAAATTCGGCCATTGCTTTAGTCAGTTATGCTCAACGTTAAGTGCCCCGCTTGTTGCTGTTGGTGTGTCATGCTGCCAAGAGAAACGGAACAGCAAATCACAAGTTAGGATTCATAAAAGGGATACTTAGGATATGTAATGAGTGGTTAAAATAACTCTATTCGTTTACGTCATTTAGGCCCTATCTAGATGGAGTATGCTGCGATGGCGAGTGATCCTCATGTAAAATAGGCTTTGTTTTAGAATGAGATCGAGTGAAGGCGTAGATCAGTCAGACTGATGGGAAGTTGTTATAAAAACTATTGGAAGAATTAGGATGGGAGCCACTAGTTGATTAAAATACGGGCTATATTTACTAGATAAATTTGGAGCATGTCACTTTTACGAGGATGTTAAAGACATATTACAGAACACGACTTACACAAAGGCAGATCAGATCACGTGCGTAAAATCAGGGACATAGTCAATTGAACTTGTAGCTTTAAAATGTCATTTTTTCCTCGTACGATTAGGGATCAAAATAGATTCGCGGCGCGAAGAAGATAATTACTTTTGGTAGTGCACATATTTTGTCCAAATGCTGCATACATCTTAAACAGACCCATTTCTATAGAATTGTTCCCGCATGGTTTTAACATATCCTGTTATTGAATAATCTTGTTTTTTAATAATTTTGTCTGAACGTATCTTCTTTCGTGGCGGATAATTTTTTCGAGTGAATCATCGAACCAATATCTATACAGAGATACAATGATTGTGTATGCATCGCTGGTGACTTAACACCCCCGCTACACGCCCTTGTAGCGGCATGCAGGGTATGATGTAGATGAAGCAGGCGTGATTGTTGCTGGACTGAGGAACGTCTAGGATCACCAAACCGCCGCCAAATCGTCCGCTGACACATATCAGGCACGTGGTGTATACTGACCTGAGCCACGTGGTGTATACTTTATAATGAAATACTAGTCTGCAAAAACTAAACTGTCGCAATTTCCGGATGGGTAGTCATGGGCAACTTATTTTTTTGGCTAAAGATTGCACCTTACCGCAAAATTAAATATTAACCTTGACTATCAGGGACTGATAAACTGATTAATATGTTCAAGTAGATCTTATATAGAATTTTCAATGTATTTTTACGTTTAATTGATGGCGGAATGCTTTTTTTCTCATTTTCATAAAAATAATAAAAGTGTAAATTTTTGTATGCAACTCTAGAAGTATCCATTATTCAAAATTGAAATATCCCTAACACGGTGGATTTGATAAACTCGATGGTTTCAGGCTTCACTTTGTGGAAATCCATTCTAATAAATCAAAAGAGAGATGGTACTTTTTTCCACACTTTATTATTTAAAGTCGACCGGTTTCGTCGCAAAGGCGATGATGATGATGTCGCCTATGCGACGAAACCGGTCGACTTTAAATAATAAAGTGGGGAAAAAAGTACCATCTCTCTTTTGATTTATTACGGTGGATTTGGCAGTTTTTCAAAGGAGATTCAAACATCAGGGATGCAAATATCCTTTCCTTGTGTCGCCTATGGTTTCTCAGAAAGTTCCGGTACCGGGTAAGTTCCGGTAAAGAAGGTTCTGGGCTCACTCAGTTCCGATGAAGCTGACAGGCGTGGTGCGTAGAAATTGAACCTCGACCCTCCGGTCAATAGACCAATGTTCTACCCCTGGGCTCTCGCGTCACCATACACAGACGCACGCATATGAATGTGAAATATGAATGAATTTTAAATTTATTTATTCGATATTTCCCGATCACTGGGATGGCCAGTACGCAACGAAAATTTAAGCGCTACAGTGAAATAACGGAGCTATCGAAAGGAACTTTATTGCGGGCGGATTACATTACACAGTTCATTTTACTTTTCACCTTTGATTTTCAATGCGAAGTTGCGGAGGTATATATCGAAGAAACCCGCCGCTCTATCCCCTGGGTGTGGGGGTTCGAGTATCCAAATCAGAAAACACCCTCCATCAACAACAGCGAGAAATTTCGTTGTTAGCACGCAATGGGAACCGCGAAAGTCCCCCACGCGTGCTTTTTTCCTAATGATAGTCTGGTAGCTTAGAGCGAAGGCGGATTTCCCTTCCATCAATTAGCGTCCGTGCGTGCGAATGGCCCGTTATTAACGAAGGGTTGTCCCGCGGATGAAGCCACGACTTCTCCGTGCGAGTTTCACGGGTATCCCATCCACCTTTCTGGGCTTGGAGGTGACGCCAAGGTCAATAAAGTAACGCCATCTCTGGATTACAAAAAAATAATAACCCTCGCAAGACCTCAAGGGTAGGTAGGGTAGGGATATGTCAACGAGACGATTCATTGTCGAGCACGATGAATTTTACGACTGACGATAAAATAATCCCAACTTTGTTGCGTCGTTTATGTTCCGAGAGACATTAGATTGACCCGGTGAATTACTGTTTTTTATCAACAACCAACCAGAACCTATTCTGAATCATTCGGCGGCACACTGGTAGAAGTTAAATCATACATTAATTTATCCATTCGTAATCAACCGATTTAAGGTAGGTTTTGGCTGTTCTAAAGTCACCTAAGTTTTCCTGACGGACTACTTACACCAAAGTGTTTAAGCGTCTGCTGCTTCGCAACATGATCTATTGGCTCCTTATTTCCCTGTATACCACCGTGTCACAGCAAATAACCTGAGATTACTACTAACGTGTGTGCTTAAGTCATTAATGTATATTAAGAATAGAAGAGGCCCTATTACACTTCCCTGGGGGACGCCCGTTGTTACATTTCTTTCCTTTGAGCAAAACCCATCGATGACTACTATTTGTTTACGGTTTGACAAGAAGTCCTCTTCCAATTAATAATTTTATCATTGATTCCATAGCATCTAAATTTGTGTAACAATTTATTGTGTGGGACTTTATCGAAGGCTTTTTTGAAATCTAGGAATACTGTGTCGACTTGTGTGTTGTTTTCTCTCGAACTAAGTATATCGTGAACGAAAAGACCTAATTGTGTTTCACAGGATCTGCTCTTCCTAAATCCGTGATGGTTGAGGCTGGTCCTTCCTATCGTGTCCCACGAGTGGAGGGTCCAAGATAAGAGGGAAGTCATTAATACGATAAAACACGAAAAGATTTGAGCGCAAGAAAGAATAAAAATGGAAGTTCGTCACATACCACCTCCTTGAATCGCCAACAAACAATGTTAATCGGGAAAGAGGCGATACGCTTGGAATTAATGTATTTCAATGAAATGTTATTTCCCTGCCCCAAATATTAATTTCGCTATAGAAAATGAACTTCAAAGCTCAGGGCTAGCTGGAGCGAAGGAGGAAATAAGGAGATTATATCCTTCATGGGAACTAATTAGTTTGCTTTCCCGCTTAATGGAAGACACGATCCATTCGAAGCTTAAGAGTGTAATCGGAAGACCTGTTGTCACAGTGTTCTGTTTTCATCATTTTATCTAATTATGTTTTTCCACTCCCGTTAACTGAATAATTTACTCACAGTAGACGTTTTTCAGCTGTTTACTATTCGTGGGAACATTTGAATGCCCACGGATTTTTTAGACTGTAATGAAGTTTTCTTTCCAACTATTATTGATTTTACAAAAAGCTACCTGCATCAAAATACCTCCATGGGAGATAATTTAAAAGTCATACTGTGGCTAAATCCTTTGATGATGCAAAATTCACAGAGACCAGAAGTCATCGGAACACCAACAGATCATTTTTTTTAGTTATTTCTGGTGAAATTTTAGTTCATTTCCGCAGTCTCGATAACACGCACAACTTACTGGGGTATGTTTAAACTTCCTTAGACATCATGTGGTAACTATCGGCAGTTTAAATTTTATAATATGCGAAGATTTTTATGGTAGCGAAATTTGGGAGAAGTCAGAGCTTCATGCATGCATACATGAATAACCTCATGCATATTTTTCCTAAATGTATTTAAATTTTACTTTTAAATATTAAACCAAATGTCCCATTAAGCAGACTGGGGCAATATCACATGAGGCTCGAGAGATTGCTGTTTTTATTGGGTTTAATAGATTTTTGATTTGCTCCATGTCAATCAAATTAAAAATTATTTATCATAGCTAGAAGATAACATTAGTGTGTTTATAATTTTAACGATCAACGGTCTTATTTATTCTGTTTAGCGACAGTTAGAATAATATTATGTTTAAGCTCATAGTGTTGTGTGTGTCACTTTCACTAAGTAGGGTTACTTTGTTTGGGAAAAATCAATTGCACAATTGTATTATTTTTTATCGGAAGATTATAATAAATAATTTTGATGCTTTTATTGATTAAAATAACACGTAATAGTTCTTGGCAGGTGTTAATTAAAAGATCGCTGCAACTTAACTGAGAGACTCAATAGCCGAGTCTCCCAGCATTTGAGTCGAGGCACCATATTCCTTTTCACGACAAAAATTCATAAATATTAGGAAATGTTGCACCATTATTTCTCAAAGATATATGCTGCAAATGTATTTTCCCCACGAATGAATGTATTAATCAAAATATGCTGTCATTGTAAGTAGAACGGCTGGGAACCTAACACCCTCTGCCACACGTCCGCGCGACGATTTGTGGGGTAAGGTGTACAAGTCGATGAATTCGCTTGATCAGTCCATTCATTATTAACCTTATTCATCCAGCTATTATTGCTAGAATTTCAAATATATGTCTAGGTATATCTCCGTCTCTATATAATGCACTAGGGTAATTTGATTGTTTGCATCGTGCCGGAATACACATTTATTAAACTTTCTAGTTCTTATCGCGAACTCCGGATTTCATAACAATTTTTATTTTGGAATGAAAATTAAAAATCTCAGGTCTGGAAGAGCGAGGCCAGAGATTTTCACGGAAGACCTTCACCATTTTTGCCGTTACCAACGTTTTGAAAGCAATGCATGTAATACTTGTAGATGGAATTGCCTAAGGTCTCTCATTATAGTTTTAATTGGCCGTGCACAACAATTATTTCTCATATATATTCTTTTTCTCAATATAGTTGGCAATGAAGCGAGTGAATGGAAGCCACAGTAATGTCATGCCATCAGGGAATGACGCTAGTTAGGTCAGGTATGGGGAGAAAAAGGATAAACATATTGAAACGAATGAAGGGGGGTGCAATGGTTGCGGAATTTAAGATAGAATAATTGTGGTGCTTGGTCAGGCAGCCCTACTACGCGTGAAGATAAGAAATGTAGGAATGTTACAGTTTTTTCCATCCAAAACCTACCATAACTGGAGGGTAAGGAATGAAACATGAACAAATCTGCATTGGTGCCTTTCTTTGCACTCCGCTTAAAGAACTTTCTCCCTTTCTTCGGAATTCCCCAAATAGCTTTATCTCTTCGCCCACCCTATACACGAACTTCATTGTTAAGTTTCCCCCTCTGTGCCGCCTAATATCCCCATTCTTCGCCACACCCACATCGCGAAAGTTTCCATTCTACGCCCGCCGTGTTCCCCCAAAGTCGAGTGTTCTGATCCATTAAGCTTTTTTCTCCATATTAGAGTCTTTTATCTTTTATTTACATCTTTACTTAAAAGGTACGAAGAGCTGAATAAGAAAATAATGTCAGGACAAAAAAAGATAGATAGTCAATGCCATGGGTAGTACTTAATTATTGAGTGGTTTGGTCATGTGAAAAAAATATTTTCTGCTAATCACTTTACGATAGTTTTATGTTCTTGTAAATCTATATTTTTACCCTTATACAGGGGCCAAAAACAAAATATACGCACGATTGCTAAAAGAACTCGAATTAATCACACAGAGTTTCAAGCAGAGTTTCAGTACATATCTATTTATATCACGGTTATCATTTCCCCGTGTTTCGATTACATCTTGTTAAAATAGACGGTCAACACTGAAAAATATATTTCGGAAGACATAACACAAGTAATTAGATGCATATCCGGCTAGGGTCAAAGAGAAATACTATATTTCGCTGGTTAGACCGCATTTGGAATATGCTGCAAGTATATGGGATCCTTACGAAATTGGATTAATTGCTGAATTGGATCGCATGCAGTGTAGAGGAGCCAGATATGTGAAACGTTGCTATGATTAACTTAGTAGCGTATCCAAAATATTAGAGCAACTAGACTGGGAATTATTTAATGGAGCGAAGGTTAAATTACGGCTCTTGAATATAAACTGGAAGGACATCTCTTAGCAGTGATGTTGAAAATGCATTATTACCCCCATCGTACTACGAACGTAAAGATCATGTTAATAAAATAAGAGATATTAAGTGTAGAATAGATAGGATTTAAGATGTCATTTTTCCACGAACGATCAGGTGTGAATATAATCGAGTCAAAATTAATCTAATGTCTATTCACCCCCTGCCACACACGCTAACCGTGGCTTGCAGTCTACTAAAATAAGTTTAAAAAAAAACAAATTTTGGATGGTGCAACATAAAATTTAGTCTTTGGATCACCAAAACTGAAAACCACGGACACTGCCACTGAGACCAATGGCACGGAATAATACCTTTGGTACGAAATATTTCCATGGCATCGTGATGCAGACTTCGTCGCATTTTACCAAATTAGAAAACACAAATAGATGGAAGAAAAACACAAAAGAAGCACAGAATTTTCGTCTTTTCAGTTTTTCTCTCGGAGCCGAATCAACAAAATTCTGATAAATGTCATATTATTACTGAAAAAAAATTGAAGGGATGAATCTTTGAAATATATTTGAGCGGGGGTGAATTAATGCCTTTTTGCCTTAAGATTGTGTTTTTAACCAATGGGAACTCAGTCAATATGTGAACCGTGCATGGCAAGTGGTCGGAATTACGACAAATGGGGCGAATCACAGCCAAAACCAAAAATGCAGTCATCAGATTTTGCTCTGTTTCCTGGAGTTTTTTCCGGGGGAAAGTGTTGAATTAAGATTTTTCACAGTGTGAAACGGTCGCCCAATGACATCCTTCGTGACACCTCCGCACCAGACTTTATGTATCTTATGTTAAAGGAAAATGTTAAATTCGATAATTTTTTGAGTTTTCATTAGCATCTTAACTTAAAAATCTCATGGAAAATATTACGTTACGTGAGCATGATACATACGAATGTAATACTGTAGACCCGGGGAATTTGTGGAAAAGTTGACAAAAATTTAGGATTTATTAGAAAAGTACTTGGCAAATGTGAAGAAATGGTCAAAGAGTAACGTTATTTTGTCGCTGGTTAGGCCTCATTCAAAATATGCTGCAAGTATATGGGATTCTCATGAAGTTGGATTAATTGCCGGATTGGATCACGTTCAGAATAGAGGAGCTGGATTGGTAAAACGTTGTTATGAAAAACTAATTAGCTTTTGAAAATTAATAGAGGATCTAGGCTGGAAATCACTCACGGATCGAAGATAAAAATTACAGATTGCCGCTCTTGCATACATTGGTAGGACGTCTCTTTGTCATTGATACTGATAAAGTATTATTACCCCCATCGTACAACGGTAGGAGAGATCATGTCAATGAAATTAGAGAGATTTCAAGAAACTGCGGGAGATACCGCAACAGTAACTTTTAACGGAGTCATCCGCTACGTTAAAAGTTACTGTTGCGGCATCTCCCGCAGTTTCTTGAAATTTGTCTAAGGTATAAACAGCCTAAGTGTTTCAAATTGGCTTTAACCTCGTGGACTTTGGCGCGTCGCGCACGATTACGAATGCCTGTGACATTGTATGTGCGGCATTTCGTCACAACATCTTGTTCCATTAACAATAGAGCCCAGAAATTTCAGAGTGTAAGAGCAAAAGCACTCGGCCGGACATCGAGGGATCCGGGTTCGAATCCCAGTCAAAGCGAATGATTTTTACACTCTGTAATTTTTGCATTGTAAAATTAGAGAGATTAAATGTAGAACAGATGGATGGATTTAAGATGCTAATATTTCCCACGAACGATAAGGGATCAGAATAACATTTTCCAACCTCGGTAAGTTCATATTCGGGTTAAAGTTATTCTGGTGTGTATTCATTCCCTGCCACACACCCTAGCGGTGGCTTGAATGGAACTAAAATAAACAAATAAAACAAAAGTAGCCTGAGTGATAGTAATCGAACTGAGTTTTATGCAACTTGTAGTGAGATGCTTGTTCTTAATCCGCGTAAAATGGACGTAATTGCTGGTAAATTGATACAACCAAAGAATGTGAAGTTAGCTGCTCATAATAGCCCATATTTGACATTATTATTTAAAAATTCTATGGTCAATAAGGAAAAATAAAATGCTCTTAATGCGGTGTCGTCACAGGTGCATGAATAATTTATTTTAATTATTACAATAGCTTAACTTTCCCGAACATTTCCTGGCATATAATAAATCCTTATATACCATTAAAATGATGTGTATTTCACATAACAATCATTTAAAAGTAATGTTACTTATGTAACCCTTGTAATTAACAAAAAGAAATTATGTGCTGTTCACCAGTTGCGAACAATTCCGAGCAATACCGTACGGGAAATATTTATAAACTCAAGTATAAATATGTAAATAATAGCACATATGAAGATTCTACTTGCAATTTCATTCATTTCTTAATAGCATTTCTATTCCAGGGCTATTCTAAGAAGAGTTAAAGAAGGAAACGAATTCCGATTTAAATACCGTCAATTTTTAAAAAGGAATCTCATTCGATAAATGAGTTGAATTCGTTTTTCAGCGCTGAAAACAGAAAGAAGTACGATCCTTAATTTCTATCCGACTGTTGAATATAACCACCAATCACGGTTTCGGTGGTTTTTCATCGAGGGTACCGATTGTCACTCCCGAATTAACAAGTGTCTTGTTGAACATAGGCCATTTTGTCTTCATTTCGATAATAAAATCCAATTATTTGTCCAAATGTCCCTTCTTTGTCTTGTAATCGTTTGGCGATTAACATGGCCAATAATACACGATTCGTCCGGAAAATAAGTTTATGATGCTCATTGTCTTTTTTGACAAAAGGGGAGTCGTCCACTACGAATTTGTACCTGAACGACAAACTGTAAATGCTGCATTTTACGTCCAAGTGCTCGACAGGCTTCGAAAACGAGTCGCCCGCGTCCGGCCAGCGATCAAAAACATCTGGCGGCTGCATCACGCCAATACGCCGTCTCACACCGCGCTTGTCGTGTCGGATTTCTTGGCCAAGCACGGCGTGGCAACGCTGCCGCACCCGCCCTACAGCCCGGACTTGGCACCACCGGACTTCTTTCTGTTCCCGAAGATAAAGAGGAGTTTGAAAGGAACGCGATACGGGACTTTGGACGCTGTCAAAGAGGCCGTGACGACGTGTCTTCGAGAGGTTCCCGATGATGCCTTCGCGGGAGCGTTCCAGGAATGGGAACGTCGCTGGAACAAGTGTATCGACTCACAAGGGTCCTATTTTGAGGAATATTAGCTTAAGATATGTAAAAGTGTAATAATTTTTTTTCCTGAGCTCAGTACACCTATTTTCCCGACGAACCCTGTATTACAGCGGTTTCCTCTTCAGAATTATGGATGGATTACAAACACTACATGCTTCCTTGAATTCAAGCTCCCTTTGACGACATCATAAAAACGTTTTCATCGAAAGGTGAGTTGGGTCGTAGGCAAAAGCAACAATTAACACAGGGTTTTCATCCAATATTTTGAACTCACTGATTTCATTTTCTGTAAAAGTGTTGAGTAAAATGGCCCTTAGTCAAAAATTAAGATGCGAACTCCATCCCAGGCGAAAACGGACAATGCGTCGGCATGTCATAAGGCCACAATAGTCAAAGCTATAAAAATTGCGCACCGTGAATCTCCATCTGCGCGGAATGATTGAAGAGAGGGCACCCATTTGAACGATGCAAGGATTGACACTCACACGCACTGCGCCCGATTGAAGAGGGCAAAAGAACGTTTAAGGAAGAAAGACGACTCAATGCTAGGTTAAACTTACTAAATAAATTCGGATCCGCATGTTTCAGCACCGAGGTCTCGAAAATTATTCGCTCTCCAACATATATAGGTCGCTTCGATCATGTGTACAAAATTCGGGAAATAGATGCCAGGACTAGCAGACTCAAGGACTCCTTCTTCCCACGGACAATACGGGATAACAACTCTAGGGTTACACTCGGAGATAACAAAAATGCCACTTGCCACCCTCCGCGTCTAGGTAACAATTAGTTGAACTCAATTGCATGCACTTTCACTAGCCTCCTGTGTGTTATGTCAGAACCCTTCCCGCATGCCCGAGCGTCTTTACGAACTTCATGCTCCACCCTTCCATCCCTTGTCCCTCTCCGCGGGTGTGCCCTCCTCCCACCTGCAGCGTTGGGCCAGATTCCTCACCTTGGGTGGGAGAGAGTTTTGTGTGGAACGCTCTTGTGGTGGTGGTGTTTCGCCTGGCTACTTGCTATAAACTAGCTGGCACGTTCGTGATAGGTTTCTTGCTGCATCCTAGGGTGGAATTATTTGTTGTAGGTAAGCGTATGTACTTGCATGCTTTTGGAGTGAGGATAGGTAGATGTGTGGTTGCATGCGCGTCGAATGATGGGGTGTTGCAATGAATCTACATCTACATAATACCCCGCAAGCCGCCGCAAGGGCGTGTGGCGGGGGGTGTTAGGCCACCACCCAATGAATGTGTGCACTGTTGTGGATTGGGGTTTGCATGTGTGTGTTGGTTTTGAATGCGGTGTTTCTTTTTTCCTTTTTCTTTTTTCCTTTTTTTGGGTGGTGGCCTAACACCCCCCGCCACACGCCCTTGCGGCGGCTTGCGGGGTATTATGTAGATGTAGATGTAAGGAGTAGCTAAGACCACCTTGTGAGGGCTAAGTAGTTGAACGGCTGGGCCCAGGTGACGCCATTGTGGAAAAGTGGTACATCTACATCTACATAATACCCCGCAAGCCGCCGCAAGGGCGTGTGGCGGGGGGTGTTAGGCCACCACCCAAAAAAAGGAAAAAAGAAACACCGCATTCAAAACCAACACACACATGCAAACCCCAATCCACAACAGTGCACACATTCATTGCAACACCCCATCATTCGACGCGCATGCAACCACACATCTACCTATCCTCACTCCAAAAGCATGCAAGTACATACGCTTAACTACAACAAATAATTCCACCCTAGGATGCAGCAAGAAACCTATCATGAACGTGCCAGCTAGTTTATAGCAAGTAGCCAGGCGAAACACCACCACCACAAGAGCGTTCCACACAAAACTCTCTCCCACCCAAGGTGAGGAATCTGGCCCAACGCAACGTGGTAAGGGGAGAGAAGCGAGCCCCCCCCGGCAGTTCTCCCTTAACCTGGGGTCGATCGACAATGTCGGTCACGAAAGAGGCAGGGTTGGACGTGTCGCTCGCAGCTGGCATAATAATTGCCCCCTCCTCCAGAACCATAAAGGGAAGGGAAGGAAACGTTTGCGTGTGTGCGGAGTTGGACAGAGCGTATTGTGGAGGGCCAACCTGTGTCCTGCCTCCTAAAAGGGTGTACCGAGAGATGATTATCCTCTTCGATATCTCGATTTCGTTTCGACCCTTTATCTCGTGTAAGTCCGCGCAACAAAAGAGATAGCTGGAATTCACGCATCGAGAATAGCCAGTTTAAAGCCGACTTTCTACGGCCGACATTTAGCCCGATGGCGGTATTTATTTATTAGTGGGGTAAAATATACGAGGGTGATTCCCTTCGATTAAATGGTTTTTTCCTCCTCCGTAAGCTCTTCCCCTTCGAAGGGTTTGGTCGTGTTCCTAAGAACATAGTCTTATCGCTGCCGAAATCTACTCACGTAGCGTAAAACAAAACCCAAGCAATTGGTTGAGGATAGAATGCCGAATCGTCTATTACTGAGTGAATACGCCAACAAACATCCTCGTAAAGCTCGTAAAAAGATTTATGGTTTCATTTTTCGTGGAATCCGGAGTTGGTGCGAAAAGAACGAATTAATTTGCCGGATCACGCAAAGTTTACAGCGACGGAAATCGCGGACGGCAATGATGACCCTGACGATGATGAGCCTGATCACGTTTTTCCGTTTTATTTTGCATGCGAATTTAACGAAAGCTAATAACCATCCAGCTAAACGCTTAACCAGCTTCGTGATTAAAAGAAACCAACAATATCATGTTTTCCATTAGCTGCATAGGCAATATGCGAAGATTCTGCGGTTCATTTTCTAAATATGACGAGTTTCAGTGCCACACATGCTTATCCGAGGTATTTTGTCTCCATGTGCATAGGAACGTCTCTTCTAGCGGCCTATCTCAAAACAAAATGTGAGAATACCAGCGCTGTTGGCGGGTGCAAAGTGAAAACACTAAATTCATTGTTAATCTCCCAGACATAGACATTAGCGGACCGAGTGTAATCTTAGGGAGTCACAGTTACATTGCTCCTAACAAAATATTTCCTCACTGAAATAATTGAACTTCGATTGAACTAGTCCGAAAATATTCGAATGATCGAGTTTCTGCAAAGAAAATTCTGTTCTTGAAACGCGCCATCTTGTTTATCTGAAATGCTACAGCAATATCTATCGTTTCCATAAAAAAATTCGGAAGAAATAGTAACCAAATCTTTAATGGTTTTATTAAAGGAGAAAATCCTCTGATACTATCACGGAAACGAAACGGAGGATCATCATTAATATTAGTGGTTAAGTTTAAAACCAAAACACATTCCTCAAATAATTGAAGAATGAGGAGATCGCAATCAGCAGTTGAATACATACCGCCAAGATAAAACAAGAGAGAGAGACACTAACAGAGATAGAATCAAATACTCGTTCTTCCCTCCCACGATACGCAATCTTAAAAAAATCGAAACTTATGAACCGGAGAAAATTAACTTTTAGACTAAAATAACGAGATAAATAAGACCTTATATAAACAAGAATATGGGTCGATTATTTGAGAATCTAGGTAGGACCTAATGTTAGTATGAAGATGAAACAGATAAAGCCTAAACCGTAGAGTGAAACATAGTTACGAGAGAACTGAATGAGTCTCGCAGTACATGGAAATGCTGGGTTTGTGGGCCAATTGGAACACAAAAAATACACTTACAACTTGATATACCGGATACATTTGAATGGTTTTATATTGACACTAGAGGCGGAATATGGGCTTCGGTAAAATACTTTACCTACTAAGGATGTATGTATAATGATTTAAACTCCAACGTCAGCAGCCATCTTAGATTATTTGCTGATGACACTGTAAGATAAAGAGAAATAAGTACACAGAAGAGAAGGTCTAAATTGTTAGAAAATGGTAGGTGGGAGCTTGGAGGAATTAAAAATAACTATTTCTGCATCATTTATGAACGTAATAATTTCATTTCATTCGACTTTGAGTACAATGACAGTACCTGGTCATTCGTTCTGCTACGCCTGATTCCCAAGAACCCTCTGGTTCATTACCTTACCCCTTTGTTTTTTTATGTTTGGGGAAAACATTCCTTCATCCTGATACTGCAGTTTACAAACATAATTGGTTTCTTCATTTCTTTATTGGTATTACAACTGTTTCTCTTGATTGAATTTTTTTATTTGTTTAGAGTTTCTCTCCCTTGTATCCATGGCAACGATGATCGAATTTCAGATAAACAAGATGGAGTGTTTCAGGAACTGAATGTTCTAAGTATTACAACGAGGATTTAAAGGAGATTGACCTTAAAAAACAGCATTTTAAATGAATAATCAATTTTCCCTCGCTAAATCCGTAAACACAAAAATGTAAGTCACCACGGAAAATTAGAAATTACCGAAATATACAATGTAGATAACCACCGATTAATCTAATGGCCTTGACATCCTCGGCCACACACCCTCGAGGCTGTTTGCTGAGTACAGTCGAGATGTAAACGCTTTCTAGACGTTTAAAGAGGCCCTTTCCTCTTTTTCCCTGAAATTTACTTGAGAATAACTCCTCGCAGATTTTTCTGATACATACACAAAGATATGTCTTGTAGCGATTAATTTCTGTGACTAGAAAAATAATATTTCTTTTAATAATTACCTTCATGCAATCCTTCACCCTAATGTCTGGGATCACATAAAAACAAGACGGGAGGATTTTTTTCGATTTTATTCTGGAATGTGGGACTCGGACACCGGATCACTTGCCGGGCGGATACTCTAACCACCTGAGCTATCGAGGAAATCTAATTTACGCTGAGATCTGCGATTTTTTCAAGCGATAAATCGCCCCGATTCCTTGGCCAAGAGATGGCATTAGGGAGCTGTTTCACCCACCAAAGGAGAAATAGACAAGAAACTGGAGGAAAGGACAGTAGGTTAGCAATCATACAACATCATAAAGGATAGGAAAAGGAAGAATATATATATACGTGTATATTTATATATACATGCGTACATAATATAATATAAAATAAACAAAGGAGTAAGACAAGGATGTAACCTCTCGCCAGAAATATTTAACGTATACCTGGAAGAGGCAATAAAAGA
Source organism: Hetaerina titia (assembly GCA_037158775.1). NCBI lineage: Eukaryota > Metazoa > Arthropoda > Insecta > Odonata > Calopterygidae > Hetaerina > Hetaerina titia. The sequence continues at coordinate 130,308,906 of CM073770.1, read as the reverse complement.
AACACAAGAATTGGGTATCAAAGGAGTCAAGGTAAATGGAGAGGAAATCAACGTGCTCCGGTTTACAGATGACATCGCAGTAGTGGCGGAAACGCGAGAGGACCTGCAAACAACGCTAAGTGCTAAGGATCAAGTGCTGGGGGAATATGATATGAACATGAACAAGAAGTGGAATCCTTCATCTACCTGGGCAGCAGCATAACATGGGATGGAAGACGTTCGACCGACATCTACATCTACATCTACATAATACCCCGCAAGCCGCCGCAAGGGCGTGTGGCGGGGGGTGTTAGGCCACCACCCAAAAAAAGGAAAAAAGAAAAAGGAAAAAAGAAACACCGCATTCAAAACCAACACACACATGCAAACCCCAATCCACAACAGTGCACACATTCATTGCAACACCCCATCATTCGACGCGCATGCAACCACACATCTACCTATCCTCACTCCAAAAGCATGCAAGTACATACGCTTACCTACAACAAATAATTCCACCCTAGGATGCAGCAAGAAACCTATCACGAACGTGCCAGCTAGTTTATAGCAAGTAGCCAGGCGAAACACCACCACCACAAGAGCGTTCCACACAAAACTCTCTCCCACCCAAGGTGAGGAATCTGGCCCAACGCTGCAGGTGGGAGGAGGGCACACCCGCGGAGAGGGACAAGGGATGGAAGGGTGGAGCATGAAGTTCGTAAAGACGCTCGGGCATGCGGGAAGGGTTCTGACATAACACACAGGAGGCTAGTGAAAGTGCATGCAATTGAGTTCAACTAATTGTTACCTAGACGCGGAGGGTGGCAAGTGGCATTTTTGTTATCTCCGAGTGTAACCCTAGAGTTGTTATCCCGTATTGTCCGTGGGAAGAAGGAGTCCTTGAGTCTGCTAGTCCTGGCATCTATTTCCCGAATTTTGTACACATGATCGAAGCGACCTATATATGTTGGAGAGCGAATAATTTTCGAGACCTCGGTGCTGAAACATGCGGATCCGAATTTATTTAGTAAGTTTAACCTAGCATTGAGTCGTCTTTCTTCCAATGATTCCCATCCCAACTCCATAAGCATTTCAGTGACGCTTTTCGTTTTATCGTAACAGTTTTCCACGAAACGAGCTGCCCGGCGTTGGACCTTCTCAATTTCCCGAATGAGGCCACACGGATCCCATACGCTACATGCATATTCTAAATGGAGCGTGATAACAACGTTCCTTGACCTTGGAGTCACTTCTACCGACAATGCGTCTAATAAATCCTAATTTTTTATATGCTTGCCCGCAGACTTTACGTATATGGGTCCCCCAAGTTAAGTCTTTAGTGAATGTAACACCTAGGTATTTCACCGAATCAACTACTTCAAGGTCAACTCCAGCTAATTTGTAAACTAATCCCGTGGATCTTTTAAAAAATTTACCACCGAACATTTATTAAGATTTAAAGGCAATCCCCATTTTGAACACCATTCATTAATGCTATTTAAATCACGTGCTAGAATTAAACGATCCTCATCCCCAGATATCTCCCGATAAATCACTGTGTCATCCGCGAACATCCTTATCTTACTTTTCACTTTGCGGTTCAGATCGTTAACAAAAATCAAGAATAGTAACGGTCCGATAACACTTCCCTGAGGAACCCCCGAGGTGACTCTTACGCTGGTAGAACTAGCGCCGTCAAGGACTACCCTCTGTTCCCGGTCTGAAAGGAAGTCTTCAACCCAATTTATTGCCCCCTTGTGTATACCTGCGCCCTTTAATTTATGGATGAGTTTACCATGCGGAACCTTATCAAATGCCTTTTGAAAGTATAAAAAGATCGCATCCACTTGCCTACCACTTTCAGCCGATAAAAGTAAGTCATGTGTGAACAATCCTAATTGGGTCTCGCATGAGCGGGTTTTTCTGAATCCGTGTTGATTGTCACTTAAAAAGTTAATGTTATCAAGATGTCTCATTATGGAACTGACAATTATGTGCTCTAAAATTTTGCAACTTATTGAAGTGAGACATCAAGCGAAGATTAGCCCAAGCTAAGAACGCATTCATGAAGAAGAGGCAATTAATATGTTCAAAGAACCTAGGGCTGGAAACAAGGAAACAATTCATCAAGATTTTTGTGTGGAGCAAGGCACTCTATGGTTCCGAGACCTGGAAGATTGGAAAAGTGGACCAGCGAAGAATAGAAGCCTTTGAAACATGGTGCTGGAGCAGAATGCTGAAGATTATGTGGACAAACAAAGTGAGAAATGAGGAAGTATATAGAAGAGCAGAAGAGGATAGGACTATATGGAGAACTCTACGGCTAAGAAGAAATAGATGGATTGCACAAACATAGAGGCACAATGGATTGATTAGGAATATAATAGAAGGAAAATTAGAAGGGAAGATTCCAGGAGGTAGACCAAGAGACATTTACATAGGACAAATTAATAAAGACGTAAAACAGAGAAGGTATCAGGGATTGATGAGGGAATTGACATTAAATGGAGGCGAATGGAGGGCTGCAGTAAACCAATCCTAGGATTGAAACACTGATGATGATGATGAATTATTACACCTATGAATTATTACACTAATGAAATATTACACCTATATGTAAATACAGGTAACTGGTCTGTAGTAACGGTGACAGGCGTCACTTGGTGGAGTTATGTCACAACAAATTGGGTGACTTTGTTTTGAAGACATATGTTTGGAAAACAGTTGTCCTCTAAGAAACGCGAGGAGGAAAAATGAAAGAATAAAAAAATACTTTTGTGAGATAAGTAGATGGATAAGTACGCAAGTAAAAAATGATGACGCTAAGACACTATGTGAAGGTTTTATGATAGAGAGGAAAAAATCAATGCAAAAGTTCGGAAAGCTAGAAATGCCTAGAAATGATGACCACAGGCCAATACTTGCAAAAACACTTCATGGCCTCAGGATACGAAATACGTGAATTATCGCCTAAAGTTTTTATCAGATGCTCGGTTTGGTTTGGAGCGAATGATGAAAACAATACTCGCGTGTGTTTAAGTATTTCACGCATGCTTCATCCGATGTATAGAACCACACGGTGGTGGGTCCATCTGCCCTCACCCCCGTCCCAGTCCGAGTGTTCATTCGTATTCGAAATGTACCTACTCAATGCATTTTTCGTGCGTATATGACTCCCAAGCGGGCGGAATCGTAGTGTTATTATCTTTGCCCAAAATAATACATATATCTTTGGAGGTTTCGCAGACTATTGGGACAAATACTTACTACTGCATACTAAACAGAGAGAAGACGGCTGTGTACCCGAGGAGTCCCATCGACTATCCGCATCTCCTTTCAGAATATGTCTTCCCTTTTTAAAGCTCTTCGATCGCAAGAATCCTGCATTTTATCATGGAGCAAGCCTTTTGGGTAGTCCGACTAAAAATGTACTAACCGCCAATAATAACTTTGCGCGTAAAATTATTAGCGTGGCAGTGTTCTTGCATTGAATAAGGCTCGAATTAAAGATTTTTATCTGACGTAAACGTAATATACAGTACTTGCAACTACAACAGGTTACTTAAAAAAATGAACTTCATATTTGTAACTGATTACAATATTTAGATAAGTAATTATAGGTAAACACCTGATGATGACATTATAATGGGACCATATACGAAACCGAAACCACTTACGAAACCGTATAGGTTATCATTCTTTTGCATCAAACAAATAGTTATAAAACGTGAAGATTGTAGACGTCATAGCAATGATTTCGAAGAGTGCGTGTGTTCCAAAATTCATCATCAGTACTGCAGGTCCGGTCTAAAATCGACTGGCGGTACCGTGAGGCTGTGAACTACGGATAATGGTGACGATGTTTACCATAAAATATACCGCCATAACTGGCGCCTGCTGGTTGCATTTTTGTGGTGAAGGTACCAGCAGGAAATTCAGCAAACGACTACCGTAGCAAAAAGCCACCTTATTAAAACAATCGTGCTATATTTCGAAGTATTTAGGTTCTACGGATAACAAGTTGGTTGAACAATAATAAGGATAATATCGTTTCCAAATTTTAGATTCGACTACTTTACATTACGAAGAATATTTGAATTGATGGATAAATTAATAACCCCCGGGGGGGGGACTGAGGTGGATGGGTGTTGATTTGTTTCTTGCGAGATGGTGGGAAAATTTATTCATCCGCATACATTTTGTCATCCTTGTCCTGGGTTTTGACTTGTCAAGCCCTTATGATGGCTTTGCGAGTTGACGCCTTGGTCATGGATGTTGTGGTATCTGTGGATGAATTGTTAGTTTTCTGTGTCGCTTGTTACCATTTCCGCATCCTCCCTATTCCATCTCCGCTCCCCTCTGGCCTCCCTTTCCCCCCTCCATAACCTCCTCCTTCACCCCTCTCCCTCCCACCACCTGTTCTCCGCTCTACTTTCTCCCCCTCCACATACCCCTCCTTCACCCCTCCCCCACCACCTGTTTTTCCCCTCTCCCTCGTCCCCTTCTCTCTCTGCGCCACGTACCCATATACCTCAATCCTAACTTATCTTCCGAAGAAGACGGAGTTCGAGTCTATCGAAATTTCGAAATTATCAAGATATTACGTGTGAGTGTTCCTTTTATGTGTTCTCGTGCTGTGTGTTGCTGTCTAAGTTTCACTTTTCACGTTTCACTGCTGTCTTCAGTTTCATTCAACACTTCCGTGTAACTTCGAAGAAATCATCTATATATATATATATATATATATATATATATATATATATATATATACACACACTCGTAGTTCAAGTGCCGAGGTTTTCTCACAAAGGAAAAAAATAATTCTAGCGCAACACCCTTGGGTATCGTAGCATTTGCACCCGATCCTTGCTAATTCGGTCTTCCTGAATTATATCTCAAACCAAACATGATTTTCTTCGGCATTCACAATTATAAATGATAGTTAAATAATTCTTCTCTAAAAGTTGCTATATTTACTCCCAAAGAATAACGCCATGCAAATATTTCCATGCCCACCTGTTAAGAATACAAGAGGTATTTGCAAACGGAAGCATTTCATTGATTACAAAATAATCATTATTTCTGATCGTGAGTAAAATTAAGAACACAGAAATAATAAACATGGAGATATATCTATCTTTTTCATCCGTTGTTGTATATTCAACTGAAATGGTGTTCGACATAGTTGTTGAATCATCTCTCAAATTTGTTCAAGATGGTCATTACAATTTTGCAAATAGAAAGGGAAGCGATATAAATCGTAGAAAGTATCTGTCTCAACTAATACTACGGTCGCAGTTTCGCTTTGCATTCCAAATTAAGGCAGTGCCGGTGGCAAATTTCAGAACGCGTCCACCATCTTGCACTGCAGCACAGAGAGCAAACAAAAACGCGCCGTTTCCAGGGGAACAAAAAAACGAGCACTTGTCATATGACTTTAAAGCATCGATTTTTAATTAAATTCCTTGGAATAAAGACTAAATTTTAAAAGTGCCGTATCCAAACAAACTCACTGGCATTTCACGGTCCGTAAGTTTTCCAGAAGGAATTCATTTTCAACTTAAAACACTGAAGCGGTATAAAAAAGAGCCAATATCTATCTACCTATCTATCTACATAATACCCCGCAAGCCGCCGCAAGGGCGTGTGGCGGGGGGTGTTAGGCCACCACCCAAAAAAAAGGAAAAAAGAAAAAGGAAAAAAGAAACACCGCATTCAAAACCAACACACACATGCAAACCCCAATCCACAACAGTGCACACATTCATTGCAACACCCCATCATTCGACGCGCATGCAACCACACATCTACCTATCCTCACTCCAAAAGCATGCAAGTACATACGCTTACCTACAACAAATAATTCCACCCTAGGATGCAGCAAGAAACCTATCACGAACGTGCCAGCTAGTTTATATAAATAATAACAAAAACAAAAAGAAATATTTTCTCTCGTATCTCAGCTCAGACCAGAAATTATTTTTTCTGCGACCTTCAGAACGTTCAAACAAACACATCATCCATGTGAGAGGGGGGGAAGGATTTGAAATCTTCGTTTTATGTTAATTTTTGTCAATTCGTTTGCAAACCTTGGATAAACATTTTCTTGACAGCTAAATATCGTTGCATATTTTTCTGGTTATTCAATTTAAATTTATGTTTACGTAGACTTGATACTCCAGGACATAATTTAATACCATCATTTCAAGGTATTTTTATAATGTTTCCTGACCCCATCAGGCAATTCATTAATCAAATTAAAAGACTCGATAATTGTTTAGTATTTATTTTAAAATAAAGACGGAAAAATTGAAGTTTTTACAGAGCAGATAATTTCAAAAGTTAATTCTCCGAAAACCAGAGAATAAGTGATTTCTTTATTGAAAAAAACAGCTTTTTCACCTTTTTTAAGCTGTTCAATGTTTAGTTCAACTCCTTAGATTCGATGCAACAGAAGAGGGTGGGAAATATCCTTTTTACCCTCCCCCTAATTAGATCAAACCGTATGAATATGTACCCATTATACCATAGCATCTACATCTACATAATACCCCGCAAGCCGTCGCAAGGACTTGTGGCAGGGGGTGGTAGGTCACCAGCCATTCTACAGACATTCCCTATATTTCCTGATGCACCTAGCACCCCGCGATCTACCAAAAACCAAAGTGGAAAGGGAGCGACCGAACATCAATCATGTAATATGCCTACACATATTACGAGTATTACATGGTTAGCAGCTTTTCTTATGGCTACACAAAGAGAACGATAGAATACATTAAAAGAGTGCAGGCACACATGTAATTCAGACACTTATCATCGGTTAGTATGCCATGCATTCCGGACGGACAACTCAAATACAATAGACTTTCTACGAGGTGTGTTCAAAAAATAATGAGAATTTTAATTTTTCGGGCAATAATATTTATTTATTCTTATACATTGATGTTGTCACCTTCAAAGTAGTCCCCATTGGAGATTATGCACTTGTACCAGCGCTTCTTCCAATCCCCGAAACACTTTTCAAACTCGATCTTTGAGATAACCTTTAGTTCTTTCAGCGATGCGCTTTTAATGTCTTCTACGGCTGTAAAACGACGGCCCTTCAAGGTTTTCTTAATTTTTGAAATTAGGAAAAAGTCACACGGAGCCATATCTGGCGAATATGGAGGCATCGTTACAGTGTGGTTTTGGCCAAAAATTCACGAACAAGCAATGAAGTGTGAGCTGGTGCATTATCGAGGTGCAAAAGCCATGAATTGTTTTTCCACAGATCCGGGCGTTTTTTTCGGATTGCTTCACCCAAACGGCGTTGAACTTGTAGGTAGTACTTCTTATTGACCGTTTGACCTGGCGGCAGGAATTCATGATGCACTATGCCATTAAAATCGAAGAACACAGTGAGCATAACCTTCACGTTCGACGTGACTGATGGTTGAGGCAGAGACTTTGTGGAAATCCATTGCGAACAGGAGTTTGGAAATAACGTTGCAGCTTCCACATAAAATAACTTATTTATTTTCTACTAGTTTCGCTACACTGTAGCATCTTCAGGAACGTACAAAGAAAATATTCTTTTTTCACACATATATATACTAGTCCAAGTTGGTGTGGGTTGGGTGGGTGGGGGGGGGAAACTGACGCGCTGCCTGGGTGGGGGCGGTCAGAGTGGGTGAGAGTGGTTGACTGTGAGTAGCGGGGGCTAGGGAAGGATTATGGAGGGACGTTATTCGCAGGGGGGGGGTAGATGGCCGTAGGCGTCATTAGGGATGAGTTGTGGAATGTCCAGGAGAGGGGAATGGAAGGGAAAGAGGTGGTCGTTTGTTAATGTTTTCTTCTCCCTTAAGGCGGTTAAGATCTCCAATTGTTCCTTGATGTCCAACCTCTTTCCTTTCTCCTCTTTGTGTAGTAGCTTTGGTATGAAGTCTGCGTTGTGGCCTGCGCTGATGAGGTGAGCTGCAAATTGGGAATTCCCTTTTTTGGTACTGAAGTCCCGCTGATGTTCCGCTGCCCGGACGCGGAGGCTCCTTCCCGTTTGTCCTATGTAGGATGCCGCGCAGTCCGCGCACTCCAAGCTGTAGACTCCACTTTGGTCCAACTTGTTAGTGGAGTCCTTCACTTTGGGGAGCAGGTTCTTCATATTGTTTTCACTGTAATATGCCGGTCTTATGTTAAGGTCCTTAAGGAGTTTGCCTATTTTTCCGGAGGTAGGACCTAAATATCTAATACGTCGCCATTTTTCTTTTTCGGTGGGTGGAGGGGGAGTGTAAAACTGTTTTATGGCTAACTTTTTTCGTTTTTTGTCTAATAATGTGTCAATTAATGTCTCAGTGTAGCCGTTATTGATAGCTATTTGTTTGATGAGGGATATTTCTTTAGTGAGTTCTTCGTTAGACAGTGGTATGCTGAGTGCTCTGTGTAGCATGCTATGAAATGCTGCCAATTTTTGGTTTATTGCGTGTTTAGATGAGGCGTGTATGACTTGTTCTGTGCAGGTTGGCTTACGGAAGATGGTAAAGGCATGTTTTCCGTTTTCAATGGACACGGTAAGGTCGAGGAAACTAATTTTCTGATTTTCTTGCACTTCCAGTGTGAATATAATGTTGTCGTTTAGGGAATTGAGGAGGTGTAAGAAGTTATTAAGTTGTCTTGTGGTTCCCGTCCATAGGCACAGTATATCGTCTACGTATCGAAACCAGTATTCCACTTTGTTCAACAGGGGGTGTTTACAGTTAAACAGTTTCTTCTCTAGGTGATCTATAAATATTTCTGCAAGGAGTGGGGACAGAGGGGAATCCATAGCCAGACCATCCGGTTGTTCGTAGAAATTACCATTGAATAAAAAATAGTCCGGGCAGCGAAACATCAGCGGGACTTCAGTACCAAAAAAGGGAATTCCCAATTTGCAGCTCACCTCATCAGCGCAGGCCACAACGCAGACTTCATACCAAAGCTACTACACAAAGAGGGGAAAGGAAAGAGGTTGGACATCAAGGAACAATTGGAGATCTTAACCGCCTTGAGGGAGAAGAAAACATTAACAAACAACCACCTCTTTCCCTTCCATTCCCCTCTCCTGGACATTCCACAACTCATCCCTAATGACGCCTACGGCCATCTACCCCCCCTGCGAATAACGTCCCTCCATAATCCTTCCCTAGCCCCCGCTACTCACAGTCAACCACTCTCACCCACTCTGACCGCCCCCACCCAGGCAGCGCGTCAGTTTCCCCCCCCCCCACCCACCCAATCCACACCAACTTGGACTAGTATATATATGTGTGAAAAAAGAATATTTTCTTTGTACGTTCCTGAAGATGCTACAGTGTAGCGAAACTAGTAGAAAATAAATAAGTTATTTTATGTGGAAGCTGCAAAGTTATTTCCAAACTCCTGTTCGCAATGGATTTCCACAAAGTCTCGGCCTCAACCATCAGTCACATCAAATCTGCCAGCACAGCTCTACAGGCCAAGTGGTACAAGAAAGTGACAGTGAAATTCCGTGTCGCCATGGTCAACATATATTTCAACAGTGTATGTGTTTTTCACAACATTATCCCGAATTACGTCAACCTTCGCTGCAGCTCCACTTCCAGATCTGGGAGGCAAGCCCTGAAGATCGCCCAAAGAGCTTGGGTGAGAAAGGAGCTACAATACTGGTACGCGAAACGCAACAACCTAGCGCTCTATCGACATCTTCTCTACACTGAGTTAGTGCATTCACTACATTGGGTAGAGTGGAATGTGTTTGACGATCAAGTGAGAAAGCTGGAAAGTGAAATAGCCTTCAAGAAACTACAAACCGTAAAGAAGAAGTTAACCAGCCTTCAACAAAGACAACATCGTCCTGAAACAAACAAAAATATAAGTCCGAACACCCACCCCATGATCTTCCATGAAAAAGTGAACAACCTCTCGAACCATGTTTTCAAACCTCAAGAAGAAAAACTGTTAGAAAAAGGCCTCAAATATTGCCCTAACATTCCCAATAGAGACAGTGATCTTAAAAACCTAATTGTAGATTGTGAAGTCGCCATTAGAAGTGAACACCACATGATCAAAAACGTTTTCGCTCATAACCTGAGAAAAATTTTAACTACTGAATATGCAACTAAAAGCATCAAACCCTCCCACCAACTGAAATTTGAAACATCCGCAGTAAATTCCTTAAAGAAAACCCTCAGAGAAAACAATCTCGTGGTCATTAAAGCTGACAAAGAAAATTCCACAACAATTATGGATAGTGCAACCTACAACGATAAGTGCTTGGACTTTTTTAAAGAAAATCACATCATAGAAATTAAAGAGGACCCCACAGTGAAATTTCAAAAAGAATGTAGGAAGGCCCTCTCGAACATCAAAGACCTCCTATCAACCTCGGAGAAATACCAAAATTTAGTGATGAATCCAATAGCCCCCAGGTTTTATGGCTTACCGAAAATCCACAAAACATCCGTCCCGGTCCGCCCTGTGATATCATGCATCTCATCTCCAGTACACTAACTGGCTAGGACTATCAAGTGCAAATTCTTGGAATACTCGAAATTTCAAGCCACCCATAGTGTTAAAAACTGCATAGAATTAGCCAACACCTTATCCAAAGTGCAACCACCCAAAAAAGGCCTCTTAGTGTCCTTCGATATAGTGAGTCTCTTCACAAATGTGCCCAAAGTGGAGGCAGTGCAACGAGCAAAGGAGATACTGGAAGAAGCCAAAGCCCCCCCAGTCATCATAGAGGAAATAATCTCACTCATGAAATTTTGTGTCAACCAGAACTATTTTTTATTCAATGGTAATTTCTACGCACAACCGGATGGTCTGGCTATGGGTTCCCCTCTGTCCCCACTCCTTGCAGAAATATTTATAGATTACCTAGAGAAGAAACTGTTTAACTGTAAACACCCCCTGTTGAACAAAGTGGAATACTGGTTTCGATACGTAGACGATATACTGTGCCTATGGACGGGAACCACAAGACAACTTAATAACTTCTTACACCTCCTCAATTCCCTAAACGACAACATTATATTCACACTGGAAGTGCAAGAAAATCAGAAAATTAGTTTCCTCGACCTTACCGTGTCCATTGAAAACGGAAAACATGCCTTTACCATCTTCCGTAAGCCAACCTGCACAGAACAAGTCATACACGCCTCATCTAAACACGCAATAAACCAAAAATTGGCAGCATTTCATAGCATGCTACACAGAGCACTCAGCATACCACTGTCTAACGAAGAACTCACTAAAGAAATATCCCTCATCAAACAAATAGCTATCAATAACGGCTACACTGAGACATTAATTGACACATTATTAGACAAAAAACGAAAAAAGTTAGCCATAAAACAGTTTTACACTCCCCCTCCACCCACCGAAAAAGAAAAATGGCGACGTATTAGATATTTAGGTCCTACCTCCGGAAAAATAGGCAAACTCCTTAAGGACCTTAACATAAGACCGGCATATTACAGTGAAAACAATATGAAGAACCTGCTCCCCAAAGTGAAGGACTCCACTAACAAGTTGGACCAAAGTGGAGTCTACAGCTTGGAGTGCGCGGACTGCGCGGCATCCTACATAGGACAAACGGGAAGGAGCCTCCGCGTCCGGGCAGCGGAACATCAGCGGGACTTCAGTACCAAAAAAGGGAATTCCCAATTTGCAGCTCACCTCATCAGCGCAGGCCACAACGCAGACTTCATACCAAAGCTACTACACAAAGAGGAGAAAGGAAAGAGGTTGGACATCAAGGAACAATTGGAGATCTTAACCGCCTTAAGGGAGAAGAAAACATTAACAAACGACCACCTCTTTCCCTTCCATTCCCCTCTCCTGGACATTCCACAACTCATCCCTAATGACGCCCACGGCCATCTACCCCCCCCCTGCGAATAACGTCCCTCCATAATCCTTCCCTAGCCCCCGCTACTCACAGTCAACCACTCTCACCCACTCTGACCGCCCCCACCCAGGCAGCGCGTCAGTTTCCCCCCCCCCACCCACCCAACCCACACCAACTTGGACTAGTATATATATGTGTGAAAAAAGAATATTTTCTTTGTACGTTCCTGAAGATGCTACAGTGTAGCGAAACTAGTAGAAAATAAATAAGTTATTTTATGTGGAAGCTGCAAAGTTATTTCCAAACTCCTGTTCACGTTCGACCGCACTTGTCGAGCCTTTTTCGGTTTTGGCGAGCCAGAATGCCTCCACTGGGATGATTGAGCCTTAGTTTCAACGTCATATCCATAAACCCATGTTTCGTCACCTGTTATAATACGTTTCAGCAATTCTGCATCTTTACTTTAGCGTTTACTTCATTAAGTGACTCCTGAGCAACTTCCATTTGCCGCTGTTTTTGTTCAAAATTCAACAATTTTGGAACGAATTTTGTTGCCACTCGTTTCATACCCAAAAAATTGGAAAAAATGTCATGACATGATCCATTCGATATGCCAACATCATCAGCGACCTCTAATTGTGATTCGGTGATCGTTCCTAACCATTTCTTTCACTTTTTCCTCGTTTTCATCGATTGTTGATGTGCTGGGGCGTTCGTCATCTTCAAGGTCTTCACGGTCTTCTTGGAAACGCTTATACCACTCGTAAACCCTTGATTTACTCATAGTAGACTCACCATAGGCCTTTGATAACATTTCACACACACTTTGTTACACTTTATTTAATATTTACGCAAAATTTGATGTTAATTCTTTGATCCATTTCTTTTAGCAAACAAAAATAGCCGAGCTCATAAAACGCATCTAACCTTAGTGGCTGTCACAGACAAAGTCCACAATGAAAACAGCTGAAAGTTTTATCATACTTCAAGGGCATGAAAACCAACATAATAACAAAAAAGTTTGACAATCGGACTCTCCAAGCCCGCTTGAAATGAAAAAATGAAAAATTCTCGTTATGTTTTGAACACACCTCATCTTTTGTTGTCTCAAGCGTAACTTAGTGGAATTTGCATAATAAATTGAAATGAAGTTAAATTTTGACTTGTAATTCCACACAGTTTATTTAAAAACACTATCCAGGTTCCGAGGTTGAACCTCATCATCATCAACTGATAATGATGACGTTCAACGTCGAAAGTGTGTGGAATTACAAAGTCAATAATTTCATTTCAATATGCTACAGATATTTTCTTTATAGTCTCTTTTTTTAAGAGATTTTCTTTCGTTGGGCTCCGTTCCATTATTCTTAACCTTAACATTCTTCCATTTTCTTCTCTCATCCATCTTTGTAATCATCTCATCCGTGATCCATCCAAACACTATGTCCATTAGAAAATTATTCTATCGCAGTTTAATTGAATTTGTTGTAGACAAAGCAAAATATGGTGAGATCTGGTGCTTTCCCGGCGTATTTGCTTTATTAAGGATTCTCGGGTCTTCCACCGGGTCGGGGGTTGGCCGACGTTTCGATTCCCGACTCGTGCATCGTCTTCAGGGTTCAGACCCCTGCAGACGATGCACGAGTCGGGCATCGAAACGTCGGCCAACATGGAACCCCTGACCCGGTGGAAGACCCGAGAATCCCTCATAAAGTGAAATATACCTTAGGTACTCGCATATGGGAACAAACGACGCCTCAGAACGTGGATCTGAAGAGATCCTGCGCTCCTTTAAGGAGATGCACTCGGAGGTGAAACGGGTTGAGGCAGAGTTGAAGGTTCCTCTTAAATTAAGTATTTGTAGTATTGTGCCACGTACTGACCGCGGAAGGCTCGTTTGGAGCCGAATAGAGGGTATAAACGAGAGATTGTTGGGATTCTGTCGGGAAATCGGAGCGGACTTCGTTGATCTGAGGCCTGTCCTCTCATCGTGTCGGGTACCCCTAAATCGCTCCGGGGTCCATTATACTGCCGTGGCATCACAGTGTGTAGCGCGTAGGTTACACGAACACGTTTCTAGGGTTTAGCATAGTTGGAAGGCAAGAGCGCAGGTCATATATTGGGATAAATAAAGTAGAGTCCAGCGCTTTTTGTCACTTGAGATCAGGTTACGCCTCACAGATCCCAAAAATAACAGAACAAACACAAACTTGTTTTAATACAACATACAACCGACATGTAAAAGTAACCGACAACCCTGGCATTGACGTAGAAAGACATTTGACATGCACTTCTCCACAAACGTGTCGTAAATTACGGTCAGACACAAACAAGGGCGTGATTCAAGAGAAAAACAATCTAAATATACTTGTATTAAATTGCAGAAGCCTCAAAAATAAAATAGCGGATCTCGAGCACATAATCCAATGTCATTCGGCTGATATAATATTAGGCACAGAGAGTTGGCTTTGTAATGACATCAATGACCAAGAAATTTTCCCAATAAACTTTACAGTTTACCGACATGATAGATGTACAAGACCCGGAGGCGGAGTTTTCGTGGCTGTGAAAAGTAATCTTGAAAGCAGACAACTTGCATTTGAAAATAATAACATAGAAAGTGTTTGGTGCACCATACTGCGATCCAATCACCCCAACATTAATTTATGCTCTTTCTACAGACCCCCAGACTCAGATTTTCAAACACTTAATACCCTCAATGAACAAATAAATAGATTTACACGCAAAAATAATAAATGCATCAATATAATTGGTGGTGACTTCAACCTCCCTGGTATCGACTGGGATAGCAATAGCGTTAAATCTCGGACCCGTGATCGCGAATCTTGCAATTCCTTACTAAAATTGGTTCAAAGAAACTCGCTTCATCAAGCAGTACGCACTCCCACCCGTGGAAAGAACATATTGGACTTATTTCTTACGAACACACCGGAACGCATTAATAGTGTATCAACCGACGAGGGTATAAGTGACCATAAATCTGTTATTATCAACTTGAACGTAGAAATAAAAAAGAATGTCAAGCCAAAAAGAAAAATTTATAATTATCACAAAGCAGATTTTGAAACTTTTGCCAGCCATTTAAACTCTTCACTACACGATTTCAAAACGCGCTTAAGTCTTGCCACCGTGGAAGAAACTTGGACAAAGTTTGTCCAAATTATGCAAAAAGGAATAACAGATTTCATCCCTGTAAAATACGTTAAAGCAAATCGCGACCCAAGGTGGTACAACAAAGGCGTTAAAAAAGCCCTTCGAAAGCAAAGAATGTTACACTCTAGGGTAAAGAAAGCAGGTCTGAACTCATCACCCTTGGACAATAAACAGCTTTTGGACAAGTATAGATCCTCTAAAATTGAAACTAAAACACAATTACGTAGCGCTTTGCAAGATTTTAAACGTAAAGTACTCTGCGAGTATTTGAACACTGACCCCAAAGCTTTCTGGTCATATGTTAGGGAAATAAATGGGGGTCAACAAACCGTGGCTTGCTTAAGGAACTGCAACAATATCATTCATACTGACAGTGAAGCTAAAGCCAACATTCTAAACGAATTCTTCCAAAGCGTTTTCACGAACGATGTAGCCACCGCGTATCTCCAAGAAACAATATATACTGAACCCATGACAAAAATAACAGTGGACGAGCAAGGAATTGCCAAATTGCTCAAAGACATCAAACCAAACAAATCCCCGGGTCCCGAAAATATACCAGCTCGGGTGCTAAAACACTTAGCTCCTAACATCGCCCCGTATCTCGAATTTATATTTAACAAATCACTCACTGAGTGCAAAGTCCCTAAGAATTGGAAAACCGCGCAAATAACGCCTATTTTTAAAAGTGGTGACAGGGAGGACCCCAGCAATTACAGACCCATTTCTCTCACTTCAATAAGTTGCAAAATTTTAGAGCACATAATTGTCAGTTCCATAATGAGACATCTTGATAACATTAACTTTTTAAGTGACAATCAACACGGATTCAGAAAAACCCGCTCATGCGAGACCCAATTAGGATTGTTCACACATGACTTACTTTTATCGGGTGAAAGTGGTAGGCAAGTGGATGCGATCTTTTTAGACTTTCAAAAGGCATTTGATAAGGTTCCGCATGGTAAACTCATCCATAAATTAAAGGGCGCAGGTATACACAAGGGGGCAATAAATTGGGTTGAAGACTTCCTTTCAGACCGGGAACAGAGGGTAGTCCTTGACGGCGCTAGTTCTACCAGCGTAAGAGTCACCTCGGGGGTTCCTCAGGGAAGTGTTATCGGACCGTTACTATTCTTGATTTTTGTTAACGATCTGAACCGCAAAGTGAAAAGTAAGATAAGGATGTTCGCGGATGACACAGTGATTTATCGGGAGATATCTGGGGATGAGGATCGTTTAATTCTAGCACGTGATTTAAATAGCATTAATGAATGGTGTTCAAAATGGGGATTGCCTTTAAATCTTAATAAATGTTCGGTGGTAAATTTCTTTAAAAGATCCACGGGATTAGTTTACAAATTAGCTGGAGTTGACCTTAAAGTAGTTGATTCGGTGAAATACCTAGGTGTTACATTCACTAAAGACTTAACTTGGGGGACCCATATACGTAAAGTCTGCGGGCAAGCATATAAAAAATTAGGATTTATTAGACGCATTGTCGGTAGAAGTGACTCCAAGGTCAAGGAACGTTGTTATCACGCTCTTGTAAGGCCCCATTTAGAATATGCATGTAGCGTACGGGATCCGTGTGAAAAAGGCCTCATTCGGGAAATTGAGAAGGTCCAACGCCGGGCAGCTCGTTTCGTGGAAAACTGTTACGATAAAACGAAAAGCGTCACTGAAATGCTTATGGAGTTGGGATGGGAATCATTGGAAGAAAGACGACTCAATGCTAGGTTAAACTTACTAAATAAATTCGGATCCGCATGTTTCAGCACCGAGGTCTCGAAAATTATTCGCTCTCCAACATATATAGGTCGCTTCGATCATGTGTACAAAATTCGGGAAATAGATGCCAGGACTAGCAGACTCAAGGACTCCTTCTTCCCACGGACAATACGGGATAACAACTCTAGGGTTACACTCGGAGATAACAAAAATGCCACTTGCCACCCTCCGCGTCTAGGCAACAATTAGTTGAACTCAATTGCATGCACTTTCACTAGCCTCCTGTGTGTTGTGTCAGAACCCTTCCCGCATGCCCGAGCGTCTTTACGAACTTCATGCTCCACCCTTCCATCCCTTGTCCCTCTCCGCGGGTGTGCCCTCCTCCCACCTGCAGCGTTGGGCCAGATTCCTCACCTTGGGTGGGAGAGAGTTTTGTGTGGGACGCTCTTGTGGTGGTGGTGTTTCGCCTGGCTACTTGCTATAAACTAGCTGGCACGTTCGTGATAGGTTTCTTACTGCATCCTAGGGTGGAATTATTTGTTGTAGGTAAGCGTATGTACTTGCATGCTTTTGGAGTGAGGATAGGTAGATGTGTGGTTGCATGCGCGTAGAATGATGGGGTGTTGCAATGAATGTGTGCACTGTTGTGGATTGGGTTTGCATGTGTGTGTTGGTTTTGAATGCGGTGTTTCTTTTTTCCTTTTTTTGGGTGGTGGCCTAACACCCCCCGCCACACGCCCTTGCGGCGGCTTGCGGGGTATTATGTAGATGTAGATGTAGATGTAGATATGATCCAGTCGGAAATATACATTACGTACATACATGATTCGAATGCCATACAACGATGAAACAACTCTTATTTGCATCTATTTATTTACAACTGGCTCTTTTTTAAACAAAATTTACCTAAATGTCTTCTGAAACAGAGGGGGTTTTTGCTGCAATGGCTAGACACTTATTTTACAGAGAGTAAAAGCCTGCTCGCATCATGTTCCTTCAATTCATCCTTCCCGTGCGGTAAGCGAGGAGATGTGATACATTGCCAATGACTTGCATTACTCGTCTCATGTATCCAAGCTCGCGTCAACCCAGCTGGAGGGTGTGACACAGAAATAATTTGGTCGAGGCTTAAACCTTTTTTGAAGGCGGTGGCACCTAAATAGTCTTTGGAGACCATTCAAAGACTGCCTCGACATCAGAACAATTTGCATGAATTTAGTTGTTCTATTGAAATTTACTGCTAAACCTGTAAAATAATATTTTGTTCCTTCAACTTTCACATAAATTTTCTCATCTGTCTCTTTTCAATTGGGAGCACTAGAGCACCTTGCGCTCCCCATCTATATCTGACCCTGACAAGAGCCAGGGACTGCAGGACGGGAGGACTCTCGAAATCTTACGTTGGCATTTAAGCTGTGGAGTATGGGTCAAGAGATTGCGGAGTCAAGCCTCCCGACTTGATTTACATGTGGCTCGCTGAAATACGTTCATAAAAATATGCAACTACTGCATGTAAAAGAGAGAAGAAGAGTAAATGGTTTGAGGGGAAGGGATAGAACGAGAAAATCTTGGGTGAATGGGGTCGAAGAAAGTCTGCAGGCGAAGAAGAATAATGAGTCTAAGGAAACCACGTATTAATAAATCAAATCAAGTGGAAAGAGAGAAAAGGAATTTTTTCCCTAAAATCCGAAAAAGATCTCCTAAAATCAGACTCAGCCTACTAAGAAATGAAAACTCCAATAAGTATATGTGAGCAAATGGTTACTCATCATTAAATATTTCGTTTATTGGCCACCTAAATATATAAAAAAACAAAACTGTTAAAACAGCTTTTTCAAGAAACTGTAAAAGTAACTTTAACGGAGTCACCCGCTATGTGTGCATTATAATGCAACCATTTCAGAGAGTAAAAAACATTCGCCTTGACCGGGATTCGAACCCGGCTCCCTCGATATCCGGCCGAGTGCTTTAACCACTTAAGCTACCGAGACTCTGACCTCTACCGAAGCTCTTACACTCTGAAATTTTGGGGGCTTTAAAGGAACAAGATGTTATGACGAAATACCGTACATACAATGTCACAGGCATTCGTAATCGTGCGCGACGCGCCACAGTCCACGATGTTAATAAAGCCAATTTCAAACACTTAGGCTGTTCATACCTTAGACAAATTTCAAGAAACTGTAAAAGTAACTTTAACGGTAGCTCCAATTGATTATTTTTGTCAGCCACAACGCGTTTTTGACATGTTATCCTTAGCGATATGACTAATAATTATAAATGTAGTCATCAATGTTATAAAACAACTTAGTTCTGAATCAGTTGAAAACAAATTTCGTACTCCACTACACTGAGGGGAAATGAATCTAACTACTTAAATTGAATAAGAGTACATCACGAATTACATATCCGATCATATTATTTTAAACACAGTCATGCCAAACAAACTTTGTTACTACGAAGTCATATGGTCTCCCCGAAATTCGAGAAGCTTCTAATTCAAGAGAAAATATTTACTTGTGATTTTAAAACACATAAAACTCACCTTTTTTGGCATATTTATTTATCGATGACATGATAAATCGAAAATCTATAACGACAGTCGAAGTCAGGATCTTAATGCAGTGGAAAGTCACTGTCTATAAATGTTTTTGGAATTTAGATCAAGCACTAGCTGTCGTGATTTAGTGTTGATCTGCATGTATTTTATCCAAATTATATAAAAATAGGGGACGTGGTAGTCTCCAGTTCGTAAAGCTTTGAACCGCTGACCGGAGCGACTGGGTTGGATTCCCTGGGACGCCTCTGGGCACCCTCAGTTTCACCCAAATTTTGTCATTTTTCAGATGCCAGACACTAAGCCCTATGCCACGTTGTTGGACTTGTAATTGGGTGACCTCACGTATCAAACAATACTCGGATTGGTAACTGTGGATCTTCAGACATGAAACCATGGGCTTGCAAAATATATCATTTATTTCACAATCTTTTCCCTAGACTGCATTCCACTAGACTTTTGCTGTTTTAAAGTTTCTTGAATTCATTATAAAAGGTATCAATATTTTGTTCAACCATTTATCATAATAGAATCTTGATTGTTCCTAAAATTTTATAATTTCATGAAAAACATGAAATAATATCGCATTTGATACCAATGGAAGAAGCACCTTAGCTTCAAGTCTCTTGAGGTATGGGTGGAGTAGATATTAGGGAAGGCGACTGACATCTAACGTCATTTCTGCCATTATGGATAGTTGGGTGATTCGATAAGGGATCTTCATCAAATGGATTGAGAGAGAAACACTGTGTCGGCATTAGGATACTCTCATGGAGAGGCCCCAATGGGCCCTACAATTTAATAATCAATGAGACAGCATGTTTCATGGATCAGAGACAACATTTTCACGTGCTCTCCACATGCCAATCTAGGGAGGGGATCAGGATATGGACAACAATAAATCATGCGACCACTGCAATTCGAACCCAGATGCTCTGGGTAAGAAAACTCTACTCTGATGTCTGTTATTATCACCTAGAGCAGAGGAGTACACAAAAGAATTTGTTTACTCTAAGTTTCCTCAAAGCCCTTTTGCAATTGCTACTAAAATTCGAGGAGAGTGCACTATAATGACATTTGCCTGAAACCCAACTTCATTACTGACTTCATAAGACTTAATGGCACAATATCTATAAATGACATATTTATCATTACCATTCTTACAATTTGGTATATCCTCCTGCATTGAAGGATATACCAAAACCTGTGCCATTCCCATTGAAAAAGCAGCACACACACATTTGGACATTCTATGTGACCTTTGACTGTACTTCTAACATCTTCCCTCTAATGAATATAAGGAGGCTCAGCACCCAGATATGAGGTTTTTACTTCCAACAAAGCAAAGGACTTATCCCATCAAATATGAGATCCCTGATGCATCCATCCATACACAAAATAAGTTTATTGGTTGTCCAGCAAAGTGGTAAGAAGTTATGGGAGAACCTCTATATTCTTATCAACAATAGCTATTTCTTAGAACTCAAGTCAAATCAAATATTGCTTCCCCCTGCTTTCACATATTACTACTTAATTCAGTAAATAAGGTTAAGTTTCAAAGATTCAGAAACAAAGGGGAAACACTTGTTTTGTAGTAATCTATTTGCAGATATATTAAGTTGGTGGAAATATTCTAGGGGTAAATGGCACCAATCTGACCTGCCTCTGACTAGGGTATGGCATGCTCAAGCCCTCAGGCAACATGAGAACAAGACTGCAGCAATGGGAGATGACTTGGAGAGAGCAGAATGCAGCCGCAAGCAGTAATGGCCACCACACATTGCAGTAACAGTTAATTCCTGAAAATGTCATCACTCTGGGAAATCATCATCACTCAGTATAAGTATCCTAGGGCTTGAATTGGGCCAGGACCAATGTTCATTGATATCAATTGCAAAAACTGGTTTTATAGATGAATAGAAAATGCAAAACAATCTAGGTGAAAAAAATCATATATGAATTTCAATATGAATTCCCATAATGAATTGGCTATCATTCAATCAAATGCCACTTGAGACTGTACTTCTGATCAAACTGTCAGTGGGACCAAGAAATAGTTTGAGTTAAACACTATGTCATCCTTGGAAGGCAGGCTACCAAAGATACACGAATATGCTCAGTACTAAGGAAATATGTGTGCGCCAAGGTTGCACAAGTAGCCAGCAATACATCTACCTATTAAATGATAACAATCTTCTAGGCCCCCATTTATCATACAGAATATCTATGATTTCCTAGTCCCTATCTAATATGTGTTTCAGTTTTGAGAGATGATGAAATGTTAAGTGAATATTATTTCAATGAATTAAAGTGCATATGCACAGCCAAGGCCACCAGTTCACTTTTTGTCAGGCAATACATGGGTACATTCAGCCCCCTAATTTCATCAAGTATTGTGGTTAGACTCTAGCCTATAGGCTCAGACTGACAGATTCCATTTTTGTGACTATTTATTGCATTGGAAACCCACCAATGAGGACCATTTTGATGAACATACACACAGGCATGTGTAATCCCAATGTCAATAGAGTCCACAAATCCTCCACTTCAAAATGTATTTACAAGGGCATTAAAAAGTATGCAAGATACCCAGTGCATATTTTCAATTATGTAACTAATTCAATAACCACAATAATTGCATTGCTATAAAAATAGTGGAGTGAGTGGATGGGTGCATTATACATGTGTACAAATTTAGTTTCACTCTTAAAATGATATATTCCATATGATTAATGATTTCATATGATGCTTCATATGACAAATAAAAATAATGCTCATTTATAATCACTTCATTGGTAATTTTCCGAAAAAGACAGTTTAAATAATTTTCAACCAAAAATCTTTTATTCACATTGTATATACGTATATATATATATATATATATACGTATATACAATGTGAATAAAAGATTTTTGGTTGAAAATTATTTAAACTGTCTTTTTCGGAAAATTACCAATGAAGTGATTATAAATGAGCATTATTTTTATTTGTCATATGAAGCATCATATGAAATCATTAATCATATGGAATATATCATTTTAAGAGTGAAACTAAATTTGTACACATGTATAATGCACCCATCCACTCACTCCACTATTTTTATAGCAATGCAATTATTGTGGTTATTGAATTGATTGATTGAATTGATTGTTATTGAATTGTAAATGCTGCCATCTCCTCAGACCTTCCACGTCCCTTATTACCAACTCCCAACCCATAGCCACCTGCACCTCTAAAAACCTTATATATCGCCTCTCCTGTAACTTCTGCCCTGCCTTTTACGTGGGTGAATGCACGACCACCCTTTCCCTCCGAATGAATAACCACCGCTATTCCACCAAATCTCCCGCCTTCCTTAATTATCCCATCCCTACTCACACTGCTTCCCACAACCAGTCTTTTGATGACTGCTTCTCCGTTTCAGTGATTGAAATCCTTCCCAATTCCGCTAGTAACATAGAGGTGAGAACTCGCGAGATGGCACATATCTGGGTGCTCCAGTCCTTTAAACCCCCCGGGCTGAACCAAGCCCACTGATTTTATCCAATGCTGCCTACATTTCGCCTCCCCCACCTTGTCCGCTTCCTATTGGCCCCTTAATTCTCCTCCTCCTTGTATATATGTAGAAGAGTGTGTGTATGTATATATGTATATGTATATGTGTATATGTATGCATATATATGCATTTGTATATATATATATAAGGATTTTATCCAAAGCTGCCTAGAACCGCTTCACTCTTCTGAGCGAATCGGTCACCAAGTCCCCCGCTAAAGGCCCGGCCGCTTCACGACCGGGACCTTCCAGCTCTTCCCCTACCGCGGCAACTCTACCGCCCCCTGCCATTTCCCCCTCCCCCACCTTGTCCGCTTCCCATTGGCCCCTTACCTCTCCTCCCGTCACCCTCCTCTTGCACATGTCCTCTCCGCTCTTCCCCGACAACGGCATTCTGATGACGACGGCCGTGCCGTCGAAACGTAAATATCCAATGTAAGTGTCCTTCTTTTATGTTTCTATGTGTGTAGTGTTTTTTGTGTTAGTGTTTGTGTGTTTGTGCGTCGCCGGAGAGCGTCTTTTCCAAGTTTATACATACTTTTGGCTGATATAGCCGATAAACTTTCTACTCGCCTTCATTGTGTCTGCTGTTCCTGTTGTCTACCGTCGCATCGTCGCCGTGAGTGTTCTATCCTCTTTCCTTCACCACTGTTTCCTTTTTCCTCAACTCTTTATATTCCTTGCCTTTCCAATGAATTACCCTAACCAATTCCAACATTGGCTGCGCCTTTTCCGCATTCATGCTTACAAAGCAGCACAATGTGCTAGCCATTCCGAGTTTCTCACCTCATGTCTCTCCCTTGGTATCATTCCCAATGGTCTTGTCATCAAGATACCCCTCTCTGGTATCCCTCCTAGCCTTCATCCACATCTACACACCGTCATATTGCAACAATCACGCGAACTCACACGTGATGTTCTGTCTCATTACCTCTACCTTTTTAGTCAACATCGTACCAACTTACTGTCCCTCGCCAAAATCATATCCAATTCAGCCCCTTACTTAGTTCCGTCACTTAATCGTATACTTTCCTCCGCACTTCGAAATCTTACTCGAAGACGCGAGGGCCACCTAAAAAAACTCTCCTCTCTTATCCAATCTTTCTTCCACGTGGGATTTTCCTTGCCCCTTAAACAACCCCCACCACCACCCGAACCTCCGCCCCTATTCCTTTCAAAACCGGATCTAGCAACACTTTTCAACCTACCTTATCCTCCGCTCAAAACACCCGTTTTACCCATTCGCCAAACAAAAGAGTCACAGACCCAACACCCAACACCCCAAACCGAACACAAAGTAGTGAACCTTTCGTCCGAGCCTCTCAATAATTACGAGCTTTCGCTACTAAGTAAAGGCCTCTCCTTCTCCCCCACCCCTAGAACCCACCACGTTAACATTGTCACCGACACTTTAAACTTCTGCCGGAATCTCCGCTGGCATGCCCATTGGAATTCGCAGCCTTTCCCTTCGAACGCTTCCACCATTAATCCGGCACTTACTCGGTTCCGTCCAGCCTCAGAAAACGAACCCAAACCACTCCCAACCAACAATCCAATAGAAATCTTTATCAATCTCCTCCTAACAAAGATTTCCGACAAAAAATTCATAGATTCCCTGAAGCCACCAGATAACCTTTCTCCCCCTGAGAGACAAGCTCTCAGACGTTTAGCGTCTAACAAAAATATAATTATCACAACGGCGGACAAAGGGTCATCCGTTGTCGTGCTAAACAAGAAAGACTACGACACTGAGGCATTACGACAATTAAATGACCTTTCTTGCTACACCCCCCTGCCCCAAGATCCTAATCCTTCATACCAAAAGGATATTCTATCTTTTCTATCCAATTTTGGTCCCGGAGAAGGTCTATCTCGTAAAGATATATCCATTCTTTCTCCTCCTAATCCTAAGACCCCACATTTTTATTTGCTACCCAAAATTCACAAAACCAATAACCCCGGACGCCCCATTGTCTCTAGCATCAACTCCCCCACTGAGCGAATTTCCGCATTTATAGACCACCACCTTCAACCCATAGCCACTTCACTCCCTTCTTACATCAAAGATTCGTACCACTTCCTGGAACGTCTACACTCAATCCCAATTCCTCACAGCACGACCATTCTCATGGCCACAATAGACGTTACATCTCTGTACACCTCCATTCCCCACAAAGAAGGCTTAGAAGCATTGAAATATTACCTCTCTCTACGACCGACACCACACACTCCATCCACAGATTTTCTTCTCGAACTGAGCCAACTCGTCCTAACCAAAAATGCCTTCCAATTCAATGAAAAAATTTATTTGCAAATAAAAGGTACTGCAATGGGCACGCGTATGGCTCCTGCATACGCCAATCTCTTTATGGGTAAACTTGAAGAAAAATTTCTCCAGCAACAAACCCTTAAACCACTCTTCTGGGCCCGTTACATTGATGATATTTTCCTCCTTTGGCCCCACGGACGCGAAAACTTGTCATCCTTCATTTCCTCTCTCAACTCCTCCTCCTCGGTTTCTTTCACTTCCTCTATATCAGACTCAAATCTCACCTTTCTAGACATTGAAATTCATCTCCAGAACAATAAGTTTTACACCTCAGTTCACATTAAACCGACCAACACCCAACAATATCTCCATTTCAATAGCTGTCACCCATCGCACACAAAACGCTCCATCCCCTTCTCACTCTCAGTCCGCGGCCTCCGTCTCTGCAACAACACCCCCTCCAAACGGAAATACATTGACCAGTTACACGTTTCTCTCAGAGAATGTGGGTACCCTGAAACACTGCTCAACAGGAAAATTCTCAAACCTTCAACCCAATACACTCCTCTCCCCAAACCTAACCGCCCAAAATGCCCTAACCTTATCACCACTTTCTTCCCCGGAACCCACAAAATTAAACAGATAATCCGTGAACTCTTCCCAATTATTAGCAATAGTCAATCCACATCACCTTTATTCCCACATTGTCCCTCCGTTTCATTTAAACGCCCGTCAAACCTGCGTGATATCTTTAAGTCTATAAAACCACCTACGAGCACCCCTGTCTCTTCCCCACCCCTGTCCGCACCATGCAACCGCCCACGCTGTAAATGCTGCCATCTCCTCAGACCTTCCACGTCCCTTATTACCAACTCCCAACCCATAGCCACCTGCACCTCTAAAAACCTTATATATCGCCTCTCCTGTAACTTCTGCCCTGCCTTTTACGTGGGTGAATGCACGACCACCCTTTCCCTCCGAATGAATAACCACCGCTATTCCACCAAATCTCCCACCTTCCTTAATTATCCCATCCCTACTCACACTGCTTCCCACAACCAGTCTTTTGATGACTGCTTCTCCGTTTCAGTGATTGAAATCCTTCCCAATTCCGCTAGTAACATAGAGGTGAGAACTCGCGAGATGGCACATATCTGGGTGCTCCAGTCCTTTAAACCCCCCGGGCTGAACCAAGCCCACTGATTTTATCCAATGCTGCCTACATTTCGCCTCCCCCACCTTGTCCGCTTCCTATTGGCCCCTTAATTCTCCTCCTCCTTGTATATATGTAGAAGAGTGTGTGTATGTATATATGTATATGTATATGTGTATATGTATGCATATATATGCATTTGTATATATATATATAAGGATTTTATCCAAAGCTGCCTAGAACCGCTTCACTCTTCTGAGCGAATCGGTCACCAAGTCCCCCGCTAAAGGCCCGGCCGCTTCACGACCGGGACCTTCCAGCTCTTCCCCTACCGCGGCAACTCTACCGCCCCCTGCCATTTCCCCCTCCCCCACCTTGTCCGCTTCCCATTGGCCCCTTACCTCTCCTCCCGTCACCCTCCTCTTGCACATGTCCTCTCCGCTCTTCCCCGACAACGGCATTCTGATGACGACGGCCGTGCCGTCGAAACGTAAATATCCAATGTAAGTGTCCTTTTATGTTTCTATGTGTGTAGTGTTTTTTGTGTTAGTGTTTGTGTGTTTATATATATATATATATATATATATATATATATATATATATATGCACACATACACTGAGAATATATATATATATTCATTCAAACATAGAAATAGGTATAAGGAAAGGGGATAGGAAAACATAAAAGGCGAACACAGGACATGTGGGGAAGGCGGTTTTTGAGCAGATCACGAATGTAAAAATATTTCCTTAACCGGGATTTGAACACCGGACCTTCCACTTGCCGGGCGGATGTGCTACCGATTACACCACCAAGGAAACCTAATTCACACTGAGATCTGCGATGTTTTAAAACGCCCAAGTGCTCCAAATCATTTGCCAAAGAAGGGCTTTAGGGAGCTGTTCCACCCACCAAATAAGAAATAGACAAACACACAAGAAGAGGGGACAGTTGGTTAGAAAGCATATACAATAGTATCATAGAGAATAGGTACAGCACGTTTCATGGCTGGCTATGCGTGCCATGAAACGTAATCCTCAATTCTCCTGATTTTATCAATATTTGTACTTCATTTGGTTTGTAATTGTCATTGTTGACATATTGATTATATTTGCCTAAATTATACAGCAAAAAAAATCGAAAGACATTTTTAGTCCACCGTCCACCCAGGCATCACAAATGCATTTTGATGAGAAGAACCACTCTTAAAATTAAAGAAAATATGTCAACTGCAAATCAGAATATTAGACATACTTGAAAGAAGAAACCAAGGCCACAATCAATTGGAGATATTTTTGATCTCTGGCAATGCCATTTTCCTTTGTTGTGTAATGGAATATATATATATATATATGGGCCGCGGTGGTCTAGTCGGTAGAGCGTTGGACTACTGACCGGAGGGTCCCGGGTTCGATTCCCGGACAAGGCACTTTGGGCACCTGCAGCTCCACCCAAACTAGTTGATTTTTCGGGTACCGGATCTTCCTGGGAAACCATAACCGGCACAGGGAAAGGAACTGGCCCTCCTACCCTGATGTGTGAATATACACATGCCGTTGGGTTTGGTACATGGGTGAGCTCTACCATCACCTACTAAACCGACCTTCGGGTTGATTATTGTGTTTATGGTTTATATATATAAACCATAAACATATATATATATGTTACTAGCGGAAACTCCGCTAGTTCCGCTAGTTCATAGAGGTGAGAACTCGCGAGATGGCACATATCTGGGTGCTCCAGTCCTTTAAACCCCCCGGGCTGAACTAAGCCCACTGATTTTATCCAATGCTGCCTACATTTTGCCTCCCCCACCTTGTCCGCTTCCTATTGGCCCCTTAATTCTCCTCCTCCTTGTATATATGTAGAAGAGTGTGTGTATGTATATATATATATATGTATATGTGTATATGTATGTATATATATGCATTTGTATATATATATATATATATATATAAGGATTTTATCCAAAGCTGCCTAGAACCGCTTCACTCTTCTGAGCGAATCGGTCACCAAGTCCCCCGCTAAAGGCCCGGCCGCTTCACAACCGGGACCTTCCAGCTCTTCCCCTACCGCGGCAACTCTACCGCCCCCTGCCATTTCCCCCTCCCCCACCTTGTCCGCTTCCCATTGGCCCCTTACCTCTCCTCCCGTCACCCTTCTCTTGCACATGTCCTCTCCGCTCTTCCCCGACAACGGCATTCTGATGACGACGGCCGTGCCGTCGAAACGTAAATATCCATTGTAAGTGTCCTTCTTTTATGTTTCTATGTGTGTGGTGTTTTTTGTGTTAGTGTTTGTGTGTTTATATATATATATAAACTTGTCAGTTCTTTTGCCTTAACAAACATTCACTAATACAACATGTGGCTCTACCCTCTAAATCTTCTAAGAACTCCAAATAACTAAATATCTATGTGCATGACAACTGAAAACAAGCCTAAATATGCCAAAACATTTAATATATTTTCCCATTAGCAACCACATAACATGGAAAAAATTAATAAATTAATGGAATGATCCATACAAATATTTCAACTTCTAGCTGCAGCTTCACAAGAAAGAGATTTCACATCATTTAAGTACATACCTAGTACTTATAAAATTAAATTGTATTTCACAATGAATGCATGTAACTCATATCTCATCTCATATTTGATCATAAGAGATTTTATTTTCCAATATATCAAACATATCCTACTCAACAGCATGCATGATTGAATGAGTAAGCCAAGTTTTATGCTGCCCCAAAAACAGAAAGTGCCATACTCGTACATATATCATGAAAATCTATGTGTTTATTCAGAAAACACTAAAATATTGAAGAATTAACATCTAATACAATAATTAGTAAACTATTCAAAATATTTAATAAATATTCTTACATGTTTCAGCAAATAAGCTATTTAGAAAATACAGCCATGTCAGATAAAAGTGACGGGGAAATGTTGACCACTTGTGGATAAACAACTAGGAAAAACAGCTTTCATCTTTTTTACCCATTAAGTTGGCATGCTAGAGATATTACATGCTTTCAGCTTGATGTGAAGTCAGCATGAAATGGCAACAAAGTGATAATCTCATGTATTACATGTTTAATAGTTTTCCATCATGTATTATCAAACACCAATCAATACCTAATCAATCCTTTATAAAAAAGTATTAAAATATGTTTTAAATTTAAAATCTGATACATTGTTCGTATGCTTATGAACACTCAAAAAAATGTACAAGTACATGAGGCTGAAACTTATTTACCCATTAAAAATGGAAAAGCCATTACCAAATGTGCAGTCTCAGGGATACCTAAAAAAAAAAAAGTTTATCAATCAGAGTTCATAGCATGTATTAACTACATATTTTCCTTGGGACTAATCAGATATAACATTTATATGTGCTCAAATTTCCTTGGAATGGAAATGAAAAATACATAATAATGTTCCAATGATTCATATGAACATTCACTAATTATAAAACTACAAGAAATATAGTTTGAACAAATATTCACTTAAATGAATTATGTATCACTTTATTATAACAGCAGTCAGGTGAACAAATTATTCAGATTTTTCATAGAAAGGATTATAAAATACTTATTTATATGAAATTAAATTGAATGAAAATTATAAACAATACCAGACAGATAGAATCAACATGACATATCACTTTCTTTCAATTATAAAATATATTTCTATATATTTTCTTAACAATCTGAAATTAAATGTACCTATTTCACAATCAATAACCATAAATTAGTTTTTTCACCACTGAAGCAAAGTTATTTAAGTATTTCAAAAACATTCTGTTCTGTAATTTTTAACATTTTTCTATTGTTGATGGATTGGCCACACCAGTAAGCCAAGATGCAAGGTGATACAATGAGTATGAACTTGGCCTCAAAATTAACACTTCTTTTTAAACTAAAAAATGATCACCGGCAAGACATCAGGCACAGAGCACAAAATAAAGGAGGCCAGCATGGGCAACAGCAGTCATGACAATGGTCTCTGGTACCAGAAGCCCTGAGTTCCAACCACTGCTCTTGATTAGGAACATACATCTCAGCTGGCATCAGGGGACCCAATGCAGCAGACGTTGAAACTGGTGATCCATCACCACTATTATTATAACCTTGAAAGAGATTAAAAATGGGTATTTGAACATTTGAAAAAGCATGAAATACATTCTCAGGGTATGATTTCAGACAGTAGTCCTTGGGTGGTAGTCATTGGGTACACACGGCCATTTCTATCCACAGTTAAGGAACTTCTCGCAATAATAATAGTTTTTATTTGCCTGTTATTTACCAGAGGATCTGGGTACATACATGTTCCAAGATATACGGCACGTCAATGATCAGAACATAAAATAATATACATAGAAAACAGTTACATGCTCTAAAATTCCTCAATGGAGTAGAATAAATGAAACATGAAAAACTCCCTCACTTTAAATTTAAAAGTGGAAATTTTTTCACATCTTGACAACCTGAGGAAACAACAACCTGTTTATGTGGAAAAGTAAAGTGGTTTGATTATTAAAAGTCAGTATGAAGATTTTCCACCAAGTTACGCCAGAAACTGTTTTATTTAACCTGAGGAAGGTTATTGTTACAATGTGAGTCCCATGTTATGGGGAGAATAACTGGATTTGCAAGTTCTTATGTAGTTCACATGTAGATGACTACAGGTCCTAGTATAATGGTTGCGAATGCTATTGTTAGCGGCATATAATGAAATATGGTGTTTAGCATAAACAATAGCACTTAGCATATACACACAGGGAAGAGGGAGAATACAAAGTTTTTTGAAGAGAGGACGACATGGAGCTCTGAGGGGTGCATTACACAAGTCTTAATATCCTCCTTTGGATTTTAAATACAACATGAGCACAGGGTAATGGGCCCCAAAAAAGAATACTAAAAATTACATGGGCGTAAAACTCATCATGATAGATTGACATGAGTACTTCATTATTGACAGTTAGCCTGATAGAACATATCAAATAGCACACTGAACAGAGTTTTCTGCATAAACTAGAAATATGGCTCTCCCAGTTTAGTCTACTATCCAGGGTAACACCTAGGAAGGAGGCATCATCACTCCTTGGAATAGTCACATTGTCAAAAGGCATTGAAATATCAGTTAGAGCCTTATTTTTGTTTACAAAGTAAATTAAATTTGTTTTTTCCTCATTAATATGAAGAAAATTAGGATCATACCACTCTTGCAAAAGATGGACAGTATTGTTAGCACTTAATACCAGGCCATTGATTGAAGAGGCAGATACTAAGCCATTTGTGTCATCGGCATACAGTTGGGAAGGGTATTAGGCACAGAATTAAGCATCCTTGGGAGATCAATCCACTGTAATACCATATATCACAGCTTATTAAGATGAATTAGACCACACCCAATTTCAAAAGAAAATAACTAGGAACAATATTTTGAGTTTTTAATAACAAAACATATCATCACATTTGAACTTAACATTATTTTACCTTGACATTCCAACTACCAGTGACCATAGTCATGAATTCGAAGGTTGGTTTGATATGTAAGGTTAGAGTTCACTTAATACTATCCCTGACAGAATTTGAAATTCACACATCGACAGGTTAATAATGGGGATCAGTTTGTTTCCAATTGCCATCCATGGTTTCCCAGGAAGATCTGGTGCCCAAAAAATCACATAGCTTGGGGAAACCGGAGGAATTCCCAGGGAATTGAATCCGGGTCCTATGGTCAGTAGCCCTGAACTCTGCCCACTGAACTAACATATCCTTCTACTTGTGACATATTCATAAAAAACCATGATGGAACATTAAATTTGAATTCATCTGGGCTGTAATTAGAAGAGCTACTACAAGCTTACAACCAACCCAAGCTTATAGACCCATCATAGGCCTTCAACTAGTTATGGTTTTTAGACACTTTTAACAGAACATGTCTAATAAGCAGCAAAATATGATTCATTGTCAATTAGACACATTCAGAAACAAGAGCAGAGCTAACCTGAATGATGGTAGGTTGGTGATCTCCTTGATGGAGGGACCATTGAAATGGCCTCACCCGGATGCCGTAGCAGTAAACGACCCACTCCCTCGCATCGCCTTAGCACTTCAGTCTGAGCAAGATGCCGGTGCAGCTCTGGCGATAATGCAATACGTTCTTCTAGCCATAAGTGAACAGAACCAAAGTCTGTGAGTAGTTGCAGGGCTCCCCACTCACTGAAAAAGAGGAAATATAGTGTTTCTATAGTTTCTATTCCAGATAAATGACCTTTTATTCTACTAAAAAAGTGAATGGTGTTAGGAGTTTAGCAATGTCATGGTTATTGGAAAATGATTGTCACAAATTGAAAGTTGATAGAAATGTCAGGTGATAAAACATGTGAGCATGAGCTACTTTTGAAAATTTCTTTTCTAAGAAATCCTACTTTCAAGCCTGGTCAAAACTTGATTGCATTTTGGTCACTTGTCAACTCAACCTGGTCAAAATTAAAGTGAAACAGAAGTAAGAAATGGAAGGTGAAACAATTGATGCATGAAAACAAGCTCATGATTATGTCAATAACACTGTACCAATGGTTTGAAATATCACAGCCTTAAGAGAGCTCACCCAGAGGATGTTGTATGATATAAGGAAGGCAGTAAGGGCTGAAATGAATGAAATTAAAACTAAAATACACCAAGATAACAGCATCACAATCAAGGATAGCAGTTGTTGTTGTTGGACATTAATTTTTCTGAGAGTGACAAATACTTCAGTTATCATTAGGGAAGAGAATTAAATGGCAAATGCCAATCAGTGATCATACAGCAGAGACAAACAGCATACTATTAATTTTGTTTAAAGTCTAACATTTGGATCCATAGCACAAAATACACATTTATCAAACCTGTTTTTCCAGGGCAGTAACCATATATGGCTAGAGTAGTGTGGAAGCTGAATGCTTCAGACACAAGTGTATTGATTTTTTCAAAGAAAAATATATCATGCAGTCATATTCTAAGGACATTAAGCTCAGTAAGAACAAATGAATTCTGGAGATGAATGAAATAGTCCAGGATCAAAGCATGGGTAGTATGCTTTATTAAGGCTAGAAGAATAAACTGGTTAGGGTACATGTCAAGGATTCCTATCAGCCACCAACAAAAGTTAGAAAGGTCAAATAGAAGAAGTGATAAAGAGACACAAGGCAATAATGAAAGAAGCAGATCAAGCCATAAATTGTAAGATAAAGTGATGATGCAGAAACCAGGTGAAAGACAAAAGAGACGGGAGGCAAATCACTGAGCAAGTCGCGGTCAATACAAGGGAGTAAAGCATCAGAAGAGGGAGGTGAACTGAGAAAGTCATGGGTGAACATGTTTGAAAAGAGCTCAAGATAAGAAGTACTAGAAGTCTTGGAGAAGGAGGGGAAGCATGAAACAATGAATGAAAGGTGAAAAAAGTATGAAAGGAGAGGGTGGAACGGACCAAATTAATAAAAGGTAGAAAGTTTCCTGAAACAATGATATCTGGCATATTTTTGGTTCAGCAAACCGCAAAAAAGGAATGAAAAGAAGGTTATTTATTTATGCATATATACATTCCCAATTAACCGCAAATATGATTCTCAAAATCATCAATAGGCCATTGCCATTAAAAGCCGGTGACTTAGTGAGCACAAGAATTGCTATGACTTTGTTCTGAAAAGCACCTGAATTTGATCCTATGCTGGTAGATATGATCAAGCCATGATTCACCAAGAATCCTTAAAACCATCCCAGCAGCAGATTGTTGAACCGGTAGATCCAAGTGCTGAACAGCTTTTATTATTGGTTTCAGCACCTTGTCTGAAATGGAAAATGTATTGCAAACATCATAAATGACTATTCCAAAGAAAATGCTCTTAACAGTAGTTTTAGGGGAGGCAACCTACAGTTAAGGTCATTTACAGCATTGATGATGGATAGGAAAGGAGGGGTGGAGGGACTCCAATTATCAACACATCCGACAAATAGCGTAATCACTCAAAGTGCTCTCCATACAGCACCTCAAGTAGGGATCGGGATACCAATGAAAAATATCTGTCATCTCCAGGATTTGAACCCAGGTCCTCTGGGTGGGAAGCTAATACATTAGTCACCACATCACCCCAATCCCCAAAAATGCTTATATGAATGTGCAAACCAGTTTTTCATAAAACCAGCACCTTATTTTTCATATTTATTGGCTGAGATTGACAAATGATTATTTTTATATAACCACAGTAATCAACCCATGGGATGGTATCATAGTTGAGGCTATATCTGACTTGTCACTAAACTCTATGAAATGTGAAATTGAAACATCAAGGTGACAGGTTTCCCAGGAGGATCGGGGACAAATGACAGCTTGGATGGAGCTAAGGACACTAAGAGGTGTCAACCAAAATTAACCCAGGCCTATCAATCATTAATCCATTTCTATACGACACCATAGAGTATGGTGGAGGACTGGGTTAAATGATATTATTTATTTCTTAATCCTAAGCTGACACAGCATTTATTACACAATATTACTCACATTTTTATCAGTAAAAGATATGTTGATTGATACTTATATATTTAATGAATCATGACATTTTTAGGGTGTTCAATGCATGCATTGTTGTTACAGAACAAAGGTGGAACAATTCAGTATTTGTGAATATTGAATGCTTGAAATCCTGGAACTGAATTAATTTCATTAATCTGAACACTGCACTCATTGAAAATATGAATAAATAATCATAAATTTCATTTCACTTATTTTAGAATTAATTATGAATCAATTCAGGATGAAAACTTTTTCAAACATTAATTTTTGATTACCCATAGTCAATCAATGGAGCAGTGAAATCCTCTCTAGGATAATTTATATAACTGATGAGGCACGAATGAGAAACGGAATGCCCCCTCACCTTTGGAATTGCATGGGAAAGTGTTGTGAATATTTAATCAGCAAAATAAATACTAATCTAAGTCATTTAAAAAAAACTGTTCTCACAAAGCAACATTTTGGTTTTTAGGACACTGAAATCTAAAGCCACAATGATTTAAGAACTCATTCCACAGAAACATGAATCACCTTCAACAAAGTTCAATATCCTATTTGAGATGTTACCCAATTAGAAATTTGTGATGAAATTGCTACATGTAAACATCCTACTTTGGACCTTAAAATAATACAAACAAATAAATATAACAGTGAAAAAGACAAACTTTCTTGACCTTGTTATTTGCGAAAACCACAATAATCAACTCAAATATTGTTTGGAAGGGAATAGCTCAATGGATAATACCAGTGTCCAATGGCATTTGAAATTCACACATCAGGGCAATCGAGCTGAGATCTCACCTTTAATGGAAACTGAGGCCTCTGGTGAGTAGCCCAGGGATCAGTTCCCTAGACTACCATGCTCATTACTTCTACAAATGTTTACATTAACCAACTCTTTGTTAAGTTTCATTGACAATGCTATGGGCAGATGCATGTTTATCTCATGAGAAAATTAAATTTTAACAAATTAATTGCGAATATAATACAATTATGACAGCAATCCATGGAAAAAATTGCTGGTGGATAATATTTAAAGAAGGGCAACAAACAATGAAACAGCAAACAGTGGAACCTTGCTTGACAAGCACCATGTACAGCATGTAATTCACATAATGAACAAAAATTTGTTTTAAAATTACTCTCGAAACATACAATATTTTGTTTCATGAGTGATGAGGGGAGGGGGGGATTCCTAGAAAGATTGCATGTCTGCTTCTTCAGTTTGTATTTAGCGCCTGATTTGATAGCATCTTAGTGTCGCAAGTGATGGCACACCTTTCCAAACTTGTTTTATTTTCAAACTTGGGTTATTTTAATTTTTTTTTTATTTTAAAAATATTTGGTGCATAGTTTTTAAAAAATATAATAAGAGAGAGAGCCATAAGAGAATTCAAATAAGTGCAGAATTGAAAAGTATAATCATTGAAAAGCAGGAACGAGGTGTTAGTATGGCTGATCCAGCACATAGATACAATTTGTTGACTTTAATGATTTGCACAATCCTCAAGAACAAAAATAAGGAGATGAATACTTCAAAAGGGAGTGATAAGAATATCTATGCAACAGTTAAGTATTCTCAATGGCGTTGAAAGGTTGCTTCTTGATGAGTAAATGAAAACAAATTACATGGCAATGTTATTATCGAAAAAATCATTTGTGAGATGGAGAAATTGATTTTCACTGACCTTGTTAAGAACATGCCAGGATAATTAATGGCTGAGAAAGAAGTATTTAAGGGAAGCCATGGGTGGTATGAGAAGATTAAGAGAAAAACCAGCATCCACAACATTGAGAGGCATGGTGAATTAGCAAGCCCCGAATCAAAGGCAGTAGAGAACTTTATCGGTGACTTCAAGAATCTAGGGTTACTGCCAAAGCAGATTTTTATTGTGATGTAATGGGTCTGTTCTGGAAACAGATGCTGAAGAGAATCTAGTCCCAGTGCCAATTGTGCCAATATAATTGGCGATTTGAGTGTTGATTCCCCTTCTTGTTTATCATTCAGAAACTCCAATAGCCTTCATAAGTGTAAATTCCAAAATAACATGCCAAATATGATGTAGTCATGGGAAAGTATAGGAAACTGTCACATTTTACTTTGAGAAGCATCACCCTAATAAGTCAGTGGCTATGCATGACGCAAATTTATTAAATGATAATGCTTAGTCATATTCTCACAAAATATTTACAGGACAGGAAAAACAAATGTCTCTAGACAGCTTTTTAGTATAAAAAATTAGGAATTTATTATAGATAATAAACCATTAATATCAATCCTTTTTTTGTATTCTACAAATTGAATCCACATTCTAGGTGAATCCAATCCACAATAGAACAAAAGATGAAGATAATTCATGATCCTAAACAATTTTACATAATTCTAGTTGAATAAATCATTCACATAGTTAATTTTTTCAGCATGGAATACATTGTCGTATTTTACCTTAATATATATGGGAAAATATTATTAGCATTACAGGTATTTCACCTTATGAGAAATATCCCAGAATGAATTATGCTTGTTGTGCAAGGTTCCACTGTATCTCAGAAAATATGTTAAATTCTAGTCATGTGGCTGATGAAGTAAGTTTGTATATATATTCTATAGGGGTTTCCCTCTACACGACCAAGAACATCAAAGCCCCTTTGGTAAAATAAAATACAGCATGCTACCATCATCTGTGCATTGTCAGGGCTCTTCAGTGGTGGAACCATGATCTTAAAAAGTTCAAGGGGGAAAATATATTATGAAAAATTTTGAGAGCAGTTTCAACTGTAATTTTAATCATTTTTAAAATTTTTTGTTAAATTTCTCAGGCCTATACTTCATGTGGATTTAATACCATACCTAAGTATTCCTCAACATATGGGCTTGGAAATTCAGGTAGTGCATTGTTCCTCCTCCTCCAATATCTGGCTTCAGGCATTATCAAACAAAGGGTAGCCAGTGACACTGTTCTTCCCATCATGGCCAAGACAGTGAGACATTCTGCTGGTAAAGCCTTGAAAAGTAAACAGGAGCACAGTCACATGCTTACTTTCTCTCACTTAAAACCAAACAATCTTCAAGGGAGCATTTACACAGCTGAATCTAAATTGGGTACAGGAATTCAGTATCTAAATATTAAATTCAAACTTTAAATGGAATCTGCACATGTCAAAAATTCAGAAGATTTCAATGACATTTGTGGGTAGCTCTCTCTCTCTCTCACCAGGACTGAGATGGAAAAAAGGGCTTGGTAATAGAATAGATGGAATTAAATTGGTAAATTTAGATTCAACTTTGTGGAACTTATCCATTACAGAAAGAAAAATTGCAGTTTTGTTAATGCCACTTAATGTTAGGATAAGTTGCAAGCTGCTGCTGCAATTTTTCTATCCAAAATACATGGAGGTTAAATTATAAAGTTCTGGAAGAACACTTCTATTCAAATCAATTACAATCGAACAAAGAATACTTACCTGAAGTTTAGCTATGTTGGCTCTAACTTCAGAAATCAACTTTGCTCTCATTTTCACACATACAGTTAGATTGACACTTTTCACTTCACTAATATCTTGGGAGTCGGGTAGCTAAAGTATAGATGGAACAGAAGCAATTCCTTAAATGAGTATGTGTAATTCACAACTTCTGTTTTATACATATTAAGTAAATATTGTCAGGATTAGTATCTTTCCCTTAAAAATTGTTATTTTCTTTAATTTTTATGCAAAGACAAACTGAATATAATTACATTAATGCATGCTTCATTCTTCAATGTATCCAACAGGTTCATTCAAATCCCAAACAATGAAATTAATATATATTATTAGTACAAATATACAGGATATAAAGATATAAGGCAAGTCAAGGATTGGGTCAAATGTCAATTAACAATCCAAGAAGTTTTCTTGGGTTTCCCACCGGGTCAGGTTGATGAAGTGCACCGACGTTTCGAAGGCTGACTCTGCCATCGTCTTCAGGGTGAAGTTCAGAGCATGTTTCAGTTTAAAATGTTTTTATTTCCGTAAAGAATTAGACAGCCAGAATAGAAATACATAAATTAGAAAAAGTTTACAGCAATACGGAAACCCCGTTTTAGGATGAGCTCCTCTTCGGGGTGGAAAGTAACATACAGGACAGATTACAAAGGATGCGATAGCAAATATGTTCGTTTCGTTTCGTTTTAAATGTTTTTATTTCCGTACGGATTGTTACAGAGAAAATGTCAATATATACTACAGAAGTGAATACAAAAAATACGGAAACCCCGTTTTAGGATTAACTCCTCTTCGGGGTGGAAGGCAACAGATGTGTGAAATTACAATGGAGGCGATGGCGGAAATGGCAAATATGTTTCGTTTCGTTTTCGTTTTAAATGTTTTTATTTCCGTACGGATTGTTACATAGAAAATGTCAATATATACTACAGGAGTGAATACAAAAATACGGAAACCCCGTTTTAGGATTAACTCCTCTTCGGGGTGGAAGGCAACAGATGTGTGAAATTACAATAAAAAGGCCTGGTATTTATACTCTCCGTCCCGGCTCAGGTGTGCCCTGATTGGCCAGATGCATTAGTGTGCTCCGCTACGGCCAATTGGGTGCGTTCACGCGCATTTTTTATTATCTTTAGCACTAACTTCCAAGTGTTACTGACTTGGAAGCCGTTGTCTCTGTTGAAATTGTTGGTGTCCAGTCGGATTTCAACGGCTTCTTTCACCACGCAATCCCAGTAGCCGTTGGCATGGCAAAGCCTCTTCGTGCCGGTGAAGTTGATTCTGTGGTCGTTATTGAGGCAATGTTCGGCGACCGCAGATTTCGCTGGGTAGAGTAACCTGATGCACCTCTCGTGTTCCTTTCGGCGTGTTTCTATGGTGCGGCCGGTCTCCCCAATGTATTCTTGGCCGCACTCGCAAGGAATTCGGTACACTCCTGAGGTCTTCAATCCCCGTTTGTCTTTACTCGTGTCCAGGACCGATTGCGGCTTACTCTAATCGGTTTGTGGATAGTTTCCACCTTGTGTTTCCTTAAAATCCTTGAGATTTTATTTGAAATCGTAGAGACAAACGGGATGCAGACTCTGGCAACAGGTTTCTCTATCTCTTCTTTTTCACCTCCGGGTTTTGTGAAGGCCCTTTTTAAGGGCCAAATTGATTTCTCGGGTCCCATACTCATTCTGCTGGAACATCTTCCTTAGGTGGTGTATTTCGGCCCACAGGTGCTCTTGGTCCGACACTGAAGTAGCTCGGTGTACGAGTGTGGAAATCACTCCTCTCTTTTGTGCGGGATGATGATGACTTCTCCCGTTCAGCTATAGGTTCATGTGGGTTGGTTTTCGGTAGACTTGATGGCTTAGGCTGCCGTCTCTTTTTTCTCTTGATAAGGATATCAAGGAAGGGAAGTCGTCTATTCGTTTCAGAATCCATGGTGAACTGGATGTTTGGGTGGACACTATTCATATGACCGAGGAATTCGGTGAGTGCTTCCGATCCGTGTGGCCACACGATGAAGGTGTCATCCACATGCCTGAAGAAGTGTTTTGGTCTTAAGGGTGCTGTTCTCAGTCCTCTCTCTTCAAAGTCCTCCATGTAGAAGTTTGCAATGGATGGTGACAGTGGAGAGCCCATGGGGACTCCGTCCACCTGCTCTTAGAATTTTCCATTGTAGAGGAAGTATGTTGAAGTGAGGACGACTAGTGCTAAAGATAATAAAAAATGCGCGTGAACGCACCCGATTGGCAGTAGCAGAGAACACTAATGCTTCCAGCCAATCAGGGCACACCTGAGGTGGGACGGAGAGTATAAATACCAGGCCTTTTTCATGCTCTGAACTTCACCCTGAAGACGATGGCAGAGTCAGCCTTCGAAACGTCGGTGCACTTCATCAACCTGACCCAGTGGGAAACCCGAGAAAACTTCTTAAATACCATACGCCAGGAAAACCTGAGATCCTTTGTCAATTAACAAAATCACGCAATTTCATATTGTATTCATATTGTTATAGAAAAATATAATTGATACAAGTGGAAAGATATTCCTGAGTTGAGGAAAAGTATTTGGCTTGTCAAAAAGCTATCACCTTCAATTTAAACATGGTGACTCCATGCTTTTTGGGATTAATAGCTGGAGACCCATAAGTTTCACCTAACAAGCAGTTTCCTTCATTTGAATAAAAGGTGTGTGAAGGTGACCTTGTTGCCTAATACCATTCTTAAGTAGGTGTGAGTTTTGCGCAAATTCTTGAAAATTAGATTAAACATAAAACAAGGCAGTAAGTGTACAAGTAAAAAGTAACAGGACATTTATTAACATTTATGAATGATAATTAATTATCCAGAAAATGCCTGTTTCTTTTGATGCATGCTCAAACCCTATCAGAGTACTAGAATTTTCCATAAAAGAGGAGAATAATCTTCCCCATTTTTAAATGAGGGTTGTCATGGCCTTCAGATGAATTATGCAGGTTTCCTCTGTGTTAACATTATGTTAATGGCTCATGTTGATATTATGTTGATCAACATAATGCCAACATGGAGTAAATCCAAAAACCTAAACAATTCAACTTCCTCATTTACTAAATTTTTCAGGCTATTTATAGACAGACTCAGTCACTCCCACTAAGACCTTCAAGCCCTTGGTACTTGAGTAACTGCAACTTAAGACAATAATATTGAAGGATTTATGGGGCTTGCTGTAAACTGAGCCGATTAAATAACCACCCTCCTCATTCAAACATTATCTTGAGAAAAAGTTTTTAAAAGTTGGCTTAATAAATTCTAAAATGGAGCTCAAGAAGTAGTTGGGTGATTCAAACCACATTGAAAATGAGCACTGCTCCAATAGCAGTTCACAGGCTAACTACCCAATATTATAGTAAAATCAATACAATGGTGCATTTCTAATATCACAATTTTTTTATTTTTATTGAATCTAAAAGTAAATTTTCTGTCAGAATCGGCTTCAAAATTACATCAGAGAGTTGGATTCTGGCCCTGGAATGTGCATGAAAATAATAATATGGCCGCAAATAGGGGGAAGATGGGGAAGGATGGAGTGGTATGGCAGTGGTCAGTAAGGTGCCATTTCAAAGATGTAGGAACAAGAAAATGGTAAAATCGTATTTTGCATGCTAAATTTATCTTGGCATTGAATAATAATTCCTAAAATACAACAGCAAGTAAACTCTGTACAGAGGGGTGACATGGAAGAGAGATGTGAGCAGTTAAACTCATGTTATTTTGCCCTGGGTGACAAGGACCATAGTTCCAGTGCTATACAGTTTTTTGAAAGTGTAATTCTGAACATGTATTAGGTATAAATTATGGAGTAAGAGTTGACACAAAATAATTCAAATGGACTGAGGTGTCAGTAAATATTTTTCATGTTAAAAACTCAAAACTCAACCCTCTTTTGGGTGCAGAAATGATAAAAAGTCAATCCCTTATCCCAATCAATACACAACATTTCATACCAGGCACAAGTCAGAGCTCACATTTTTGTGGCTTGGAAGTTTGTGAGATGGACCTCACATGAGCACGGCCACCAATAATGATGACAGAAACAAATGACCATAAAAATTTACCTCATTGATACAAGCTAGGATCCACATGATGGCAAAGCAAAAGCACATCCAAACTAAACACACTTCGTATATAACACCCTCCTAAATCTTGACTTCCTATTTATTTCTTACATTGTTCTGTTGGTTAGGCATGTGACACAGGACATAGTTGATTTGAATGATACACAGAAATCAGAATTTGGACAATAAATAAAAATATACACTTCAATGAAATATAGCTATTGAAGCCATGTAACATTTAGAAAAAAATACATTGGAATGGCAATTGGCAATGATATTTGATATATTATAAAGGTGATTTTTCTTACCATAAGTGAAGGAACAATTAGGAGTTAACAGTCAAATACAACATGATTAACAATACCCATAATATGATCAGCATTGAGGATGAATATTCTGAGATGTTCTTTTCTCACCCCACAATCCAGATACTTGTATGCATTACTGTAGTTTTTACAGGTTTCTATGTCTTGGAACATTACCATTTTCTTTTATCAAGCCATAATTTCAACTTTTAGAGCCAGTTAGTGAAATTTTCCCCCTATATTAAGGGGGATTACACACTTGTGATCCAATAAATTTTTATTCAAATTACCCAAAGGAGAAAGTGTGTTTTATTAAGTCCCTTCCAGCTTGTTTTCCACCAAAAGACTGTAAACCATAATTAAAATTCCACACCATTAACATATTTTTTCTCCTTGGGAGAAGTTATTTATATCTCTATATCCACATGTACATTTGAATTAGCATTTGTGTAGTATCTGATTCCTTGTCAAGTAGGACAATGAGCCACAAAGATTGAAATTGAGAGGCTTCATACTATAATTTCATCATTGAAAGAATCCTGAATGTTACTTTCACACTTTTCAGCCAGTTCCCAACCAAAAAATCAATTCTACCCTGAACATAAACATGTGCCATGGCAATCTAAATGTTCCATCGCATTTAAGTTTTCAGTGCAACAGGACTATAAATATAATTATAAGATAGAAGGCCTTCATGTGTTAAAAAAAGCTTACCCTGAGCTGTTTTAGAACATCCAATGCACACATGACATCTGAGTGAGCTGCTCGAAAAAAACACAGAGCATTCCAGGACGAAGCTGCTTTTCTGGTGTATGACTGAACCCATATTCGCAAGGTGTGAAGAGAATGGTCAAGACGGTGGAGAACAGGAATTTGGTCAGCAGAAAATGAGTAGACACCCTCTTTCCTGTATTCATCAATATCCCTCTGGAGGGTGGCTGTAGAAGTTGTTTTG
This sequence comes from Hetaerina titia, assembly GCA_037158775.1. NCBI lineage: Eukaryota > Metazoa > Arthropoda > Insecta > Odonata > Calopterygidae > Hetaerina > Hetaerina titia. The sequence continues at coordinate 130,265,257 of CM073770.1, read as the reverse complement.
ATTTCACTTGCTTCCGACGAACCTCTATCTTCCCAATCATTTGCCAATGAAACAAGGCGACGTAGGACCTAGAAAACGACAACATGGAAAATGAAACTTCTGGACAAAATGAAAACAATCCATTTTCAATGAACCCATCCCAATTGGGTGACTAAATCATCAGTTTTTTAAATTATTAAAACCTGAAATATTACCATCTTAGAATTATTTTTGGTTGACATTTTCATCACTGCTCATTAATCTTTTGCATCCTATTGATCAAAGCTTTTGGAGAAAACAGTTTAATCAAGTCTATGATGCATTTCCAGATAAACCAAAGTTATTTGCTGTGGCCAATCTTGGGAAAAGGATATTATGTCATTTATTAGTAGTTTTATTTAATGCAATGTCTAAACATATGGCCAAACAATACAGCTATTAAAAGCACTGGATAGTTTGTGGCATGGCTGTACTATCAACCCAAGTTTAAATTTGAAAAATGACCTTTGATATTAGTATCTATATTATGCAAGTGGTAGTAAAACAAATGAAAGCCAATGACCTGGGAAAGGAGTTTAATAATATGTATCTTTTGGCCATTGGCAAATATTGTTATCCTCAGTAGACTTAAGTTAGTATACTCAGCATATTTATAAGTAATATTTATATTAACAACATTTAATATGGTTGAACAGTTTATCAAATGAATAAAGTGTACTATATTATTATATTATATCACTTAAAGAGTAGCAGATTCTACATTTCAGAGTTTTCATCCAGGTGGTCTGAAGTTCTGATCTACCTAATAGAACTGACACTATTACAAATTGATTCAGCTTAACATAGGAATTAAATGTTTATCCTGTTATCCTCTGTTTAGGGAACTTTAAGTAATGCTCCACTTCTATGTGGGGATATTTTCATTCCACTATTTTCCACATAATAATAAATGAAAAAGAAGTTGCTGATGTAGGAAATCATACTCATGGATTAACAAAAAAATGAAACAAAGCAGTATAATTGTGTAAACTAAGCAGTAAAAACTTAGTGGTTCCATACTCCATTTGATGTACGGGTGAAACAGGAAAAAACAGACAAAGCTTATACTATTTTGCAGCATTTTCTAATAGTGGTCATCTTTGACTGGTATGAAATGGCAATGTAAGTATGAGAGCATTTATTTACTAATACTCCACTAAATACTAAGTCAATGGAATGTTACCTCAACAAATAACCTCCCTGTATATGTGCCCTTCTCAGCCCCAGATTGAACATCATCTTGCAAGGTGACAGGCTGCACCAATGCCATTCGAAAGCTGTGATCCCATGCAACTGTCATTATGTGAGAGGACAGACCATCACAAAGGCTTTGAATTGCAGCAGCGATGACTCCTGGAAGAGAATCTGTAACAAAAAATTCAAATTAATGTGAGAAAAATAAAAAATAAGCATTACATTGAATTTTTTCAGAATCACTTGAAAAAGTAACAAGCATAGCTTTTATTGAAGAAAAATGATTCAAGAATCCTCCCATTTATTCAAAATTCCATCAAAATACTAGGCTCTGGAATTTAATTCCAGTTTACAACAGTAGGAGATGGGTTTAGCTATGGTACTGGTGATTTTTTTGCAAAACATCCTGCTTATTCATTTAATAAAAATAAATACTACATGGGAGATCACCATATAGACTGATTTTCCTATTTTATATATATTCATCAGCATTTAAAAATCAATGGAAATAGCGATGAGACCAGCATAATCAAGGATCAAAAATGAATTGTGGTGCTCAAGTATCATGTCTCCCACTTTCTTCAGGGTTAAATTATAAATCATGTAGCTATGCTAAAAGTGATTGAATCTTAACATAAAGAATGCATGTGCTTTGCTGTTGTAAATAAGTTCAGCAATGTGGTCCACCATGCATACTTTAATGGCTCGTAATAAATTTTACAATTCACACAGAATAATTTATATCAGGGATTTTTGCTTTCTAATTAAGTGGTGACACCCAAGCAATTTTCTGCCTAGGTATTATTAAAAACTCAAATAATATGATCAACCTTAACCTTACACATAACCAAGTAGCATTCCTTTCTCTTTAAAGCATGATCAGTGGCGGTGATAACACATTGGTCATAATATCAAAATAATGAGAAAATATCCCTGGAAAAGCAAATAGGCCATCAACCTAATGCCATTCACATATTACATTAACAGCATTGCACTTAATTACTCCTTTACTGCAAAATGCTTCATAAACTTACCATTCCTTGTTGTTAATTCCTGAAGCCAATCGCGAAGTCTAAGACATGTTTCAGGGGAATGGAATGCCAAGGGCAGATCCTCACTACCCTGAGACAATACATGGTCAACCTCCAAGAGCAGATCCACTTCCTTTCTTCCATCCATCCACCACAGCATGGCACTGTCTATGACTGAACCGACCTCTCCCCATAAGTGTTGTCGAAAATACTCCACAGCCTTTGAAACTTTATCTGCACTCATGGCTCCTTTCAGTTCTTCATAACCATAGTTAGCATTATCACCATTTTTATTTGATTTGTCATCAAGGTTTTCGATCCTTAAGGACCGTTTCAAAATGTTTTCAACCAAAGAAGTTTCCACCAACTGCTGTTCAACTAAATAATTAGGATTTAGGGTCGGGGCAGGACTTTGGTAATTTGGGAAGAGCTGCAAGTAGGGCTTTCCATAATTCACATCAGTTGCTATGGGAGGTAGAGGAGGGGTGACATTCCGTGTTAGGTCTCTGCATATTTCAATGCTAGTGGCATGGGATCCATCAGAAAAACTTCCTTCCTCTGTAGACACTTCACTTTTGAATTTAAATTCTTTTGAATATGCATATAATAAAGCAGCGACAAGCTTATGACTGCCCACTTCCCCTCGACCTCGTGCTACCACACTCAACGTTCTTGCCATTGTCAAACGTTTTAAAGGCCTAAGTAAAATGGGACATGTGTTTGAGCACAAGTCACTGGCTTTTGAAATATTACCACAAAGTGTTTGATGAAGGACACTGTCATGAAGTTGAGCAAGGAGTAGAATTGGTTCAGTGACTTGATTTGCAGCTAATGCACCAATGATGAATCTATGCAACAAAAAACAAAGAGATGTCCTGGCCTTAGATATCATCAAATATGCTTCCTGGGCCCGGTAGGAGGTAACACAATCAAATGATGGTAAAATGTCTGCTATTTTAGCATCATACATGTCCTGAGCACTTTGAAACCCTTTTAATACAACTTTAATGTCCCTCACAGCACCATCTATCTCCAGACAGAAATCAAGGGTTTTATTTGTTGATTCAATTGTGCAAAAATGTTTCAACAGCTTACTGACTGCTCTTCTTTCTAACTTATTTGCTTTAGATCTGTACTTACGGCATTGCATGAAAAAACCATTAAGAATATCAAACACATCCGGGCCAGGTGTAAAGTCATGACAATTGCGGCTCATTACCCTTTTCCACCTTTGCAATTTCCCTTTGATCTATCGTAAAGATTCCATGGTCTTTTAGATATTTTTCTATCTCTATGGTGAAAACCAATGATATTTAAAAAAGCTAAATTTCCTTTCAAATATAATATCTTAGGACACATTAATAACTTCCTCAAGTGTGACTGCTGCACCTCTGATAATTTCCCATTAACATTACTCCCCATCAGTCAACAAACCGTGAATGCACAATCGGAAAACTATACTTGTTATGTCTATAAATAAGAATTCATTCCAAGTACCTACCAAAGAGGAAATGTTTAAAACCAAAAACTGTTCAGCACAGTTTTATGCCCTGCAGCATCATCACATTATGATGAAAATCTTAATGAATTTTTAGTAAAGAACTTCAAAATGAAATACAAATAACCTAGAGATGTGCTGGATATTTATCTTGTACCACTAGCTTCAATCGTGCCTGTCGAGGTGATATCACAAGCAATGGTTAGTATTTTATATGCACCAAATGAGTACAATATTTCAATGTAATAGCATGATTTTAATGTCTCACACAGAATCAAAATACTGATGTTCTAAGAAATTAGTTTCCCATACTGAACATTTTCCGAAAATAAATATCTGTATCACTTCATATTTAAAAATGCACTGTTAACCTGACACGCAGCAGCGAAATCCAAACACATCAACGAGGAAGGAAAAATCTGGTTAAAAAGTAAGGCGACCCTAATCATATCTCACAGGATTTTAACATCTTTCTCAACTCTACCGCGCTCTCGCGTTCGAGCAGACTGCAGATGCGAGACCGGTGTGATGGCGGGTCGATAGGTAGTACCTGGCACGCGGTGAACCATGCAACGAAGCCACTAGCTTCCCACTGTATAAGGTCCCAAAGACGAGGAAAATGTGTTTTGGGCAGGTGGAAGAATGAAAAAACTCCTTCAGAACCCCTCCTTTACTCCCCTCCTGGCTCTCGTGACCTATATGAGTTAATCAATTTCAACTCAACCCTGCCGACAGCTGGGCTCCAGCCCTGCTCGGAAGCACAATATCTAAATCTGACATTTATAACCAGCGGAGAAAGTATTTTTGGAAAGTGAAAGGATAACATGGTTGAATCAGTGTAAAGAATCATCATCCGATCAATTATTGCTTAAATTTTCCCAACTCTTTTTTCCTGTGCATAACATTTAGGTAGAACGTTTGTAAACATCGTTGCCATGGTCACAATGGCTAGCCTTCAAGCCAAGTTTGAGGAATGTTAATATTGAAATTAATCCGTAGTGTATACTCTGGTGTAGGTTCCATCATTAATTCAATCTATCACTGGGTAACTGGTGACTTGGGAAGTAATCCAGGAGTCGGTAACGTGAATACAGATGATAATGCAAGTAAGTTACTTCCAAGTATTGCGGATACACCTGAAAAGATATTATAACTCAAAGTTTTTAGTATTTGAACGAAAAAGTGAATCCCAGGTAATAAAAATAAAGCCCTTCGGATTAAGTTTAGGGGTGTTTACTTTTGTAATCTCATTGCTTAGACTATTGCATCCATCCGTTCTATCCGCCTTAGCCTCCAAAGAAATTCGCGCCACCGAGCTACTTTGCACCGCTGGAGCGAAGCAGACGATATTATATCATAGCAGACGCTATGATAAGAAACACGTACAGGCGAAAGATTCATAAATGTCCTCGAAAAGTAAATAAACTAACTGAATGACACATTTTTTTCAAATTTCATCCTCATCAATTAAATCCTGGAAAGACACTTCTATTAATGTTCTTCCGCATCAGATGTAACAGTTAAGACAAAATGCATCACGACATCCGTAAGCATTCCAGTTCATGACATAATTATTTTCTATTCCGCATTCCATGAACATAGGTATGTCCTCTTTCGGAGAGTACTGTCGCAATAAATGATTGAACTTCTGAAAAATATCCACTTATGGCGTCTTGAGTCCCGTCTTCTATTGTAGGATGATGCCGAAAATTTCAACTCATTTCTATCTCCATCGAGGGCAGCATTCATTGGTGCTTGACAGCGACCCCAAGTGACATATAATATAGCCTATTCCCAACGAAATCTATTTAAAATCGGGAAATAGTGACTCCAAATTCTATCAAATCTAAATGAACAGTTATCATGTTAAAGACCCTCCAAATTATGTGTCTACCTTGCTCTCATTACAACATTACATACTTACCAATAAAAATGAATAACACTAAGTAATGTTTTGTGGAAACGTACTAATTTAAATTTTGAACTCTATGAAGACCGCTGGATATCAAATTGACAACACCTTAAGAACATATACAGCTTATTTCATGTTTAAAAAAAGCAGTTACACCTTTGCGCATCCCAAATTTCCTTAGGCAGTCGAATAATAAGTATGCACGCAACATTTTGTACAGTAAAAGCTTTTTCAAAATGCATCGAGAATGAATGCATACATACATTCTTGATTTGAATGAAATAACACATTACTGTTCTTTTACAAGAAACGGTATAAAAATGATGGAATAAAACATACTTGAACCTGTCAGTAGTGGTATATCTTATAATCCCTTTCATTTTACCCGGGTGATCCAATCTACCAAGATGTGCCTGTGTATTTCAGTGTGTGTTTGTATGTATTTAAAATTATTGCTGTCCTGTATTCCTTGTTGAATACTTTCAATGTTCCAAATTTTTATCACCTTCGTTTTCACAAGTTCAATTTTTCCTCAGCTAATCACAATGACATATACATTTAAATAAGTCTTTAAAATCATGATTCTAGTATGGTGAATCAAAATTACCCTGATTTGATTATTAACAAAAACAATGTCTTTATTATTTTTGCTATATATCAATTATTTACCTAAATATATTGAGAATAACAAAATAGTTATGTGTGCAGATGATGCAACTCTGGCAATGAGCCACAAGGACCCTAATTTGTTACCAGCTAGTATACTAGATAGCTCATTACTGGTCTTGGGAAAATGGTTTAACGTTAACAAACTCTGTAAATTTACTAAAAACTAATTATGTTCCATTTAAAAAGAAGGGAAATGCCTCACATTGACCTCTGCTTAAAAGGCCAACTCATAGAAAGGGTACACTGCACCAAGTTTTTAGGTTTGTCTGTTGATGTGTCCTTAAACTGGGGGATTCATAACAACGGCCTATGCTCCACTTTGGCCAAAAGTGGCTTTATTCTATGAAATCTTACATTTATTGTAGATTTGAAAAAAAACTGAAAATGGTTTACTATTGCAACTTTCAGTCTAATGTGAGCTATGAAATCATTTGTTTGGGACCATCACCTGGATTCCATAGAGTCTTTATAATACAAAATAGATTTATTAGGTACATAGCAAAAATACTCCCATAGTAAACTTCCAAAACTTATTTTAAAGAATTGAAAATTCCAACTTTACCTTGTCTGCACATTTATTACTTATCTGCAACTATGCTAAGGATAATATGAAGAAACAAATCACCAGTGCTCAAGTAGATTGGCATTATACTTGATAGAATGTTGGTGTATAATTGTTCTACCACTATTCTGCTATGAAAATAAAAGTCTCTTTCTTGTGGCCATCAAAATTTTCAACTATTTGCCACCAGTCATAAAATCTGCTCCTACTAGGGATATATTTTTAAAATATTTCCAGCACATTATGATAAATATACGCTATTAGAGTGTGGAAGAGTTTCTGGAGTCTTCAGAACACTGAAACAGCTGACTGTTTGTTCTCTGAATTATCTTATATTTCACTTTGTAAAGTCCTGGGATCAATAAAATTTCTTTTCTTTAATTTTAATTTATTCATAGGATTTTTTATTGAGTAGTGTTAATGGACATTATTGGACTTAATTCAAATTTAGAAGGTAAATGACATGCATTTAACTATGAGTCCTCGGAATTCTAATTACACTTTTCCATTATTTCCATGGATTATTCACAGATCCAGGCATGTATGTGCAACCTAATATTCCTCCAGTTCCTCCACCTCTGGTAGGGCTACAACTATTAGCAGACATGCAATTCCCATTTCTCAGGGCTAACCGACCCAGTTTGAGGGATCTTCTGGGGCCGCTGGCAGCGACTTTAGCTGAACCTCCTGCAACTCCCCAGCCTCAGCTTCGCAAAAGATGGCGAAGAGAGAGACAAGCAGAAAATAAGCAAGCAATTGAGAAGGCACTGAAGCAATTCAAAACGGAGGAACATGCAACAAAACAAGACAGCCAAGATTCTTTGGGGGAAATTACATGCAAAGATATTATTACTGAAATTTATATTTAAAAGGATATAACAAGTCCTACATCAATATGAGATAATGTATTCATGTAAACAGATTGACTCACAGAGAAAAATGAATTATCTCACTTTTATATACTAAAATCAGGCTCATTTTTAATTAATTCATAACATACCTTTATGCTCATTCTGATAATTTTTATTTGAAATAATCCCTATTGAATGGCTTAATTAAGATAAAATATGAAGAAAAAATAAATAAATATTTATTTTAGCAAAATTTACCTGAAATAGCAATTGAGGAGGCATTCAAGAATTTATAAATAAAATGATTTAATGACTAACTTAGGTAACCTAGGTTTTTTGAATATTTAAATATTCATGACAGTTTCAGAATGCTTTACAGAAAACATGGATAAGGTTCAAGTTTCAATATAATAGCATATACATTACTCCTTAAATCTCTAAAATACATTCTTATTGTCAATACCCAGGAAAGGAGAAATAATGACTTTTGGGGATTTCAGTTAATCAGAAGGTACCTTACCTGAGAAGGATTTACACCAGGTGTATGGCATTTCAATATACTTCTCTCAGTGATATACTATATGTATAGAAATATATATATGTGTGTGTGTGTAAGCTATGTGATTCTTTGAGTACCAGATCTTCCTGGGAAACCATTGCCAGCACAGGGAAAGGAACTGGCCCCCTTACCATGATGTGTGAATTTCACATGCCATTGGGCTTAGTACTGGGTGAACTCTATCATCACCTACCAAACCAACCTTCGGGTTGAATACTGTGTTTATGGCTTTATATATATATATGTACATACAAACATATATATGTTATTATTATTACATAATCTACTGGTTAAGGTTGGTTTTTGGATGGACAACTATCAAATAAACATTTTGTAACTCCAACAAAACCCAATCCAGCAACCTAATCTACATCAGGTCCCTCTTCATCTCTGTGTACTTCTTTCCTCCCTCCATCCAATCCAACATCCCTATCCTGTTCCTGCCCTTTCCTCGCTTACCCAACATTCTCCCTTCTATTACCTTCTTCAACATTCCACTACCGCTCAATACGACTTTCATCCATTTTTCCTGCCTCCATAGGATTTCTCTCAACAAACCCCTCTCCTCACCCACCATTTCCAGTACTTCCTCATTTGTTTTCCTTTCGGTCCACTTCACCTTCTCCATTCTTCTCCACACCCATATTTCAAAGGCCTCCAATCTACGTCTATCCTCCTGCTTCAGTGACGTTTCTGTGCCGTACATAGCTATGCTCCATATCAGAGTTTTTACGAGTCTTGAAATATTTATATAAAAAACTTAGACAGCAACACACAGCACGAGAACAAATAAAAAGAACACTCACACGTAATATCTTGATAATTTCGACGGAGATGGAGAAGAAGATGGAGTTTGAGTCCATTGAAATTATCAAGATATTATGTGTGTGTTCTTTTTATGTGTTCTTGTGCTGTGTGTTGCTGTCTAAGTTTTTTATTTAACACTTCAATGTTACTTCGAAGAAATCATCTATATATTTTTTATATATATATATATTCAGTCTGTATAATCTACAATGTAAGTGCTCTTTTACGTGTTACCTGTTTTATTGTGTCCTATTGTGCTATCCAAAAGTTATATGAAAAAAAATATAAATATATATATTTATATATTATATAAAAATGTATATGTACATATATATATATATATATTTATATTTGTATATTATATAAAAATGTATATATATATATTTATTTATAAAAAATATTTATATATATATATATATTTATACAAAAATTTATATATGTATATGTATACTTCTCTAGCTCTGCTAACCATTGACGAAAAATAAGATTTGATTAGGTCAGCTCACCATTCAAAGGCTACAATCATAACTCCTTTGGAATTGGTGATCTAGTTTCCATTTTTTGGACAGATCCTTGGTCCCATGATGGACTCATAATTCATCCTTGGTGACCAAAATAAAAACAAGAAATAAGGTTGGTACAAAAGTTCCAGAGATGTGCTTCTGGCAGCTTCACTTGATGTCATGTTTGATCGTGTTACATTTTTATGCTGAGACATTTTCCAAGAGCAAACTATAAAATAATGACACTGGGAGTCCAACCAGGACCCTTGAGGGGGGGAAGCAACATATTTTTCTCTGCACCATCCCAATCCCCACTGTGCTAGACAGAGATATTACTATGGGGGCAGGGGGGTCTTTCAGCAGTCCCTTTTGTTTTATATTATTTATAGTTGTTTAAAAGTTTTGAGTAAGTTTTCAAAAAAGCAGAAATTATATTATACCCCGAGTGAAAAGACAGAAAATATTCTTAAACCCCACACTACATGTTACAATAGGTCATTCTTTATCTCTGCATACTTTAATCCCATCTAAAATGTATATTCCTTCCCTTGCGCTAACTTTGCTTTCCTAGAATGATTCCCTTTTCTTAACATATTCATATTGCATTACCTCTTATTATCTCTTGCATCCATCTCTTCACCTACTATGCCTATCTTTGCTTATTTTTCTTTTTGCCCATTTAATTTTTTTCATTCTTCTCCACGCCCACTTCTCAAAAGCAACCTTTCTTATCATCTTCCTTGAAAAACCAAGTTTCTGAGTCATACAAAACTTAAGCTCCATATTAAAGCTTTTACTAGCCTTCTTTTAACATCTAAATTCAAAAAGTCTGTCATCCGACCCACTTGAAAAAGTTGTAATTCTTCTTTTAATGTACTCACTATTTCTACTCTCCCTAAAACACATCCAAAATAGGTGAACTGATCAGTGGTCTAGGTTATTATCTCCCAACTTGAATGTTTATCTTGACCTTCCTATTTCTTGAAAATCTCATTACCAACCTCAATTTACGATTAATTCTCTTCCCCCAACTAGTATACTGATTCTGTTATGTTCCAAGTAATGATTGCATACCTTTGGCAGACCGATTAACTAACTCCTGATCATCAGATCTAATTGACCTAGGGAGCTCCCTATCGATGTTCACTTGTCTCCAGTCCTTCCCATTTTCTCCACATTAATATTGAAAAGAAAATATGATAACGGACAGCTCTGTCTAGCTCCCCTGCCCCGATCCTTTCTCTCCATTTGGTATCCCCATTGGTACAGTATGAGATAAGCATAAGCTCCAATGATAATAAAACTATATTCATTTTGATAAATGCTACAGTCATTTGGAAGTCATCCATATAAATATTACTTCACATATAACATAATTTCTTAAATGTGATGAAGATTGTCACAAAAGAATTCATCAAATGAGTAAAGTGGGCGAGCAAGTAACCAGGTATACTATATACTCTATTCTTGAAACTCTGGATACAGTCCAATTTCAACCGATTGGGCAGATAGTTATTCTGTCATGTGCTCATATTATGAAATGTGTTGTAAGTTGATGACAATCTACAATCAGCAGTATTTAGATTCCCTTGACCTCTTGTGGTGTAGTTATGGATATCAGATCTTTCTTGGCAAGTTTCTAGATTAACTTTCACATGAATCAGAGCCTTAAAGAAAAATAAACTAAATACAGTCATGATTCCATACCTTATAAAAAAGGTTTGCAGGAAGCACATGGCGGTATATTAGCAAGAGAGAAAATACCTCTTATTTGAAGTATCAAAATTTGTTTAACATGTTCAGAATGACCCCATAACTCAACACCATAATTCAAATGACATTGAAAGACAGCATGGCTGTGTTAAATTAAAAATTAAATTAATCTCCTTCAAAATGAGAAATTTGAGCTTTCTTAACTTATAAACAGCTTTACTCAGTTTACTACAGATCTGACTGATGTGGGCCTCCCAGTTAAGTTTTGTATCAATATAAATTCCTAGTATTTTAGCAGTTTCAACATCAGTTATTTATAAAACATTTATCCCTCCAGTGTACTCCTCTACCTTCTCCAAAATAATCAATATTTGTGCCAGATTTACTCTGTTAAATACCTTCTACAAATCCATTAACCATAAAAATACATCCTGGTAAACTCCATCTTCTTTTCTATAAGTGGTCGCATTACAAACGAGACATCATGCATACCCATCCCTGTTTTGATGCATACATTAACTAACTCTTATAAAACCAAAACAAAATTCTAAGGAAGAACAATGGTACAGGTTCCAAAAACCACATTTCCCATGATTTATGCATAATTGGTATGTGGACAAATACTAAGTGGAAATATTTAATGCCTAAATTGGATTAATTGAAATTATGCATTTCAATATTTCTAAAATATATTACTCTTCATAAAACCTAATATACATACTTATCTGGCCCACAATAGATTACACATTTGTACCTTCTCTACAATATGATGACTTTTGGGCATACAAGATATAATTTTTTCTGAAAAATTAATGCATTGGTTAAGCTTGGATTTTGTTGATTACAACTCAGATAAGTGAGGTATTACTGAATATACTTAACATCATGATACTCATAGTACAGCACACGTTTGTCAATCAAAACTTCTTATGGATAATGAAAAAACACGGGAGTATGTATTTATTCAAATTTTATTAAATGGTTTAAATTAAATTAGATTCACTCTAAGATTAGGCTTTACAGGCCATGTCTTTATCATACAGTCCATTTTATATCAAATACACAGGACTTCTTCCTACAAGGAATACATTAAACATCCTCATCATGCTGGAAGTAAACTCTTAATACATTAGCCCTCATTACACATTCTTAACATTAAACATACCTATTGAAATATCTCCAATAATTTTCCATTTGCCAAAACTAATTATTTTTAAGTAAAAAAAACCCAAATTTTAACTAGGCCACTCAGTTCTGTCATCAAAAATAATTCTGCTAACATTTAAATTTTGCTTAAATTTGCAGTTGTTAATTGGTTTGCAAGCCACATACTCCACAATCTTTTCCTGGGCTGCCATCATTACTTAGTTCACATTCCTAAAGATGTTATGAGACAGAAGAAGAAATTCAAAAAGAAACATGAAATGGAATTCAGCACAGCCTTTGCACTGTTAGGCAGAAAACCTTTATAAGTCCTCAGTAATAGACCAGAAATGCACTCAAGAGAAACTGCTTTGAAATCACAATATAATAGAAATGATCTTATGGCATACATTTTAATCCAGAATAGCAAATCATTTTTGCCCGAGATATCACTACTAAACAGGAAGTTTTCTTTTCCTTTACAATTTGTCTATCACATCTGAAGGGATTTCATCTCCAGTAAGTAGTAAATCAAGTTTGAATAATAAGCTCAAAATAGACTTGGATAATACCCACACCTCTTCCAGCATCATAAAACAAAATGTCATGGAATGTGTATTTTTCCACTGGTGTGGAAGAGGGTCTGGAGTCCTTCTGTCCCCTCTTTTTATGTAAATGAGGTATTGGAAGTCTGATACAACACTCAAGAATTTACATTCAGGGAACCCAATAACCTAGGAAATAGAAGTTTAAAAAGATTAGAAGTTTGCCTTCTATCCCTTCCATTTATTTCAATTTAGCAAGTAGGAAACAAAAATATGCAAGTGCACATAGATCGATCAACATATGGAAACGAACTAGTAGTTGATGAAATTGGGCACTTAGCACAGCAAAAGCAGCAAATCAATGAACAAACCTGTGGTGATCCTTAATGGCTGTAATGAATGGGATTGTATAAGTTGACATGGCTGTGGTTTAAAATGAATCGATCATCATTGGACAAGCTCTAGACACCACATTATATAAGTCAATGTAAATTTGCAACACATCAATTCATCAAAAAGTTCCAAAACATACGGAAATGAGATAAAAAAATTCTTCATTTTCTCTACACTGCTATGAAGTTTATTAATTTTAACATGTAGTTTTGACAACTGAAGCAATGTGTGGGCTTTATACAAGTAAAGAAGTTAATTATAGAAGCTTAGAACATCAAATTAAAATATGCAACATAATTACAAAAATGTAAACAGGAGCTTAAATGATGCATATCATAGAATGTTTGGGAAAATTTAACAACAAAACATAACCATCAAAGATATGTGGAAGCATAATATCATCCTATGTATGAAACTGAATTGAGAATGAAACTTTTATAAATTTTTGTGTACTGACTAGCATAGCAAAAAGAGACTATGATTACAAAAAGAAAAAATGTCAATACAAGACATTTAGGTATTAGAAAAATGCCTATTAACTGGCATAACTCTAACATTTTCAACAACTTTCCCCTATCTTCTACAGTGGACACATCACTACCAACTAGCTAATTTGACACAACACAACTCCTTCCATGAATGGCAGAATTGCCAAATATTACTTTGCAAAATTAAAATTCAACTTCTTAATCACCTACCCCTGCTATTTGAAACTAACACAAGTGTCCATAACCAGCCTCATCACATTTTTTTCCATGACAACAAGACCAAATAAATTAAAAATTACTATTCAACTGCATTCTATGTGAAGATACGAACCTTTTAATCAATGCAATGTTGAAAGTGATGTTGAAAAATGAAAAACTGCCAAAAATTACATACCCACAATAAGTACTGCATCACAACCCTAAACAAGATAATAAACCACATGTGCTTGAGAGGAATTCGAAAATACTAGTGCTGTGATGCATGGTTCTTCAATTACCACAATATTTACATTTACAATTTGAGTTTACACAAAAGATTAATTACAATGACTCAGCAATGACTTACTGAAAGCAATGAAAGCATAAGAAGTGTCACACTTGACCAATTTAGACTTTCAATGATGAATAACCACCCAATAATGTATACTCAGTATATTAGGTAACTAAAAATGAAATGGTTACAAGCAAAATATGGGACGAACACTTATCTTCTAACAGTACCATGGATACTTCCATATTTTAGATTTTTTATATCTCAATTTCATTATAAAAATAAGGATTCACGATCAGGTAAATATGATATTAACATAGATTAACAAATAATTTGAAACTATAAGACTTGAATTTAAATTAATACAATAAATTATATCTATTTCACAACCACAACTATTTATTTGCAAGAAATATAAATTGATGAAGAGGAATTGTAAAGCCAGTGTTACAAGGCACAAAATTCCTGCCATCAATAGTTATTCATAATCAATTATGTAAATGGGGTCAGCAGGGTTGCTACAACTCAATTTATTAACCTCCTGGTTTCTCCAAACAAAATTTCACTAGATCCATGGCAACTTTAGGGAAAAGAGGCCTATGTCAGAGCAGGAATTTAACAATATGGGTCAGCATTAGCACACAATGTTATGATAAATCACATCAAGTATTGCATGTTCAGAATACACATCCAATTTCACGCTTCACTTTCACTCCCTACTCTCCTCAGAGACACCTGCACTCATGTCAACTATACAGGACTTGTCAAATTAACAACGCCAAATGCCTGAAATTTTTTAACATGATCTCTATGCTTATTTGCACTCCGGAAGCAAATATAACGATGAGCCAAAATTCCTCCTAGATTGCCTAGCCACTGTTACAAACGAAAACCACAGCAGAGTCACCTCCTTATAGCTTACACAATTTATAATTACACCCTAACGTAACCACGTACTCTGTGATGCAGGATTCCATGCCAATAATCTTAAGAAATTATTTTAAAAAACCAACACCGTGAAACTATAAAATAAATATTGTATTGCTCAAAGGATTACCTACCAAAATATCCAAATTTGATTCTACAAACTAAATAAAACGATGATGATGTTATGCTATAACGAAACCTGGGTTGTAAAAATTAAAAAGTTTATGTGGAAAAGTAAAGTGGTTTGATTATTAAAAGTCAGTCTACAAACTAATTTTATTCATCCTGGTTCACCTGGCAAATTTTTTTAAGTTCCATATGATTTTCAGGTTTTTAAACTTATAACAAGGAGCAGAGTTGCCTCACTTCATCATGGGTTAACATTATTATAATAGGCTCACTTCACTAAGTGCTATGAGAAGGAACTCCTGGGCTTACTTCATGACTGAGGACTCAAATTACAACTGTGGACATCTTTATCCAATTTTATATATATCTATAACACAATTCATTGGACTTAACTAATTACCATAAATCAGTGTATTATTGGATTTGTGAGATGACATTATGGCAATTTGAATGTGGAGAGATTAAGAACATAAACTGTGGGCATCATCTACACTTACTCCATGCTTGTAGCAACCCTGACATGAAAATTTACAAGTTCAACTCCTCAAAACAATTTGCCTATGATTTCACCAAAATTAATGACCTAGGCTTATGCTGAAAATACTACAATAATTCTTCTATTAACCAACAAGTACATCACACAATGTGTATCCTTTAATAGCGTAACAGGCCAAGGTATTTATGATTCAGCATGAGCTCCCATAGAACTATCTGCAGTCAAAACATCATATGAAAACAATGGCTCTATTTGTATAAAGCCATTGAACCCACCAGTGTTTACTGCAGTCTTTTAAACTTTCATGTCAAATATCAAAATTCAAATTATTAGGCACCGTGGGAATTACCTATGGAATACAATGGAGCCCCTAAAAGAAATAACACTCAGGATATTTTAAAATAAGATATATGCATAATGAATACAGTGCTTCCATAAACATTTTACACTGCTTTTCAACCCAAAAAAATTATAAAAAATGATACCTTCATCTTTATAATCAATTCCCAATCACTGAAAGATTCTTAGCAATTTATTTTTGAGAAAATAATTTCATATGAATAAGAAACTTATAATCCTACTTATGAGAGTAAAAAACATGATTTTTGTTTCAAAGTTATGACTTACTTGGCTATAACTTAAATTAAAAATCATTTTATTTCAAGCCCATCTCAATACCGAACAGCTTCCATCCCATCATAAAATGCCTACTTACATATAAATGGACACTACATATGTATTTACAACAGACCTTAACCAACTACTGGTATCACAAATGCTCAACAATAGGCAAATCAATATTTACATTACACATCTTTCACGCAAATTATGGAAAATAAAATCATTCACATAGTAATTAGCGGGGTTCTTCATAAGAAAATATTTATTGTGCCCACAAAATGCATGAAAGGGCAATTCGATGTAAACATAGAGGTAATTCTTTGGAAAATATATATTGCTACTTTTAAGAGCAGTCTTTCATCATAAAATATTTTGATAACATAAACATATCACTTAAAAATATAAAATAAATATTGCATATAACTCACAGGAAGACAAAAATTTGAGCCAAATATCAAAGAAATACAAATAGTGTATTTTATAATAATAGGAATCGGGCTTACTGTAGGCCAGCAGAACTAGCCAATATTTGATTATTATTAACATTTAATTACATGCTGCAGCTCCACTTACAGCATCCCTAGATACAGGATTAGCTATTTGAAACCTAGAGTGACCTGCAGACCTGGGCACCTCTGAAAGCCCAATTTGTGACATGTGCAATGGAGTCAGCATCAGCTCTAAGGCTGCATCCTTCAGGTTTGCTCCCCTAAGATTTGCTTCCTGAAGGTCACTCCCAGAAAGATCACAATTCTGCAACAATACAATACTTCGAGGTTAAACCCAAATGAAGCAATGGTCACTTTTGAGGCTACAAACAGTCACCCACAAACACACAAGTTAGAAAAGGAAACATATAATGCATCACAACAAAAATATTCATTCCAAGAATTAAATGCTTTGGAGGGAGGCAGCTTTTTTTCAAACAATGTTGCTTAAAATGTTGTGACACAATTTTTTTACATAATTGAGATTGCCTGAAACATGGAAAACCCACGTTACTTTTCTATGCACTGTTACAAAAACTAAAAAGTTTGCCCCAATGGAAAAACTATCTATGATACTTCCTACATAACTGAAGCATTTAACTTTTGAAAAATATGTAAATCTGTACAAAAAGAGCAAACCAGATTCCTAATTACGAGGGTGGTCCCATAAGTACCCGGCCTGACCTAGAGATACCGGTAGTTGTTCGAAAAATATCACTGTATTAGAAAGTATGCAATTTATAAAGTGAATGTTTCAAGTTTGAAGATGCCACGTTGTTTAGTTTTTGTTTGTCAGCCATCAATAGTGAACATTTTCGGTGAATTTGTGAGAATGGAGAAAATTGGTCATCGTTATGTGATACAATACTTTTATTTGAAAGGCCTCAGCCCAACTAATATAAAAGCTGAACTGGATTCTACTTGGGGTGGGTGAGTCTGCTCCTTTGTTTACCACCGTAAAATATTGGGTAGCAGAGATTTAACGAGGTCGTACGAGCTGTCAAGACAAGCATCGCATTGGTCAACCAAATGAGGTGACGACTCCAGAAATGGTGAATAAAATCCACAAAGTGATTCTGGATGATCGTCGACTGAAAGCACACGAGCTAGCAGACATAGTAGGCATTGAAAAAAGTGCGGTACATTGCATATTAACTGAAAATTTGGACATGAGAAAGCTGTGTGCAAGATGGGTGCTGCATTTTCTCACACTGGAGTAAAACCGGTGTCGTGGAGATGTTGCAATTGAGTGTTTGGCAATGTTTCATAGCAAAAAAGCAGAATTTTTGCACCGTTTCATAAACATGGATGAAATATGGGTCCATTACTTCACACCTGAGAGGAAAGAACAATCAAAACAATGGATTAAAAAGGGAGAACCAGCTCCAAGAAGGTGAAGATCGTTTCTTCTGTAGGCAAGGTCACGCCATTGGTTTTTGGGATGCACATGGGATAATTTTCATTGACTATCTTGAAAAAGGAAAAAATATAAACGGCGAGTATTACGTGAACTTATTACAAAGTTTGAGTGCAGAAATCAAGCAAAAGCAGCTGCATTTGCCTCAGAAGAAAGTGTTGTTTCATCAAGACAGTGCACCAGCTCACAAATCCATTATCGCAATGGCCAAAATGCATGAATTTAAGTGTGAATTGCTACCTCATGCACCATATTTGCCAGATTTAGCCCCCTTGGATTATTTGCTGTTCGCAAACTTGAAAAAAATGGCTCGATGGTCAAATATTTTCCAACTTTAAAGAAGTGATATTGGCAGTTAGGCAATTTTGAGGAGCCAGAGAATTCTTATAAAAATGGTATCAAACTTGTTGAATAATGAATATAAGGAGAGTTTGCACTTTTCCACAGATTTATTATAGCGTACGACGCGTTTCAACTGACAGGGTCATCATCAGGTACAAGAGTCTTGAGAGACTCAGGTACAAGAGACTCAGTCTTGTACCTGATGATGACTCTGTGAGTTGAAATGCGTCGTACGCTATAATAAATCTGTGGAAAAGTGCAAACTCTCCTTATATTCATTATGAAGAACTTCCACGACCTTAACCCTGAATCTGTTGAACTTAAACTTAATTGAACATCGCTGGGAAAAGTGTATAGAGCTGAAAGGAGATTATGTTGAAAATAAATACGTTTTTTTCCAAAATTTTTGTTTTCTTTGTTGGGTCGGATACCTCCGGGATTGCCCTCGTATTTGTTGAGTCTATGCATACCATTTCGGTATTCCCAAAGCAGTAGGCATTCGTACTTAACATGGCGGTGTTCAGTGTACAAGAGCAGTGCAATCATGCATTTTCTCCACTTGAATGGTTTAAAAACCATCAATATTCATTGCCAATTAAGTAAGACACATGGTTTTGATTGTTCTATGGATATGTTTAATGGATATTCCAAAATTTTTGTGTTTTCTTTGTAGGGTCGGGCACTTCTGGGACCACAATTCACAACAGATGAAAATAGTCCGATGGATTTTTTTTATTACTTATGCCAAGTTACAGATGAAGAGCTTTTTCCAGGATTGCAAAAATGTTATTAATTGTGGTTATATTACACCACAAGTAGAAGAGTAATTACATTCCTGGGAATCAGGCCTAAAATTCTAAGATCTCAACAAGAAATCTGAAAGTGTTGAAGGAATTAAGATATTCCAGAATAACTAATATTCCCCCCAGTTATGTGGAAAGGAATATCATATCAGGACACACATTAGAGATGCAAGGGCTTAGGTCCAAACATTTTAAAAATCCTTTTTGAAAAGTGAAAATTATGATGCTTTAACTGTAGTATAATTAGCATCTATTGATTAATAACTGCCAGAACAAGACTATTTTTTGACAGACACATGATAAAAATGGTCATGTCTTAGGACCAACTTTCAAATAAATTCCAATAAGTTAGAATTTTTACTAGCAATGAAGACTGCCTTTTCCTGACTTTCCCAAAATCCTAAAATTTCCATAGAATGGTAAGCCAAGTTACACAATTTTCATTCATATGATATTTAATTATCTTTCAGCAATATTATAAATAATAATGTTAACATATTGATAAATCAATTTAAATGTGATAGGCATGATTTAATATCAATAGCATCATGAATAAATATTAAAGAATGAACGAATTTTGATTGAATTAATGAAAAAATACTCTGCTTAAATTTTTTTTATTGGTGTCATCTGCAGAAAAATGTAAAAAAGAATATTTATGAATCAGTCAATTTCAGGGGAGCTTATGCCATTTAAAATACCTTGTTGGGGGAAACTTACTGTTTCTGGTGACAATACCATTATTTTAAAAGCTTGAGACATAAAACAAATATAATTACAAGAGAATGTGAATGTACATTGTATTAAATGATGCTTAGCTCAGTGGTCCATTTATTTACATAAATAAAAAAACAATATATTCCCTCATTTTCCCAATGTGATAATTTTTGGCCAAGAAAAATAGCGCATTTGCCTTCTTTTCATTGTTGCTTCTTGCTTGCTGCCTTGCCATAATTTTTTCTATTATAATTTTGATCAGCTCTCTTTGAGTACTTGCCGTAATTATATGTAGTTCAGTAGTAACTAGCATTTTTTGAGGCAGCCAAAGAAAGAAAAACCTCTGACAGAATGTGATAATAGTACTTAGCATCTTTAAGAGAACCCAACAATGGAACTACTACCTTGATCAAAAAGTTCCCGGAATTTATTCAGAAAATTAAAAATACAAGTTTATTCATCTAAATCTATATTGTCCCCTTTAAAGTAATCCCCATCGACTGCAACACACTTATGCCAGCGCTTGATCCAATCCTCGAAACATTTTTTATATTCGGTTTTCGGTATGTCCATCAGTGCTTCCTGCGATTTTTCCATTACTTCCTCTCGGCTGCTAAAACGCTTTCCCCGTAATGGCTTTTTAACTCGATTGAACAGAAAGAAGTCACAGGGAGCCAAATCAGGTGGATTCGGTGGCTGTTGGATGGTATTTGTTGCATTTTTCGTCAAAAAATTACGAATAATGATAGCACTGTGCGACGGTCTCGACGCACTGTGCGACGATTTCTGGTCTCTTTCCACGAATTGCTTCACGCAAACGTCTCATAACGCCCAAATAATACTCTTTGTTTACTGTCTGGCCTTCTGGCAAAAATTCATAATGCACTACACCGTTGTAATCCATGAAAACCGTCAGCATTACCTTCTTTTTTGACTGAAAACGACGTGGTTTTTTTGGTCTCGGCTCATTTGATGAACGCCATTCACTTGCCTGATGTCTGGATTGCGTGTCGTACTCATAAACCCACGTCTCGTCTCCAGTAATGATCCTTTTGATGAATGTGGGATCGGATTCAGCCTCGCAAATCATGTCTTTTGCGACGTCAACACGGTCTCTTTTTTGCATGAAATTGAGGTCTTTTGGCACCAACTTTGCTGCTACACGACGGAAACCCAAATCATTAACCACAATGTCTTGGGCGGATCCATAGGCAATGTTCAAGTCCTCCGCTATTTCTCTGATGGTTAATTTGCGGTTATTGACCAACATTTCTTTTACTTTATCAATTTTTTCACCGACTTTCGATGTCGATGGTCTGCCACTGCGTTCATCATCTTCGATTGACTCGCGACCACTTCTGAACCGCTCGTGCCACTGGTAAACGACCGTTTTTTTTAGAGAATCGTTGCTGAAACACTTTTCCAACATTTCCAACGTCCGTGCGCCACTAAATCCGTTTATTACGCAAAATTTAATACAAGTTCGTTGTTGCAAATTTAAATCCATTTCTGCAATTGTAAAAAATCGCCAACACACACAGAGATAGATGTACTCTTGGCTACGTAACTTTTGCAAATGTCAAGTTATGACACTAAGATTTAAAGGGAATATCAACAACAGATGTACCAATTTAACAAAAAAACAGAACTCAAATCGGAACGATGGGAGCGCCACACGGTGGTTATTCCGGGAACTTTTTGATCAAGGTAGTAGCTATACAAGTAAATCGGTGAATGACAATTTTTGGACTTATTGACTGATTTTGAAAAATGGCATCTGTTATCACGTGTTTTAATTAAAAAGCTTAATTCTGTGTCATGATTAAGGAAACTGAGCTGAGCTTAGTCATAATTTTTCATGCCATTATTTTATTTCTTCTGCCACATTTTATACTGACTGCTCTGAAGTAATTATTCTTAGTTAATGATTGATCTGTGAAAATTTCTTGTAGACCATTAAAAAACTTCTACAGAAGTGACCCCAAGTTTTGTAATGCCTATAGCCGATAATGATACCTAGGCATTGTATTATGTATGCTACAGTATTAATAAATGGTTGGTATGATGTACATCCTCCATTTATCAAATGTTACTCAAACATGACATGTTTGACTTGTATGATGCTTGGCCACTTGTTCATCTTTTTAGCATTGCAATAATTTCAGAGCGTAAAAATCATTCGCCTTGACCAGGATTCGAACCCAGATCCCTCGATGTCCGGCCAAGTGCTTTAGCCAGTAAATCTATCGCGGCATCTTAAATTCTGAAATTTTTGGGCTTTTAAAGGAAGAAGATGTTGTGACGAAATGTGATGTCACAGGCATCTCCTGCAGTTTCTTGAAATTTGTCTAAGGCATAAACAGCCTAAGTGTTTCAAATTGGCTTTAAAACTCCTGGACTGTGGCGTGTCGCGCACGATTACGAATGCCTGTAATGCCTGAAAGGAGGATAGCTTAACTGGCTAAAGCACTCGGCCGGACATCAAGAACTCTGGGTTCAAATCCCGGTCAAGGCGAATGATTTTTACGCTCTGAAATTGTTGCAATGAAATGTGTGTTAGCAGATGACTCTGTTACAAGTTACTGTTGCGGCATCTCCCGCAGTTTGTCTTTGAAATTCATCTTTTTAGCTTTGAACTGCAATTTTTTTTCAACATATTTTAACATTTTGATCCAAAAACCAAACATTTCCAACAAAAAAATTACACTTACCAATAAAAATGAACCATCAATTTAAAGCAGAATTTAAAGCGATGGCACACAAATACACTTTAAATTCAGAAGCACACTTCATCTTTCAAATCTTTTACCTCAAGATTTGCTCCAGCAAGAACGGCAGCCCTCAGTACACAGTTTTGTAAATTTGCATTCTTCAAGGTGGCAACCCGCAAATTTACTCCGGCCATATTGCTTCCTTCAAGATTTGCCCCCTTCAAGTTGACACCTAAAGCATGGGGAAATGTACATTTTTAACTAGTGCATGGGCAAACTAATTGTTTTCAAATACTTACACCTCACACAAAAGATAGTCAGTAGTTAAAAATTATTGATGACCATCATTTTTTATGACACACTTCATATTCTGTAATGGGCATTATGAGAAATCATGGTTTATGTATTTTATTAATTACTGCAGTTCTCAGGCTATCCCACTAATTTTTCACTTCTGATGCTTCTCCAGTCATAACCCCAAGGGTCAAAAGTTCATTTCTACCCTTTCTCACATTCATCAACATGAACAGACTAATACCATCTTTGTTTTTTTATAACTCCTAATTCAAAAATACATCTCTTTGTGTCTCACATATTAAGGGTCTCACCCACTGAGCCTCAAGCCCACTCACTGAGAAATTCAACTTTAATTTTTTTTAATAGTAATCTACCATATAAATCTTGTTTTTCATGGACACAGACTTAAAACATACACACATTAGTCTCACCTTATAAAACAATCTGACACCCTAAACTACAATTAAACCCTTCTTCAATGTTGCATAATTCCTTCCTCCCTTCATTCTGTTCTACATGCCAATCATTTTCCTCCCCTTACCTTGCCTGCCTATTTTTCTCCCCTTTCTATCACAGTCTTCAACATTCTATTACCAATCAAAATGATTTACAACCATCTTTCATGCCTCTTTTGGAATTCTCCCAACAACCCTCTCTCATCTCCCACCATGCCGATTACTTCTTCCAGAATTTTAATAATATCATTAAAATTATCCAGGGATCATTACTTGCTCACATTTGCTTATAAGTATTTGCATTTATTAAGCAGCCCTACATAAGACAATTATTCTTCAGTTTTTGTGGCCACGAAGACCCCAAAAGTATGACATCACCGTCATAATTCAAATATTGCTTTGGCCCATTATGAAAGTTTACAATGACTGAAATGAAAGTTCTCAACAGAGGTTATTTGAGGGATAGTCCAAGCAATAAGTGCAAACAAAAAGCAGTCGTTGGATATGGAAGGGTATATATCATTCAATGGATTAGAATGGAAAGGTAATTGTTTAAGGAAAAATTATTGGTGGAGTTTAGTATTGAGAACATGATAAAATAATGGAAATGAAATTATTGACTTTTTAATTCCACACACTTTATTTAAAACACTACCCTTATTTAGGTGAACATCATCATCAGGTGATGACGTTCAAAGTCTAAACCTGGGTCGTGTTTTAAATAAAGTGTGTGGAATTACAAAGTCAATAATTTCATTTCAATAGGCAATGCAAATTCCATAAAGTTATGCCAGAGACAACAGATGATATTAATAACATGACCTTTGAATGCCAAAAACACAGAAATAGTGAGTCTAGATAAGTTATCAAAGGGAAAATACCACCCTACCCAAATCATGACTTTGATTACTTTTCAAAGTTTCAATGATGTCCACTGTTGTATACAATCATTACGTGGACTTCACAGTTTTAATTCATATCATATTCAAAGGTGTCTCTTAAATAACACCTGGAGAACCCTAGAATGAATTTCAGATTGACCTTCTCATCCGTTATTTAGTGATTAGGATAATATAGAACATAATGACCTAACCTGATTGCCCACAGAATTGAATGAAATGTTGAGCCATCATTAATTGGAAAGAGGACAATAAAGTGGCAATTATTTGAGGCTTAAAATATACACAATTATGAACTTCACATTGGAAATGATGGCTATAAACATTTGCTAGAAAATTCCGGACTTGTTCAGGTATAGTTCAGTCATACAACGTAGGCATTATAATGTTATCTCCTCCAGCAGAATCTCTATGGTACTAGTCACTAGTTCCACATAAAAGACTAAATTTGCATCTTCATACTCAATTTTTTCTGGACCCTCCCATTTTCTAATTCTCCAAGCCTTAATATTATCTACCAAGATTAGAACAGAATTTCCTTACTTTCCATATTAGCACGACTACCAGCAGGATCTTCAAAATTACAGCTACGTAAACTGGCTCCTTCTAAATTAGCACACAGCATTTTTACTCCCAACAGCTGAGCACCCTCCAATTTGGCATGAGACAAATCTGCACGTTCTAAACAACACCAGCTCAAGTTGGCACCAACCATCCGACATCCATGCAAGCAGGCATACTATTTCAGAGGGGATGAATAAAATATCATCTATCATAAATACCATGAGGAGAGAGGACACACATGGAAAACTTATCCATAAAGCTAACCTTGAAATTAATATTTCTCAAGTCAAGTCGAGAGAGATCAGCACCAGCTAAATTGACGCCTTGAAATCGCAGTTCAGTTGTAAATGGAGTGGTAATTAAGGCATTGACAACATCTCTTCGGGTTAGGGGAACTTTATCTAGAGGACACTGACTGCTGACGATTGCAGCTTCAAGCTGTGGAATTAAGGACTCTATCCCAAAGAACCTTGCTTCTTCCAAGATGCCTATAAAATCAAACATTAATATTAACAATGAAATCGTTGTCATTCCCCATAAAACTATTTTGACGGACAAATATTGGCTCATTTATTGCTAGATGGAACACAATAACACTGAGCATGCAACA
The DNA here is from genome assembly GCA_037158775.1 of Hetaerina titia. Classification (NCBI taxonomy): domain Eukaryota; kingdom Metazoa; phylum Arthropoda; class Insecta; order Odonata; family Calopterygidae; genus Hetaerina; species Hetaerina titia. Next base: position 130,239,405 of record CM073770.1, on the reverse strand, counting down.
TTCAAATGATATCAATCTTTATATCTACATTATCGGGGTTTTCAACTGGTTTCTTGAAAATTTTCTTGTAAATAATTGATTTGCTTGTAATAAATCAACTTTAACAACTCATGCGGGGTGTGTCAATCAAATAAAAACTTACCTTCTGGGTTTATGTTTTTGTCGAATATTAACTGTCCATTACGGAGATAATTGAGAATTGGTTCAAAATATGCTGGGCTTCTATCGATTAAATAAGCACCACTACCATCCACATTGCTGGGTATCATATTATAACCATTTTCACCTTCAGCAAACATCCTTAAGTAACAATTATTATAAAATTACAGGAACCACAAAATATGATCTAGGGCATCTAAGGCGATATATTACATAATGAAGATTCATACCTTGCCAGCATACTCATAGGTTCTTTATTAGTCAATGTTGCTCTAGAAGTTGTAAATAATTTTCCCCCAACATTAAGGGTTACCCAATCCTCATTATGGCGAGCCCTTGGCAGTGAATGTGTCGCATAAGAATAAATCGACTTTCCGCTGCATGAATTCAGAGACTGAGAATTTGATGAAAAGTTATATTTCAGGTTTAGGAATTCTTCCCCCTCTGAAGCATACAAGATGTCATCATCCCTGAAGAAATAACACGGTTATTCTTTGAAACTGAAATTTAATCATTTTATTTATAATATCGCTAACTAGGATCTGTCCTTCACCTTATCAGTTTGATATCATCTATTTCTCCACCTTGTGATGTAAACAGACGCTTTGCTTCAATTCCAAACTTGAAACTAGCTGCTGTTAACAGCTCTTCCAGCGAATGCGTGACAAGCACGACCTAAAAAGCAGACAGTGACATTTATTTCCTCTCAAATTTTTAAAAGACTTCAAGAAATTTCCCAACCTACCTTTCCATCGACCTCGGTGCCGTTCTTAAATAAAATCACACGCTTCATGATTCAATAAATATGGACAGACTGAGGATTCAATAATGCAGTGATTAATTCTTACAGCTTAAGAAACTGATTTACACAAAGGTTGTCATGATTTTCAGGTCTTCAAACGCTACTTAATTCCGTAAATGCCAAGGACCACACATTAAATATCAAATTTTGAATCAAAATCTGCATATATGCGAGATTCCATAGAGGTTACATGTATTTTCTTCTGTTATATACATACTACTACACTATTTCATGTCAAAACTTAACTGTGGGATGATACACGAATGAATTAAACATGTACGGATTTGACGACAATTATGTCTTCAACCAATCCCCAGGGTAACTACGTTCAGATACTTTCACAAAAGATCGCGTAAAGCGCTGCACTCTTAGTAACTTTATTCTCGTGCAAAATACACTATTTTGTTTTCTGAAGATGTTCAAAAGTCCATCAATCGTCTAAATATGGTCATTTTTGTAATCTAAAATTTCTTCAAAGAATATTTGGTCAATTACCAAGGCTATTTGTAAAAAGTGTACGGCCGCCAAATTGCAAAAATGACACGGTGCTTTACCCTAAGAGTTAACTCATTTGGTAATGCAACCAATTGAAACTTTTACCACGTAAATAAAAAATAATAGAAGGCTAGATATACATTAGGAAATTTAATCAAAAAATTTCCGATAAAATAATACACATTTTAAATCCCTATGCTCGTTAAGGGTCGTTGCCAGAGTCATCAGCGGCGGAATTCTTCAAGAGAACATTTTCAAACTTTCCCGTTGGCAAACCTTTACATCTCAAGCCGCGAAAGAAAACAAAAGACAAATACGCAATGAAATAGTCTGAATTAAATAACTATCGAAAATAAAAACTTTTCATTTGTAATCACTCAAATATATTTTCAAAAGTTATTAATTAAACCAAGTTATAATATTTAAAACATTATTTTGTTAGGTAAGAGTATATTATTTCCAAATAATTAGCTTTCAGTCAGTAACATTTTTACAAACCGGAAGTGTATTGTTGAGTTTTGTTTTCGGATTTCACGTGGTTATGTGGAAGTATTATTCTATGGACGATGGTATGAATATCTGCCGGAAATTGATTTAAATGTGTATCTTATGCAAACATGTTACTTCGAGGGTTAACTTTTCATTTTAATATTTTTTGATTTTCAGTCTCATCTCTATGTTTTATTTGAGCATGCGGCGGGTTATGCCTTATTCAGGGTGAAAGAGTTTGAAGAAGTAGCTGTGCTTTTACCACAAGTAGAGGAGTCTGTGACAGACGTTAGCCGATTTAACTCCGTAGTGAAGTTTTTTGGATTTTCACCTTTCAAAACGGCTGCTATGGCTTTGGAAAATGCCAATAGCATTTCTGAAGGTGTGAAATGTTATTATCAATAGTTATTTTCATAAGCGAAACGACACCCCTAAATGTTTTTTTTTCCAATAGGTATCTTACCCGAAGAGTTGTCAGTGTTTCTAGCAACTTACCTTCCTCAATCAACGAAAAAGTTAAAAATTATTTTGGGAGTAATTGAACCGAAACTTGGTTGTGCCATCCAAGAAGTCCTACCTGTGACATGCCAACATGGTGGTGCCGTACCTGAAATTGTCAGAGGTACGATGAAATAAGCGAACGGAATGTATGCACATTTCCTCAATCATGAATGTGCACGTTCTTTTTCTGTAGTTGCTTTAAAAGCATTTAACAAATGATTATACCTTCACATAATTCACAGTAATATTTATTTTGGATTGGTAATCTTTTTTGTAAATTCTAGGAATTCGCATGCATTTTCATCATCTTGTCAAGGGCTTTACTGCTAAAACTTCAGATATCGCCCAACTTGGTTTGGGCCACAGTTATTCCCGTGCGAAAGTAAAGTTCAATGTTCATCGAGCAGATAACATGATCATTCAGAGTATTGCCCTTCTGGATCAGTTGGATAAAGACGTAAACACATTTTCTATGCGTATAAGGTAAGTTACTGTATTGGCTGCTAAATAATAAAACAAAGGGGAAGATTTATTTCATTAGTTGTGGATTACTTAATCATGGGTGAATGTTTGCTGCGATTCCATCAGTTTAAGATATTATACAACCACATATATTAATTAATTTAAACCCCGCAATGAGCCTTGTACCAGCTGTGCTGGCTGAGACTGTAGTATGCTTTGTATGTTTTTATGTTGACTTGTATTTCTCTACTACATATTTATTCATTTATTTTGCACTAGTCCGAAAACAGCTCTTCGGCCTTCAAATCGCACTTTGAGCAATGATAAAATAATTTGACAATCATATACACCTAAGCCCATGGTAGAGGAAAAACCACCTTGGCAGGCGAAGATGTCAACCTGCCGTCCCAGGGGCTGGCTAATATTAATAATATAGGCAACAGAGTGGATAGTTAATGTGCACCTCTACAAATTATTCCTTCAACTAATTTTGTTCACTCAACTAAATTACAAATGATGTTTCCAGTGTGTAAGGGCATTCCCTTTGAACTGGAAAAATAATTGAACCAGAAAAAATCAACGACACCTTTTTCAGATTTTCTAGGACTAGCAACATATTTTGTTATTCAATCTGGTCAATTGTTTCCCATCCACCTACAAAAGTGGCTGTGCCATTCAAATTCCAGTAGTTTAATGCCTTGGGATTTCACAACACAGTTAATGTTGTTAAGTCTCCAGGGTTATATCCCTTTGAAGGTTGGGAAACTGATGTACGAACTGCTCAGGACAGGAACCTTAATTCTTATTTTGTAGGGACAGCTGTGTTAAAAGTATCAGTCACACCCTACCCGTTTCTGTTAAAATGTGCCTCCGGTTTCATCAACAATTTCATTGGCTTTGAAAAAGGTTTGTTAATGCCTTGCATTGAACAGGGGTTCAATTTATGATGTTTTTCACTTCAAATCCCTTTTTAGAGAATAGTTATCTTCATATCTGGTAAACTAAGAATGAGACATTAGCTACCTAATGAAATAATGCCATTTTATTTGGGAGAAATGAGTTGAATAAGGAGAATGTTTTAAAAAAGTGGCAGTTTTAAAACTCTTTCCTGCCATGGCAGGACAAAGGTTAAGTACTGTGGCAACTGTGAATGAAAAGCCCAATAATAGTTTATCATTAATTGAATAACATTAAAATAAAGAAGGCTAGTGTCCAAGCACTCATCGATGCACTTTATACATCATTAAAGTTTCTCAATGAATACTTACTGTGTCTCTCAAATTTACAGTAGAGATTGGCTCCCACTTAAACAGTATTTTAAAATTATAATGCAACCATTTCAGAGAGTAAAAATCATTCGCCTTGACCGGGATTCGAACCCGGATCCCTCGATATCCGGCCGAGTGCTTTAACCAAATGGTTGCATTATAATGCACACATAGCAGGTGACTCCGTTTAAGTTACTGTTACAGTTTCTTGAGTATTTTTAAAACTAAAAGCTTGTCTTTAATAAGTTTTTATATTTGTATTATGCATATTGCTTCGTTGAAATTAGTTTGTGCTAGTACAGAGGTTATTTAAGTGTCTTTGGATCCATTTTTTAAGATGATCACCTGAGGAGTAATGTGTCTTATTCTGAATTTAATCCGAGCTCTGCTAAACATTTCTGTTTTTCTGGCAGGAGCCCATTTTATGAATCACCTTAGGTATCACCAGAGTTGTTGGCTGATCCTTGTTCAGCATGTAATTTCATTTAAGTGTTGATTTTATATTGTATCCAAAGGGTTGAAAGTTGATAGGGAAAACCTTGAGAATCAAACAAAAGACGGAAAATCTGCAATAAAAGGATATGGATAGGAGACATTTTATCAGAGATAAAAGATTTCAAATATGGGTACAATGGATAGGTGGGGAATGGAATAGGATAGCCTGGTCCCCCAATGTGATATGTGGAGTTCACACATTTTTGTGTTAATAATATTTAATTTATTTGGAGCAATTGAGGAAATGTTTCATTGGTTAAATTTTGTCTAAAATGCCTCTCGAACATATTGTATGATTTTTTTAGGTCGATAAAAATTATATTATTTTTCCCATCCTTTACTGAAGTAATTCCTTAAGTTATTCTTTATTCTCTTTTGTGTTTATTGTAGAGAGTGGTATTCTTACCATTTTCCGGAGCTCATAAAGATTGTTCCAGAAAATTATCAGTATGCCAATGCTGCAAGGTTAATCGGCAATCGCAAGGAACTAACTGAAGAAAATTTAGAAGCCTTAGAAGAGGTTGTTCAGGATGAAAGTAAGGCAAGAGCCATCCTTTCTGCTGCTAAATCTTCAATGGGTATGGACATATCCCCAATGGATCTGATAAATGTGAAGGTAATTCAGTCTCAGTGTTTTGCATGGAATAGTGGATCTGGTAAATGTCCTTCTATTCTTTTATTTTGAATGTGAGGGACTGATATTTGTATTATCATCTTTTGAAAATCATTTTGATCTTATTTAGGTATTTGCTGGTCGAGTGGTGGCTCTTGCTGATTACAGACGGAAATTGGCAGAATATTTGCGTGAAAAAATGGTTGACGTTGCTCCTTCTTTGGCAACGTTGGTTGGAGAACAAGTTGGTGCTAGATTAATAGCCCACGCAGGATCTTTAACAAACCTGGCAAAGTACCCTGCCTCCACAGTACAAATACTTGGTGCTGAAAAGGCTCTCTTCAGGTAAATTTTTGGCAGTGCTATTTTTATAACTCGGTTTTTACTGATTTCCCTGTAATAAATAGTAATAATTTTTTTATAACTTTCACTGTATAATTGAAGGTCTAATTGAAAATTGACTAGAGCATGAAGCCTACAAAAGCTCAGTTGCATGGTACAAACTTGTATTTGCCAAAGAAACACAGGGTTGAGGTATCTGGATAGGGAATTAACAGGCACTGGAAATTAAAAAGCTTTGGTAGCTAAAGTTTGTTTGTAAAATTGTTTTGCTTTCATAATACACCATTCATCTCCGAAAACAATCTTAGAAATTCAAGGAATTGTGGGAGATGCTGTGACAGTAACTTTTAGTGGAATCTCTCACTAAAAGTTGATTTTTACTCTTTGAAATTATTGCATACAATCTTGGAAGAAAATGTAAGTTTTTAATGATGTCTTTCAAGAAAACACTTTTGGCTCGAATATCAAGTACAAAAATGGGTATGTACTCAAATAAGTTTGAGAAAAACCACATTGATCAACCCAAAGGTTAGTTTATGATGGAGCTCATCTCATACAAAGGCAAGCAGTATGTGAAATTTGCACATAAGGGTTATTATTGGGGCCAGTTCCTTTCCCTGTGCCTCCTGAAGTTTCCCAGGGAAGTCTGGTAGCCAGAAAATCACACAGTTTGGTTAAAGCCGAGGGTTCCAGACACATTACCCAGTATCAAACCGTATTATCCCAGCACTCTATCCATCGCTACCAAGCCCCTAAATTGAAAATCAGTATGGAAATGCAAATCAAAATCATTTTCTTTTTCATGGCTGCACTTTTATGTGTAGTTAAACTGTTGTTGCAATGTCCCAGGGGTTTGAGACTATTCCTCAGAATATCTTCATTAATTATATTCATTGCGTTTAGATGTATGTTGTCTGGGATATCATTCAGCCTTTTGGTTAGTCATTCAATCTCGTGCATGAACCTACACTTGGGCAGAGATTATAAAAACAATAGAGTTATGTGTGGTTGTTTATAACAACAAACATAAGTTAGTGTTATGGTTAGTTAATTCAGTGTTACATGAATGCTACATTTTTCATGCACACCTCAGCACCCTTACTCCTCATAACCCTCATCCTCCATCAGGCAAACGTTGTTTGACCCTAATGCCCATTATCGTAACCACCCCTGAAAGGTAGGGTCTTCTGATAGTTCTCCTTCAACAATGGAGCAATGGGTCTTTGGGATTAACAAACAGCTATAAGTGAGATAAGATGGAGAAGTTTCAGAGTCACTGGGTGTTGAGTGGAAATATCTTCAAAGTTAATGGAAATTGCTAGAAATAAGGAGAGGGGCATGGGCAGGAGGAGGAGTCATGGATATTAAATAATAGATTTTAGTCTTTGAATGGCAGTTTAGGCTCTGCCTCTTTTGACATAAAGATGGTTTGTTAAGGCAAAAATTGTCTCATTTTGCCTTTAAGATTTTTTAAGTGACTGTTTTGAATGCTATATGTGGCCCATGGTGGCGGACAAAATCATAGGATACAGACAAACAGAGGATGGGTGAAATTGAAGGTTAAAGCACTTGTCAGGAAGTAAGAAAGGAAAATCTGAGATACAAAGAAAGATAAGTTAGGAAAAAATATGAGTTGGACCAGATAAGATTCGAGAGAGATGAAAGGAATTATAAAAGAAGTGAATGGCAAAGAGAAAAGGTCAGGAGGCTTAGACATAGAGAGAGAGTATGATGCAGGGGAGGATAGCTTAGGTCCTGGCAGACTCTACGATTAGATAGAAAGGGCATTAAGGGAGATGAAACCAAATAAGACCATGTGGCTAGACAATATTCATGTGGAACCAAGTAAAGGGTTTAGGGAAGGAATGGAGGGAGAGTTTTTATGGACTAATTCATGAGAGAGTAGTTTGACCTGAAGACTTTGTGAGATCAGTGTTAGTTCCTATTCCGTAAAAGGTAAAGGCTACATCCCATGAAGACTACAGGACATTGTTTGTTTCGGTACCAGGTCTATTGGGTAACTGACAGTAGCAGAGAAAAAGAAATTTGCTCCATTTGAACTTAACATGCTGCAGGCCTCTGAGCTACAAAGTGATCCTCATATTCAAAGCAAACTTCAGCTTGATTACTTATAGCATATTAATAGTGACTAGTTATAGTTTTTTGGTCCATCCAACATTTATTCTATCATATATGTATTATTATTACTGATAGGGAAGTTATAATATTTTACCGCAAATTTTGCTGGCTGACTGAAAGGTAAAGGCTTGATAATGGTCTGGAAGAGTGGTGAACACATTTGAGTTAGTATAAAAGGATATTAAGAAGTTCCTTTTATGAACATTAAACATTTTAAAGTAAAATGTAATGATATACTATGTTCTTATTGCATTGATCACGTGGCATATCGTTTTTCAGAGCTCTGAAAACCCGAGGTAATACTCCAAAATATGGATTACTCTTCCATTCCACCTTCATTGGTAGAGCTGGTGCCAAAAATAAAGGCAGAATATCTCGCTATCTTGCAAATAAGTGCTCAATTGCTTCCAGGATAGACTGTTTTGCTGGTGAGTACTGACTAAATTTGTTTTGTGGTTATGATGAAGATGGGTCATTAGTTAATTATAAATTACCCAATTATTCATTATGTGATGTGCCAATTGTGTTTTCGGATTGGCATTGTGTTTTATCTTCTTGAATTTCGTAATGATACTACTTACAGAGATTCCAAGTGCTATCTTTGGAGAAAAATTAAAGCAGCAGGTTGAAGATAGATTGAAATTTTATGAGTCAGGTGATATTCCCAAGAAGAACATTGATGTAATGGTTGAAGCTGTGGAAGAAGCCCTACTGTTGGTAAGTTTAATGGCACTCAGCTACATAGTAAGTAATATCACTCACTTCTATATTACCAGAAATATTCCATACTAATTTATGTGGTCCAGACAGCTCTCCTTATGAAATTACTACTGTCAAATTTGCATTTCAGAACATAGATTTTGCATAAAATTTTCCACCAACTCCTCTGGGATAACATGATAATTTTTACTGTATTCTTTCCTAGGTTCCATTCATAACTTTAATTTTTTTATGAATATTATTCATGTAGTTTGCTTGGAGGTCCACCACGTAAGGTAGGTTTTGGATGGACAGACTGTACTCTTCTTAGCCTTGCCTAACAAGACAAAACTCAGCACCCCACACTGCAGTCAACTATTCTTCATTTCCACATAAATTCTATCTCAGTTGATTCTGTCCAACGTCCATATCCATTTCCTAACAACTTCCCTTCTTGCACGGTATTTATTGCCAATCGAAATGCTCTGCAGCCATCCTCCTAGCATCTTTGAATTTCTTCCTACAACATTTTCTCCTTTCCCACCATGCCTAGCACTTCTTTGTTTAACTTCCTATTCATCCACTTTAATATTTTTCATCCTTTTGCAAACCCTCATTTCAAAAGCCTCCAAACCACTCTGCCTATCATCTTGTTGTAATGGCCATGTTTCTGAGCTGTACAAAGCCATGCTCCCTACCAAAATGTTCACTAATCTTTTCTTATACTCCTTTCTTAAAGTCCTTGTCATTAATTCCATCCATTTTGTGAAAGCTTCTTTTAAAAAAAATGCAATTCTTCCTCTTCTACCCATGCTGCTGTGACCATCTTGATCCAAGGGACTTCCAAGATGTGTAAATTGTTCCACCTGCTCTATTTTTTGCCCTCCTATTTTAACATTTAACCTCCTCTTTTTGGAAACCTCATAGCCTTTGTTTTATTTAAATTGATTTTCATTCCGTACCAATCACACTAGACTTTCTAGTGTGCCTAGCAATGATGTAACCTCCGAAGAATAACTAAGGAGACAGATTTTTTCATTATTTTGATATTTTGTTGGTCAATGACAAACATTCAAGATTTCTTAAATGCTGACAGATATGCAACATTGAAGATGATAATGAAAAGTCTCTTAATTGTTCATTGGAGCCTTATGCTCACATTCTCAAAGGATAGTGTCCACTGTTGGTGAAAAAAAATTAAAGATAAGTTATGCTGCTACTATTTTATCTTGATTTAATATATGTAGATCTCCACCCTGTACATGAGAAGTTACAGGGGCATCATTTTTAAATCAGAGCAATTATCCCCATTCCTCATGCATTTAAGGTGTTTCTATGAGTAAAATGCACCTATGGTATATTGAACTGCATGTAAATGGACACATTGCAACTGCATGTAAATGTACACTAAAATAATGAGTAAAATGTGTTTATTAAAACTGTATATGGAGAAGAACTCTGACTTTCAGAGGAATAGGGAGGGGGGATATTATTATTGTTATTTGGTAATCAACCATTCTAGGTAGGTTTGGGATGGACACATGCCAGACTCCTGAATTTTTTAGTCTTGCCCAACAAGACAACCGGACATCCCACACAATCGAGTGTTTTTCAATTCTGGTTTAAATGTATCTCCTTTCATTCCATGAAAATATGCCTATCCTTTTTGTACCCCAACATTGCTTGCCCAACATCCTCCTCCCCCTAACCACCAATCGGAATGCTTTGTATCCATCTTTCCTGCCTCCTTCAAATTTCTACCAACAGTCCTCACTCCTCTCCGCAATGTCTAATACTTTTATTTTTTTTTTACATCATTTTACCTTTTCTGTCCTTCTACAATCCACATCTCTAAAGCATCCAACCTATATGTATCATCTGGCTTCATTAGACCACAAATGCATGCGGATGTTAGAGATGCATGTCTGACTATGTGACTCGGCCAGAACTCTCAAGCTGAGAATTGCTTCTCTTGTTCCTCAGTTTTTCCTGAATCCAAATTGGTTTTCTGAGAAGTATCCTTCTATTCTTCTGCTGATTATCCGAGTTAGGTTTTTTAATGCTTGAGTCACTAAACTGAATGTTCTGTGTTCTTTGCATTTATCTGTTTTAGGTTTCTTTGGTATTGCAATCATTATACTTTTCTCAAAGTCTTCTGGTATCTTTCCGCTGTCGTAGCTATCTTTGATTATTCCATGGAGGGCATCCTTTGCTTTGACCCCGAGTGCCTTGATTATTTCTCCATTTACGAGGGTCATCCGGAAAGTAGTACCCGTTCGTGAAATAAAGACACAAAAGTAAATATTAACAAACATAAAAAATTTTATTTGAAAGAGGATACTTTAAACTACTTCTCAACATAATCTCCAAGCAAATTAAGGCATTTGTCATAACGTGTGACAAGTTTCTGTATTCCTGCTGCATAGTCCTTCGCCGCCAGCTCATTGAGATACAGGGTCACTCCCTCTTTAAGTTCTTCATCGCTGTCAAATCTTTTTCCTGCCAAAAAGTCTTTAAGCTTTGTAAAGAGATGAAAATCTGAAGGGGCCAAGTCCGGGCTATACGGTGGATGGTCGAAAGTTGCCCATTTGAATTGCTGCAAAAGTTTTTGTGTTATCCCAGCTGCATGAGGCCTGGCATTGTCATGAACGAGAATGACACCAGTAGACAATAGACTTCGCCGCCGATTTTGTATTGCCCGCCATAATTTCTTTAATGTTTCACAATACGCATTGGCATTAATAGTGTCTCCACGGGCCATAAAATCAATAAGCAATACACCTCGTCGATCCCAGAAAATGGTTGCCATGAGTTTCCTGGTGGACAGAACTGTCTTGAATTTTTTTGGTTTGTTTGGTGAATGAGCATGATGCCACTCCATTGACTGTCGTTTACTCTCAGGTGATGCATAACAAACCCATGTTTTGTCACCAGTAATTATGCGAGTCAAGAAAGAGTCTCCTTCATCAGAATAACGTCCCAAAAACGTCAGTGCTGCAGCCATACGCTTGGTTTTGTGCTCATCTGTAAGCATGCGAGGGACCTATCTTGCACAAATTTTTGCATAATGCAGATGGTGTTTGACAATTTCATGAACAATTGTTCGAGAAACATTGGGAAAATGCTCACAGATGTCATCCATTGTGACGCGCCGATCGTTCCTCACGAATTCGTCAACTGAGCTCACCAGTTGGTCTGTAATGACAGACGGTCTCCCCGAACGCTCATCGTCGTGTGTGTTCCCCCTCCCCATGTTGAAGTTGCGACACCACCGCCGAACAGACGACTCGTCCATTACATCGTCTCCATACACCTCCTTTAATTGGCGATGAATATCACATGGGCGAACGTTTCTTGCATTGAGGAATTTAATCACTGCCCTCACTTCACAACTGGCGGCGTTCTCAATTTTTTTAAACATTGTAAACAATCACAGAAACAACACAGGCAATGCTAGCGTCACGCAACTTGGCTCAGAGAAGGCAGACAAGCCACTGAAGCTATCTGACCTCGTCCAGCGGCTACTCGCGTCGTCAGCACTTCATGCGGCACGAACGGGTACTACGTTCCGGATGACCCTCGTATTTTGTCAACTCCTGGTGCCTTGTTGTTTCTCAGGTCTGCCATGGCTCTCTCGAATTCACTTCTTAGTATCTGAGGACCCCGATCGTCTTTACTTATCATGCTTTCATCTTTAATTAAGCCATCTTCTAGTGTTTTGGGAGCTTAATAGAGTACTTCAATGTATTCCTTCCATCTATTCCCAATGTTGTCATCATCTATTAGTATTTTTCCATCAGCAGCTTGGATGTTTTGCGTGTTGGTTTTCCTTTTGCCTCTTCACTAATTTATAAGCCATCCCGCTATTTCCCTTTTTCATGTTGTCATTAATTTCCTCACAGCAACTGTCTATCCATTCCTCCTTTGCCTTCTTTCACTTTCGTATTATCTTGTTCTGCAATTGTTTATAGAGTTCACTTCACTCTCATTTCTTGGACTCTTGTATTTTCTTTTTTTGTCTATGACATCTCTTATTTGAGCTGTTATCCATGGTTTCTTAGATGTTTTCACAGGAAGCTCATCTGCAGCTTTGGTAATTATATTCTTCATTTCTTTCCATTGACCGTCAGTGGTGGTATTTTCATTATTTCCTTCTATATCCCTTTCAATGGCCGTGGTGGAGCTTTCTTTTGTGCTCTTTTCTTCCAGTATCTTTGTGTTCCACCTGGGTTGTTGTGTCTCTTTCTTCATCTTCTTGTATTGCAGTCTGCTGTCCATGATCACCAGGTCAATTTGGTATCGTCCTGTGTCTCCAGACATCTTCCATGTGTATCTTCTTCTCTGATGTTGATCGAAGATAGTATTTACCACTACCATGTTTTTCTCGTTGCAGAATTCTATCAGTCTTTCTCCCCTGGCGTTTTGTTTTCTCAGTCTGAAGTATCCCACGCTACTTGCCTCTTGCCCCTCGCCGACCACAGCATTCCAATCTCCCATTACCATGAGGTTTTCCTTCCCTTTTACTGTTCCTAGAACCTCATCCAGTTGTTTGTACATTTGCTCTATTTCCTCATCTGAATGACTGGACGTCGGCATATACACACACCTGTTCTATCAGTGTGTCCATAGGTTCTGCCACAAACTCTATTGTCAATATCCTTCAATTATTGCCATCAGGATATTATTTTCCTTGTTCATTTCTTGATGAGTATGATTCCTACTCATGCAATTTTCTGGTCGTTTCCCGAGTATATCACCCTGTAGTTCTCGCTCCAGAAGTCGTTCGCCCCAGCCCACTTAATTTCGCTATATCCCTGGATGTATGAGGTGTGTTCAAAAATTAATGGGAATTTTTTCATTTTGCGGGCTTGGAGAGTCCGATTGTCAAACGGTTTTTTTATTATGTTGGTATACTTGCCCCTGAAGTATGATAAAACTTTCAGCTGTTTTCATTGGTGACTTTGTCTGTGACAGCCACTAAGGTTAGATATGTTTTATGAGCTCGGCAATTTTTGTTTGCTAAAAGAACTGGATCAAAGAATTTGCATCCAATTTTGCTTAAAAAATTAAATATAGTGTAACAAAGTGTGTGTGAAATGTTAACAAAGGCCTATGGTGAGTCTGCTATGAGTAAATCAAGAGTATACGAGTGGTATAAGCGTTTCCAAGAAGACTGTGAAGACCTTGAAGATAACGAATGCCCTGGATGCCCCAGCACATCAACAATCGATGAAAACGTGGAAAAAGTGAAAGAATTGGTTAGGAACGATCGCCGAGTCACAATTACAGAAGTCGCTGATGATGTTGGCATATCGATTGGGTCATATGATGACATTTTTTCCAATTTTTTGGGTATGAAACGAGTGGCAGCAAAATTTGTTCCAAAATGGCTTTTGCACCACGATAATCCACCAGCTCACACTTCATTGCTTGTTCGTGAATTTTTGCCAAAAATAATATTCTAACGATGCCCCAACATCCATATTCACCAGATATGGATGGCTCCGTGTGACTTTTTCTCATTTCCAAAAATTAAGAGAACCTTGAAAGGCCGTCGTTTTACAGCCGTAGAAGACATTAAAAGCGCATCGCTGAAAGAACTAAAGGTTATCTCAAAGATCGAGTTTGAAAAGTGTTTCGGGGATTGGTAGAGGCGCTGACACAAGCCCATAATCTCCAATGGGGACAACTTTGAAGGTGACATCATCAATGTCTAAGAATAAATAAATATTATTGTCCGAAAAATTGAAATTCCCATTAATTTTTGAACACACCTCGTATATCTTTAGCCTATCCATCTCTATCTTTGCATTTTCTGATTTTTTTAATTCAAAATTTTCATCGTCATGGGGATCGAACCAACGACCTCTGGCTCGACAGGCAGACTTGATGGTACTTCTGATTTAACCCGGTCCCCAATTATTTAGTATGATATGTATGTTAAGAAATTACTGTCTTTTTTTTTAAGGCTAAGGCTAAGTGTGAGAAGAAAAGGAAGAAGAAGAAGGATAAAAAGAGGAAGAGAGAAGAAGCTGAACTGGAAGAAAGCATGAATGGAGAAACAAATGTCTCTATTGGTGGAAATGGTATGTTCAACTTTTTTGCAAAAAATTGGTAGCTTAAGATGCCACGTGTAAGACACTGGTGGTTGAGTAAAAATTTGTATTCAACATTTATTCTTTTATTATTAGGCATTTTTCTACCCATGATACTTGCTCAGATCAAATCTAATTGTTAGCATTATGGAGCCTAGCATGGTGATCACATGGCATCAGAGTGAGCACACACCCTGAAAACTTTAAAAAATATTCTGAGAGGGAAAGACTGGATATTTGCTGGACTTTTTGCATGATTACAGTGATTTTTTTTATTTGCCAAATAATTAGGTGTGATTGCAGTGAGAACCATTGATTGTTTCCCATTCCATGGTTTCTCCCTTGCACTCCATTCTGTGTATTGGAATAATCTTATGACAATGTTCAAAGCCTTACAAGTACTTTATGTTTGACCTGACTTCCTTAGTTCTGCTATTACCTGACTTATTTAGTTCGTAGCAATTTTTTCCCTGTCTAGTTCATTCATAATGCCTTTAAAATTACACCATCTTCACTGTTAATCTCTTCGTGTTCACTCTTCAACATCTGTCTGCCATGGTGGCCAGTTTGTAGGAAAATTGGGAAAAGTCTGAAATAGCTCAATTTGACCAAAAATTTGTGAATATATGAGGATGAGGTAATTTGTTTTATGGTAGTAGTTTGTTATGATCGAATTAGTGTGAATAGGGAATTCCCTGTATGAATGTGTGCCTACAGGGTTCGTCCGGAAAATAAGTGTCTTGACAAATAAGTCTTTTTTGACAAAAGGGGAGTCGTCCACTACGAATTTGTACCTGAATGACAAACTGTAAATGCTGCATTTTATGTCCAAGTGCTCGACAGGCTTTGAAAACGAGTCGCCTGCGTCCGGCCGGCGATCAAAAACATCTGGCGGCTGCATCACGACAATGCGCCATCTCACACCGCGCTTGTCGTGTCGGACTTCTTGGCCAAGCACGGCGTGGCAACACTGCCGCACCCGCCCTACAACCCGGACTTTGCACCACCGGACTTCTTTCTGTTCCCAAAGATAAAGAGGAGATTGAAAGGAATGCAATACGGGACTTTGGACGCCGTCAAAGAGGCCGTGATAACGTGTCTTCGAGAGGTTCCCGATGATGCCTTCGCGGGAGCGTTCCAGGAATGGGAACGCCGCTGGAACAAGTGTGTCGACTCACAAGGGTCCTATTTTGAGGAATATTAGCTTAAGATATGTAAAAGTGTAATACATTTTTTTTCCTGAGTTCAGTACACTTATTTTCCGGACGAACCCTGTATTAGTTGGTGAGATAAGATCATAGGCTATCATGAGTACAGGCTGCTACTAAAACAAATTATGGTGGGGTGGGCATAGGCAACATCAGTAAAGAGCAGTGTTTGTTAGAGCTTGGTTGCCAGGAAAAAGTAAGTTTTTGAAAAATGAGTGGTTATCTTGCACTACCTCTCAAAATCTTCCTTGTCCCCTTTGTTAAATTTTAACATGTGGAACCATATTTTTTAATGAATCAATATCGATGCTCCCCCCCCACACCTCCATTATTCCATTCAGGAATACATTACATTATTATGACTTCCTCTACCCCTCTAAATGCTATTCTGGCCATCAGTAGTCTCCACAGTCCATCGTCCTAATATATTGAAACCCAATATTTGTATGTGCTTACAGGTATCTCTCGTCAACCTGAAAAAGTCCATAGTTGAAACACTGCAGTTAATAGGTATATGTAAAGTTAAAGAATTGGTGACTTAGTGCAGTTATGTATGTAATTCAATTAGGATACTCATTTTAATGGAAGTACTACCTTGATCAAAACGTTCCCGGAATAACCACCGTGTGGCGCTCCCATCGTTCCGATTTGAGTTCTGTTTTTTTGTTAAATTGGTACATCTGTTGTTGATATTCCCTTTAAATCTTAGTGTCATAACTTGACATTTGCAAAAGTTACGTAGCCAAGAGTACATCTATCTCTGTGTGTGTTGGCGATTTTTTACAATTGCAGAAATGGATTTAAATTTGCAACAACGAACTTGTATTAAATTTTGCGTAATAAACGGATTTAGTGGCGCACGGACGTTGGAAATGTTGGAAAAGTGTTTCGGCAACGATTCTCTAAAAAAAACGGTCGTTTACCAGTGGCACGAGCGGTTCAGAAGTGGTCGCGAGTCAATCGAAGATGATGAACGCAGTGGCAGACCATCGACATCGAAAGTCGGTGAAAAAATTGATAAAGTAAAAGAAATGTTGGTCAATAACCGCAAATTAACCATCAGAGAAATAGCGGAGGACTTGAACATTGCCTATGGATCCGCCCAAGACATTGTGGTTAATGATTTGGGTTTCCGTCGTGTAGCAGCAAAGTTGGTGCCAAAATACCTCAATTTCATGCAAAAAAGAGACCGTGTTGACGTCGCAAAAGACATGATTTGCGAGGCTGAATCCGATCCCACATTCATCAAAAGGATCATTACTGGAGACGGGACGTGGGTTTATGAGTACGACACGCAATCCAGACATCAGGCAAGTGAATGGCGTTCACCAAATGAGCCGAGACCAAAAAAACCACGTCGTTTTCAGTCAAAAAAGAAGGCAATGCTGACGGTTTTCATGGATTACAACGGTGTAGTGCATCATGAATTTTTGCCAGAAGGCCAGACAGTAAACAAAGAGTATTATTTGGGCGTTATGAGACGTTTGCGTGAAGCAATTCGCCGAAAGAGACCAGAAATCGTCGCACAGTGCGTCGAGACCGTTGCACAGTGCTATCATTATTCGTAATTTTTTGACGAAAAATGCAACAAATACCATCCAACAGCCACCGAGTTCACCTGATTTGGCTCCCTGTGACTTCTTTTTGTTCAATCGAGTTAAAAAACCATTACGGGGAACGCGTTTTAGCAGCCGAGAGGAAGTAATGGAAAAATCGCAGGAAGCACTGATGGACATACCGAAAACCGAATATAAAAAATGTTTCGAGGATTGGATCAAGCGCTGGCATAAGTGTGTTGCAGTCGATGGGGATTACTTTGAAGGGGACAATATAGATTTAGATGAATAAACTTGTATTTTTAATTTTCTGAATAAATTCCGGGAACTTTTTGATCAAGGTAGTATGTACACATTTACTCCAAGAGAAAGGCTGAGCAAATGAAATAATGGTATTAATATTGAGTGGAATCATTTATGAATGTTAATGTATACTTTTTTTTATCCCAGTTAATTTAATCGAAAATGCGTGAACTTTGGTTACTAACTTATTTTAGTGTATCAGGTGTTGACTTCATACAAGTTATTCAGTGGGACACAATTACCACCAAAAATTTAACTCTGGTTTTTGCTATGTTCATGTGGACTCTGAAATACAGGGTTCGTCCAGAAAATAGGTGTACTGATTTTTTGCCGCCGCTCCAGGCGCGCCCAGCACCGCTCTGATGAGCTGCGATTGGAGGGGGGTATATTGGCAAGCGACACTGAAAAAGGCAGTCGGCTCTGAGCTGTGGTGTAGTGAGGAGCTCTGTTAACGCGAACCTCCACGCTCGACCCACGTCACGGAATGCGATGCCAAAGTTTTTGGAGCAGCGTTATTCCATCAAATTTGCGGTAAAGCTTGGGAAATCGTCTACCGAAACTGTCGGTATGATTAACCAGGCTTAAGGGGAGTCAGCCATGTCCAGAAACATGATCTTTTGGTGGCACTAGATGTTCGTGGAGGGGAGGTGGTCGACGACGAACCATGGCCTGGACGCCCATCAACGACACTTGCCGACGAAAATGTGTGAAAAGTTCGCGATGTACTGAACTCTGATCGTCGTCTTAGTGTTCGGATGATAGCAGAGCAGTGTAATGTGCTAAAAACAATAGTGCACGAGATTATTAGGGACCAATTACAGATGCGAAAAATTTGTGCAATGTTGGTGCCGAAAGGGCTCAGTGATGATCAAAGACTCAATTGTTTGGAAATCGCGACACAACTTGCGGATCACTGCAAAAATGATCCACATTTTTAGAGAACGTCTAGAGACTTCTTTCTGTTCCCGAAGATAAAGAGGAGTTTGAAAGGAACGCGATACGGGACTTTGGACGCCGTCAAAGATGCCGTGACGATGTGTCTTCGAGAGGTTCCCGATGATGCCTTCGCGGGAACGTTCCAGGAATGGGAACGCCGCTGGAACATGTGTATCGACTCACAAGGGTCCTATTTTGAGGAATATTAGCTTAAGATATGTAAAAGTGTTATAATTTTTTTTTCCTGAGCTCAGTACACTTATCTTCCGGACGGACCCTGTATATTGGGATTCTTCCACCAGTTCCCAATGACTTAAGAGGTCTGTCCATTAAATACGTGAAATGAGGTCATTAAAACTTTATTTTCCAAATTTGTCTACATCGATTTTGTCCCCTTCAAAGTACTCTCCATTCGTTTCTATGCACTCATTCCATCTTTTTTTCCACTGTTTAAAGCACCCTTGGGAGTCCTAGGCAGTTAGACTTTTTAGTTTTCTCGTCGTTTCTTGCTACATTGTGTCCACATCTTCCCGGTGATGTCCGCTCATCAAATTTTTGTATTTTGGGATGAGGAAAAAGTCACAGGGGGCGAGATCTGGCACATAAGGAGGACGATTGAATAATTTGCCAGAAACTGGCGAACAATCTTTGCTGAATGTGCATGATTTGTGCACTTTAAACCCAAATGGTTGGTTAAAATAGCGTGCTTTGTTGATGTTCCTAAATTCAGATCATCAGCTATCATTTGGGGAGTTCTTCGACAATTGATAAGGACAAGGGACTGCACACGATCAATGTTGTCATCAACACAGGTGATTTAAGATCATCTCAGCCGTGGCGTGGCATCTTGTTGACCATCTTTAAAATGCTCCATCCACTTGAAAACGGATGTTTTCTGTGGCATCTTGTTGACCATCTTTAAAATGCTCCATCCACTTGAAAACGGATGTTTTCTTCAGAGCATCATTGCCGTAAACAGCTGTTAACATTTCAGTAATTTCTTGATAACTTTTACCACACTTCACCAAAAAACTTGAGATGTTGATCATAATGCTGTGAATTGGTCAATTTCCATTTTCAACAATTAGTAAAAACAAGGACAACAGAAACTAACATAACTGGCACCATACGCACAGCTCAATGATCCACCATGCACGGATGGCGCATTGGGTCTCATTGGGCAGCTAGTGCCTCTATAGTCTTGCATCTTGGCCACTAAATTGCACCAGTTCATGTATTTATTTGATAGATCTCGTAATGTGGAATTTCTTCTCTCCTTTTGTCATTTCATCTTGGGGGACATGATGATGGATCAATCTTTCTGTTTTCATTATATCCTGGTGAGTATTTACTAAGAATTATTAATTTTGTTTCAGATGATGCTGATGAAACTCCTCCCAAAAAGAAGAAGAAGAAAAGTAAAGTTTCCATGGCAGATTAATCTGGTGCTGACCAAGTATCATAAATTTTATTTGAAAGTTGCATTTCTGTGCACTTCGCACTTCCTTTTGAAAAGGGAAATATTATGTTACATGTTAAGAGATGATTCATAATTAAATATTAAGGATTTACACATGATACAACAAGCTCTGTTTTCTTTACTTTGACCCGATCTTTATAATGGAAAGATATGCTATTTAAGAGTTCAAATTGTGCGTTGGTAAGTACAGCATGGAAAAAACACTCTCAACATGGAAAACTTCTTCCTGGAAAGTTGATTAAATGATTGTTGACCTGTGCCAGTATGATGATTAAGGTAAAATTTTTGTATTGATAAATTTTTCTAAGTTTTCACTTGAGTGTTTTCACTTGATGTGTTTTCTAAGTATTCACTTGAGAAATCATTAAACTATGCATGGCCAGTATCTCAACATCTTCAATTTTAAATATACAAGGAATGTAGCTACGGTCGTGAATCAATGTATGCTTTTTTCAGACTAGGGAACTTTCACAAATCCTCCGTTGCCCAACATGTTCTCTGAAGGACATAACATCACAATTGACGACATAAAACTACTTAAACATGCCCCAGACTACATGCCTGACTATTACGAATGCATCCACTTCAAAAAGAACAGTATAGACACCATGAATAGCGACCAAGGGCCCATTGCATCTTGCCTATTTTCTCTGTGCTAACGCAGTTAACTCACTTTTTCTTCCCCTTCTCCACCTCCTCCAAACTTCTTCCACCCCCCTGAATAGAATGTTTTTGAGGCGTCACTTTGTGAAAGCGATTCATATCGGAAAAGAAATACTTAGTTGTTGTATATACATTGTATTTGACACGGCCGGGGTTTTGGTTGGCAGGGTGGTCATTAACTGATGATGACTTTGTAGGTTGATGCCCTGATCGGGTTTGGTAGGGTGTGTGACATGACCAAGTGTTTCTTTGTCTTTTTCGAAAAACCTCCCCCATTTGCCCCCCCCCCCTTCCTATTACCAAACCAACCGACAAAAACTTCCCCTCTTCCTTAGCAACTGTTATACTTTGCTGTGCTCTTCCTCCCCCACCTCCGCTGAACCCACAATACCCATTGGACGAGTTATTCTCCCTCTCTTTTGTCCAATCACGAGGTTTCCCAACACCCCCTCTCCCTCCCAATGAGCCATTTCGTAGCGCTTTTGGTGACTACTACCTCTAATATAAAATGATTTCAAAGCAAAAGCAAATTTCAAGCCCCCAAAAAAACAGTTTACGCCACCATTTCAAGGGTTTTTTGTAAGAAACAGTACGTTGTGGCTAATTGATTGAAACCACCGTTTTATATACGTGGGCAGTCCGATAAGTACTTAGCCTCACAGCCTGATGGCGCCACTGTCGCAATAACAATTTACTATTGTGTAGGACATTGTTATAGACGGCTATTGTTGAAATTTCAGCCGAATCAGACTGGTAGTTTTGTTTTGACCACGTGTGGAAGCAGGTGTGTCCGCTGATTCTAGGAAAACGGAAAAAGAGCAATATCTGTCGGTGATTCGATTCTTGTTTTTGGAAGGGAAATCGCACAGCGAAATCAAAGAGCGCTTGGATGCTGTGTACGGTGACTCTTCTCCTTCGATGGCGACCGTCAAAAATTGGTTTAATGAGTTTGAACGTGGTCGCATGTCGGTTTTTGATGAGCCACGCCCAGGTGCCCTGAAAACGGCTACCACGGAGGATAATGTAAAAAAAATCCACGATCTTGTATTGACAGACCACCGATTGAAGGTGCGCGAGATGGCTGAGACAGTAGGCATCTCAAAAAACCGTGTGGGTCACATCCTGCATGAAATTTTGGGCATGAGAAAGCTGTCGGCGCGATGGCTGCCGCGTTTGCTCACTCCGGACAACAAGCGCAACCGTGAGACCACTTCAAAGCAGTGTTTGACGCTGTTTAAGCGTAATCCAAAGGAGTTTCTGCATCGTTTCGTGACCGTTGATAAAACATGGATCCACTGGTACACACCAAAGACCAACGAACAGTTGAAACAATGGACTTCACCCAGCGAACGTGCTCCGAAGTAGGCAAACACTGTCCTATCGGCCGGAAAGGTGATGGCCACCGTTTTCTGGAATTCACAAGGTGTGATCTTCATCGACTACCTAGAGTATGGAAAAACGATCACAGGGCTCTACTATGCCGCATTATTGGGCCGATTCGACGCTGAGTTGCAGAAAAAACGGCCCCATTTGGCGAAGAAAAAAGTGCTCTTCCACCATGACAACGCACCGGCTCACACCTCCACGTTCGCCACGGCCAAATTGGTCGAATTGGGCTACGAATTGCTGCCCCACGCACCGTATTCTCCAGATTTGGCCCCGTGCGACTTCTTTTTGTATCCAAACTTGAAAAAGGCACTCGCTGGGCAGAAATTTGAGTCAAATGAGGAGGTTATCACCACCACGGAGGCCTATTTTGCTGACCTCCAGAAAACGTATTTTTCAGACGGGTTAAAGAAGTTGGAGCATCGCTGGGGCAAGTGTATCGAGCTAAAAGGAGACTATGTTGAGAAATAAATCGCCACTTTTCCAAAATTTTCATTTTTTCTTTTGTAGGCTAAGTACTTATCGGACTGCCCACGTAATTTATTGCAACATTAGGCTTCTTGACGGTAACTTCAACACCACCTCGTAACATTCTTACAGAAGTCATTCCTGCATTGTTCCAATTCGTCAAACAACTCTCTTGTCTTTCCATGATAAAACTAATGTATTTCCCTTACGGAATGCTACTGTCGATTTCCTGCCAAATTTTGGTTTTTTGATTTGGTTTGGTAAATGCTTCCTATTTGTTAGTATTGTTCCTGACAAGTGGCATTTCAATTTCAATAACTCTTCAGCTAGGATAAAGCTGGTGCAGTACCAAATTTGTTTGAATAAAAAGGTATGTAACTGACATCATTCCGTGACCAGTACTCTTGGAAATTCGTGAGTGAGTTTGTCCCCATATTTATTTTAACGTCAATAAATGCCCACATTTCTTTGATAGTCACACTGTGCCAAGTTCGCCATATCGAGAACGGTAATAGCGTCTTGTTCTCTAACTTTCTTCTAGCGTAATTATTTGTTTTTGTAACTACTTCATTTAAGAGTACATCAGTAAAAAATAGTTTCAGGAAATATAACGGTTCCTTCGTGTCTGGGAATATGTGCAGTCCTGCAGGATTATTGCTGGCGATAAACTGTATTCTCAGGGTTATTTCTTCGGATTCTGGACAGATAATCCATTCGGAACTGTCAGATTGTGGTCCTTCTCCAGCATCACTGCCACTTTCACAGTCTTTTATTCTAGTTTTTCGCCTTCTTACACCTCTTACTTCATCATTATCATCATCATCACTGCTCGCGTTCTCTCTATCGTCAAGCTCTCTGTGTATAGATGTAATTTCCTCGTTTAGCAACTCTACATCAAACTCATCTTCACTAGAGCTTATTTCATAATTATGTTCAATGGTAATTATTATAAGGTAATCTACGGGTTAAGGCAGGTTTTTGGATGGACACAACTATCAAATACACATTTTGTAACTCCAAACAAAACCCAATTTAGCAACCTAATCTACATCAGGTTCCTCTTCATATCTGTGTACTTCTTTCCTCCCTTCATCCAGTCCAACATCCCTATCCTGTTCCTGCCCTTTCCTCCCTTGCCCAACATTCTCCCCTCTATTACCTTCTTCAACATTCCACTACCACTCAATATGCCTTTCATCCATTCTTCCTGCCTCCATAGGATTTCTCTCAACAAACTCTTCTCCTCACCCACCATCTCCAGTACTTCCTCATTTGTTTTCCTTTCGGTCCATTTCACCTTCTCCATTCTTCTCCACACCCACATTTCAAAAGCCTCCAATCTACGTCTATCCTCCTGCTTCAGTGACCACGTTTCCGCACCATACATAGCTACGCTCCATATCAGAGTTTTTACGAGTCTTGTCTTAACATCCCTACTCAACGTCCCCGTCATCAACTCCCTCCTCCTTGAGAAAGCCTCCTTGCTTAGCGCAATTCTTCTCCTTATGTCTCTACTATTTTGACCGTATTGGTCCAAAACACTCCCGAGACATGTAAACTGTTCACCTGCTCTATTTTTTCCCCGCCTATTTTAATATTTAGCTTAGCCTTTTTCTTTCTGGAAAATCGCATAACCTTTGTTTTACTAATATTGATTCTCATCCCATATTTATCGCACTGAACCTCCAATTCACTCAACAATGCTTGCAACCCCTTGGCTGACTGAGCAACTAATGCTTGGTCATCAGCAAACCTAATCGATTTTACGAATTCCCTCGACCACGGAAGCCTTGCCTTTCCCACTGCCGGGCGCGACACAGGGTCCCTTGGGCGGAGTCCCACAGTTCCACAGTTGCCAGGTCTCAATTTCTCTCTTGCGTTCATCATTTACCTGGGAATAATATTTGAGGTGATTTCCCGTTGCCTTCCTCAATAGTGTTTTTAATGTGACACCATCACATAATGGCTGCCCCACTGCAGTCAAATGACTTTGCATCCGCCTCACTGAGGAACAGACACTGAGAGGACTACCTTTCGTCTGGCTTCTAACCTTCAACCTATCTAGCATGGGTGACCCTACCAGGAGCAATTATTATTACTCCTGCCAGCACAGCTCTAGGGGTCATCGGAACGCACAGGCCCTTCCACCACGTCAAGGTCCTACTCCATCTGGAGGGCGTCTCCTTATCACAGTGATTTCGTTTCAGACGTACTTCTGGAGGGACACAATGTTGGGATGTGTATGATTTTAAACTTAAAAATTGCTGTGCGTAAGGGTGATGATACTGTCGACTAACGTAATGAATATTCATGATTGGATGTTCAGGAACCTTTATCCAATCATGGCATGCTATCGCTTACACCTGCAATGCTGAGAGATATCCCAACACCACCATTAAGTGACTCTCCCCCCACAAGTGTATCATCTGCCCACTAAGAAGGGTACATCCATCCTTCTACCTCACTCACCTTCCTTTTCTTTTCCTTAAAAAACCATGCAATGTATTTTAACTCACTTAGAAGTACTATACACGGGTTTGAAACACATTGTGCTGTTCTCTAATAAAATGAATGTTGTGTTCACTATTAATAACACAGGCCAACATTGGTTTTGGTGCCGGAGCTTTTAATGTTGATTTAAAGAACAATTGGGGTGCTGAATACAATTATGACACTAGTTTTTTCCTATCAGCTATAGTTTTCAAGATATAGATATGTTGTTACTTACGTAAAAAATCTTCTACATGATGATATGGGAATATTATATTAATAATAAAACCCACTAAATATAAAGACTTGATTTATTTCTAGGGCTGTTAAATCACCCACAAACACAACAGAATTTTACAATACAATTGAACACAAATGCTAAAATTTTTTACTGTAATAAAACAAATTGAAAAGAAAAAAATACATAAAAACATCACTCAACACATCGGAAGCTTCTTTTGCGCGATTTTCTTGAGTGCACTTTGTTCAAACAGTCTCGTTTTAAGCACCAGCAGTAATCTGCCATCATATGGTTATCCCATCTTCCTTGGTAGCGAGCTTCCATTGTTTTTATATCCTGGTGAAATCTTTCACCTTGTTCTTCACTTGTGTCTCCTAAATTTCCAAGAAAATTGTCTAAGTGGCTGTGTAGGTAGTGAACTTTTGTGCTCATATTACATCCAAGTGATTTGAAGTTACTGAGCATAATGTTTACCAGCTCAATATAATTTTCACTAGTGTGATTTCCTAGAAATTTTTTTATGACCTCAACAAATGACATCCAACTAATTTTTTCAATCTCATTCATTGACTCGACAAAAGCAGGATCCTTTGTAAGTTGTCTGATTTGTGGCCCCTCAAAAATACCAGCTTTAAATTTTCCAATACTTATATGGGGCATCTTTAGTCTTAAGTAGCCGAAGCATGGTCCATCCTTGCCAAGAGCCTTTACAAATTGCTTCATTAGGCCTAGTTTAATATATAGAGGCGGTAAGATGATTTTCTCTCTTTCAACTAAAGATTCAGCAATGATGTTTTCTTTCCCAACAACCAAGTTTTCTCTTAGGCCACTCCTTAATCCAGTGGTTTTGTCTGTCCCTGCTATCCCAGAGGTACAAGTAACAAGGATATTTTGTGTAGCCACTTTGCTGTCCAAGAAGAAAGTTCACCATTTTTAAATCTACACAAATCACCCAGCGATGTTCCTGGTATTTTATCTTCTGTAAGACCAATGCTATTGTATCGTATTCTTCTTTCATTTTAGTTGAATGAGCAATTGGTATTGTGCCAAACCTGTTACCATTGTGAAGAAGTACACATTTTAAGCTACGCTTGGAGCTATCAATAAATCTTTTACCGAAGTTGATACAAACGATTTTTGTTTTTTAATCTCATTGGCCTACAATATAGAAATATACATAAAACTTATTGACAGTTTGTTGAAAATAAAAGGAACACCGCAGGGTGGTTATAAATTAGCATACTTATAGATTGATTTAACTTTGAAAATTATTTTCCGGAATATATCAAATATTAAAACAACTAATCGTAAGATGTGCCATATCTAAAAAAGTAGAGCTTTTAAATAAAGGATTTCATATTTGGATTCAGCTCTACAAATATAGTTAAAATCATCACAAAGATTCCCAGCACCAAAAAAAAATTTTTTTTGTAGGCCTGTGTAATGTAATGCCTCTGACCATCCTCCTTTTATCTTTGCCGTGTATTACTAATGTAATAGCTCGAGTTAAGTTTTTCACAAATCAAAAGGGAATTATAGTCGACCATTGGACATTGTTGTCTGGTATTGCCGCCTCTGTAGATATTATTCATCATACTGATTGATGGAACCAGATGAAATAAGATAATAGGTATAGGCTGGATAATGGAGCAAGTGATGCTGGTGTAAAAGAATTAGTGTTATCAATCCAAGGATTGGTTCGCAGCAACTCTTCAATCTATACCCTTTCTCCTGTTTATTATTTCATTCCCTCAAAACTGTTTGCACCGACTGTTTCCGTCATCTGCATCTCATGGTAAATTCTTCAAATCCATATCTCTAATTCTCCTTTTATTTGCCTTTAGTCATGGTCTTCATTATATTATCACACCTTAGGATGTGTCCAATTAGTTTTGCATTTCTTATATGTTACCTCTGTGTATAAATAAAGAAATTCAAATATTTAAAGTGAAAAAAAGTGAATTTAATCTTTCCTTCACTCACTCACTGTTGCCTTTGAAATTTATTTGCCCCAACTTAGCAACATGTTGTGACTAGCAACTTTACATACCATCTTCATTATCACTGGCTGTCAGTCAGCCTGAGGATTAGTTTGTAGTGGCTTTGCAAAACCAAATCCTATTCCATGCCACTATTTAATTAGTTCCCTTCTAATAAATGCCACCAAGGCTTCTGTCATCATCCACTCACTCTTTGAAGTACTCGTTCCTTAGCTTTACTGCCCATCCATTTATTTTCAACATTCTTTATTACCATATAGTATATCCATCACTTTCAATCCTCTTTTCTCTGCTTCTCCTGTCATACAAGTCTTATATGAGGTCTGTCCATTAAATACGTGAAACGAGGTCATTAAAACTCTATTTTCCAAATTTGTCTACATCGATTTTGTCCCCTTCAAAGTACTCTCCATTCGTTTCTATGAACTCATTCCATCTTTTTTTCCACTGTTTAAAGCACCCTTGGAAGTCCTTGGTGTTTAAGCTTTTTAGTTTTCTCACCGTTTCTTGTGACATTGTGTCCACATCTTCCCAGTGATGTCCCCTCATCACAATTTTGTATTTTGGGAATAGGAAAATGGCACAGGGGGCGAGATGTGGAACATGAGGAGGATGATTGAATTTTTTGCCAGAAACTGGCGGACAATCATTGCCAAATGTGCATGATTTGTGCACTTTAAACCAAATAATTGGTTAAACTAGTGAGCTTTGTTGATGTTCCTAAATTCAGATCATCAGCTACCATTTATATAAATTTCATCCGATACGCTTGAGTTTTACTTCATTCGAAAGAGCTACTAAAACCCTTTCAATAGTGCTAATTTCAGCCTTTTAGCTTTGACCGTTTTGGAGTTACCACCCAAAAAAAGATGGATTTTGAAATATCATCTGGTCTGCTTGGGTTATACCTCATTCGAAAGAGCTACCGAAGCCCTACCCTACAGTGTATATTTTATAAATCAAATTGCAAAAGTAAAGGAGAAATGAGCAAAAGAGTGGCTTTTAAATTTAATGCAAAACACTCGAGTAATACCTCATTCAAAAGAGCTACCAAAGCCCTACCCAGCAGTGTACATTATATGTATAAAATTGCAAAAGTATAGGAAAATGAACCAAAAAAGTGAATTTTTAAATTTCATGCAAAACACTCTAGTAAAACCTCATTCGAAAGAGCTATCAAAGCCCTACCCAACTGTGAATTTTTGATATATAAAATTGTAAAAGTAAAGGAGATATGAGCCAAAAAAGTGAATATTTAAATTTCATGCAAACCACTCGAGTAATACCTCGTTCGAAAGAGCTATCGAAGCCCTACCCAACGGTGTATATTTTATATATAAAATTGCAAAAGCAAAGGAGAAATGAGCCAAAAAAGTGAATTTCTAAATTTCATGCAAACTACTCGAGTATTACCTCATTCAAAAGAGCTACCAAAGCCCTACCCAACAGTGTAAATTTTATATATAAAATTGCAAAAGTATAGGAAAATGAGCCAAAAAAGTGAATTTTTAAATTTCATGCAAAACATTCAAGTAAAACCTCATTCGAAAGAGCTATTGAAGCCCTACCAAACAGTGTATATTTTATATATAAAATTGTACAAGTAAAGGAGAAATGAGCAAAAAAGTGGATTTTTAAATTTCATGCAAACCACTCAAGTAATGCCTCATTTGAAAGACCTACCGAAGCCTTATCCAACAGCGTATATTTTATAATTAATATTGTTAAAGTAAAAGAGAAATGAGCAAAAAAGAGGATTTTTAAATTTCATGCAAACCACTCGAGTAATACCTCATTCAAAAGAGCTACCGAAGACCTACCCGACAGTGTAAATTTTACAAATATAATTGCAAAAGTAAAGGGAAATGAGCCAAAAAATGAATTTTTAAATTCCATGCAAACCACTTGAGTATTACCTCATTAATAATAGATATCGAAGCCCTACCTAATGGTGTATATTTAAAAAAAAAAATTCCAAAATAAAGGAGAAATGAGCAAAAATGTGAATTTTTAAATTTCTTGCAATACGCTTGAGTAATACCTCATTCGAAAGAGCTACCAAAGCCTTACCCAATAGTGTAAATTTTATAAATAAAATTGCAAAAGTAAAGGAGAAATAAGCAAAAAGAGTGAATTTTTAAATTTCATGCCAAACACTCGAGTATATCTTCATTTGAATGAGCTAACGAAGCCCTACCCAACAGTGTATTTTTATAAATAAAATTGCAAAAGTAAAAGAGAAATGAGCCAAAAAAGTGAATTTTTAAATTCCATGCAAACCACTCGAGTATTACCTCATTCATAATAGATATCGAAGCCCTACCCAACGGTGTATATTTTAAAATTAAAATTGCAATAGTAAAGGAGGAATGAGCAAAAATGTGAATTTTTAAATTTCTTCCAATACGCTTGAGTAATACCTCATTCGAAAGAGCTACCAAAGCCTTACCCAACTGTGTAAATTTTATAAATAAAATTGCAAAAGTAAAGGAGAAATAAGCAAAAAAAGTGAATTTTTAAATTTCATGCAAACCACTCGAGTATTACCTCATTCGAAATATATATCGAAGCCCTACCCAATGGTGTATAGTTTATAAATAGAATTGCAAAATAAAGGAGAAATAAGCAAAAAAAGTGAATTTTTAAATTTCATGCCAACCACTCGAGTAATACTTCATTCGAATGGCTAACGAAGCCCTACCCAACAGTGTATATTATATATATAAAATTAAAAAGTATAGTAAAATGTGCCAAAAAAGTGAATATTTAAATTTGATGCGAACCACTCAAGTAACATTTCATTCGGATGAGCTATCTAAGAACTCCCATAAGTGTACATTTTATATGTACAATTGCAAAAGTAAAGGAGAAATGAGATAAATTTTTAAATTTCATGCCAACCACTCGAGTAAAACTTCATTCAAATGAGCTAACGAAGCCCTACCCAAGAGTATATTATATATATAAAATTGAAAAAGTATAGGAAAATTGCCAAAAAAGTGAATATTTAAATTTCATGCAAACCACTCAAGTAACATTTCATTCGGAAGAGCTATCAACGCCCTACCAAGCAGTGTACATTATATGTATAAAATTGCAAAAGTATAGGAAAATGAACCAAAAAAGTGAATTTTTAAATTTCATGCAAAACACTCGATTAATACCTCTATCGAAACAGCTACGGAAGACCTACCCGACAGTGTATATTTTGTAAATAAAATTACAAAATTAAAGGAGAAACGAGCCAAAAAAGGATATTTTAAACTTCATGTGAACCACTCGTGTAATACCTCATTCAAAAGAGCTACCAAAGCCCTACCTCGCCGTGAATTATTGATAAATAAATGTGTGAAAGTAAAGAAGAAATGTGCCAAAAAAGTGAATATTTAAATTTCATGCAAACCAATCAGGTACCATTTCATTCGGAAGAGCTAACGAAGCCCTCCCAAAAGTGTACATTTTATTTGTAAAATTGGAAAAGAAAAGGAGAAATGAGCCAAATTTTTAAATTTCATGCCAACCACTTGAGTAATACTTCATTCGAATGAGCTAACGAAGCCCTACCCAACAGTGTATATTATATATATAAAATTGAAAAAGTATAGGAAAATTGCCAAAAAAGTGAATATTTAAATTTCATGCAAACCACTCAAGTAACACTTGATTCGGAAGAGCTATCGAAACCCTCCCAAAAGTGTACATTTTATATATAAAATTGCAAAAGTGAAAGAGAAATGAGCCAAAAAAGGGGTGGGTTGGGTTGGGAAAACCTTTTCAATAGTGCTAATTTCAGCCGTTTAGCTTTAACCGTTTTGGAGTGACCACCCAAAAAAAGATGGATTTTTAAATATCATTTGGTCTGCTTGGGTTATACCTCATTCGAAAGAGCTATCAAAGCCCTACCTTACAGTGTATATTTTATAAATAAAATTGCAAAAGTAAAGGAGAAATGAGCAAAAAAGTGGATTTTTCAATTTCATGCAAATCACTCGAGTATTACCTCATTCAAAAGAGCTACCAGAGCTCTACTCAGCAGTGTACATTATATGTATAAAATTTCAAAAGTATAGGAAAATGAGCAAAAAAGTGAATTATTAAATTTCATGAAAAACACTCAATGAAACCTCATTCGAAAGAGCTATCGAAGCCCTACCCAACAGTGAATTTCTGATACATAATTTGTAAAAGTAAAGGAGAAATGAACCAAAAAAGTGAATATTAAAATTTCATACAAACCACTCTAGTATTACCTCATTCGTAAGAGCTACCAGAGCCCTACCCAACGGTGTATATTTTATATATAAAATTGCAAATGTAAAGGAGAAATGAGCAAAAAAGTGGATTTTTAAATTTCATGCAAATCACTCAAGTAATGCCTCATTTGAAAGACCTACCGAAGCCTTATCCAACAGTGTATATTTTAGAAATAAAATTGCAAAAGTAAAGTAGAAATGAGCAAAAAAGTGGATTTTTTTTTCAATTTCATGCAAACCACTCGAGTAATACCTCATTCGAAAGAGCTACCGAAGACCTACCCGACAGTGTATATTTTAAAAATAAAATTGCAAAAGTAAAGGAGAAATGAGACAAAAAAGTGAATTTGTAAATTCCATGCAAACCACTCGAGTATTACCTCATTCATAATAGATATCGAAGCCCTACCCAATGGTGTATATTTTAAAATTAAAATTGCAAAAGTAAAGGAGAAATAAGCAAAAAAAGTGAATTTTTAAATTTCATGCCAACCACTCGAGTAATACTTCATTCGAATGAGCTAACGAAGCCCTACCCAACAGTGTATATTATATATATAAAATTGAAAAAGTATAGAAAAATTGTCAAAAAAGTAAATATATAAATTTCATGCAAACCACTAAAGTAACATTTCATTCGGAAGAGCTATCGAAGCCCTCCTAAAAGTATACATTTTATATATAAAATTGCAAAAGTAAAGGAGAAATGAGCCAAAAAAGGGGTTGGATTGGGTTGGGAACACCCTTTCAATAGTGCTAATTTCAGCCTTTTAGCTTTCACCGTTTTGGAGTTACCACCCAAAAAAAGATGGATTTTGAAATATCATTTGGTCTGCTTAAGTTATACCTTATTCGAAAGAGCTATCAAAGCCCTACCCTACAGTGTATATTTTATAAATAAAATTGCAAAAATAAATAAGAAATGAGTAAAAAGTGGATTTTTAAATTTCATTCAATTCACTCCAGTTATACCTCATTCAAAAGAGCTACCAGAGCCCTACACAGCAGTGTAAATTATATGTATAAAATTTCAAAAGTATAGGAAAATGAGCCAAAAAAGTGAATTTTTAAATTTCATGCAAAACACTCAAGTAAAACCTCATTCGAAGGAGCAATCGAAGCCCTACCCAACCGTGAATTTTTGATACATAAAATTGTTAAAGTAAAAGAGAAATGAGCAAAAAAGTGGATTTTTATATTTCATGCAAACCACTCGTGTAATACCTCATTCGAAAGAGCTACCAAAGACCTACCCGACAGTGTAAATTTTATAAAAATAATTGCAAAAGTAAAGAAGAAATGAACCAATAAAATGAATTTCTAAATTCCATGCAAACCACTCGAGCATTACCTCATTATTAATAGATATCGAAGCCCTACCTAACGGTGTATATTTAAAAAAAAAATTCCAAATGTAAAGGAGAAATGAGCAAAAATGTTATTTTTTAAATTTCTTGCAATACGCTCGAGTAATGCCTCATTCAAAAGAGCTACCAAAGCCTTATTCAATAGTGTTATTTTATGAATAAAATTGCAAAAGTAAAGGAGAAATAAGCAAAAAAACGAAATTTTTAAATTTCATGCCAAACACTCTGGTATTTCTTCTTTTGAATGAGTTAACGAAACCCTACCAAACAGTGTATATTTTATAAATAAAATTTAAAAAAATTAAAAGAGAAATGAGATGAAAAAGTGAATTTTTAAATTCCATGCAAACCACTCGAGTATTACCTCATTCATAATAGATATCGATGCCCTACCCAATGGTGTATATTTTAAAATTAAAATTGGAAAAGTAAAGGATAAATGAGCAAAAATGTGAATTTTTAAATTTCTTGCAATATGCTCGAGTAATGCCTCATTTTTGAGGAGAATTTTGTGAGCCAGCTAGGGTTGGGTTGGGTTGGGTTGGGTTGGGTTGGGTTGGGTTTGGGTTGGGTTGGGTTTGGGTTGGGTTGGGTTGGGTTGGGTTTGGGTTGGGTTGGGTTGGGTTTGGGTTGGGTTTGGGTTGGGTTTGGGTTGGGTTGGGTTGGGTTGGGTTGGGTTGGGATGGGTTGGGTTGGGTTGGGTTGGGTTGGGATGGGTTGGGTTGGGTTGGGTTGGGTTGGGATGGGTTGGGTTGGGTTGGGTTGGGTTGGGTTGGGATGGGTTGGGTTGGGTTGGGTTGGGTTGGGTTGGGTTGGGTTGGGTTGGGTTGGGTTGGGTTGGGTTGGGTTGGGTTGGGTTGGGTTGGTTTGGGTTGGTTTGGGTTGGTTTGGGTTGGTTTGGGTTGGGTTGGTTCGGGTTGGTTCGGGTTGGTTCGGGTTGGTTCGGGTTGGTTCGGGTTGGTTCGGGTTGGTTCGGGTTGGTTCGGGTTGGTTCGGGTTGGTTCGGGTTGGGTTGGGTTGGGTTGGGTTGGGTTGGGTTGGGTTGGGTTGGGTTGGGTTGGGTTGGGTTGGGTTGGGTTGGGTTGGGTTGGTTCGGGTTGGTTCGGGTTGGTTCGGGTTGGGTTGGGTTGGGTTGGGTTGGGTTGGGTTGGGTTGGGTTGGGTTGGGTTGGGTTGGGTTGGGTCGGGTCGGGTCGGGTCGGGTCGGGTTGGGTTGGGTTGGGTTGGGTTGGGTTGGTTCGGGTTGGTTCGGGTTGGTTCGGGTTGGTTCGGGTTGGTTCGGGTTGGTTCGGGTTGGGTTGGGTTGGGTTGGGTTGGGTTGGTTGGGTTGGGTTGGGTTGGGTTGGGTTGGGTTGGGTTGGGTTGGGTTGGGTTGGGTTGGGTTGGGTTGGGTTGGGTTGGGTTGGGTTGGGTTGGGTTGGGTTGGGTTGGGTTGGGTTGGTTGGGTTGGGTTGGGTTGGGTTGGGTTGGGTTGGGTTGGGTTGGGTTGGGTTGGGTTGGGTTGGGTTGGGTTGGGTTGGGTTGGGTTGGGTTGGGTTGGGTTGGGTTGGGTTGGGTTGGGTTGGGTTGGGTTGGGTTGGGTTGGTTGGGTTGGGTTGGGTTGGGTTGGGTTGGGTTGGGTTGGGTTGGGTTGGGTTGGGTTGGGTTGGGTTGGGTTGGGTTGGGTTGGGTTGGGTTGGGTTGGTTGGGTTGGGTTGGGTTGGGTTGGGTTGGGTTGGGTTGGGTTGGGTTGGGTTGGGTTGGGTTGGGTTGGGTTGGGTTGGGTTGGGTTGGGTTGGGTTGGGTTGGGTTGGGTTGGGTTGGGTTGGGTTGGGTTGGGTTGGGTTGGGTTGGGTTGGGTTGGGTTGGGTTGGGTTGGGTTGGGTTGGGTTGGGTTGGGTTGGGTTGGGTTGGGTTGGGTTGGGTTGGGTTGGGTTGGGTTGGGTTGGGTTGGGTTGGGTTGGGTTGGGTTGGGTTGGGTTGGGTTGGGTTGGGTTGGGTTGGGTTGGGTTGGGTTGGGTTGGGTTGGGTTGGGTTGGGTTGGGTTGGGTTGGGTTGGGTTGGGTTGGGTTGGGTTGGGTTGGGTTGGGTTGGGTTGGGTTGGGTTGGGTTGGGTTGGGTTGGGTTGGGTTGGGTTGGGTTGGGTTGGGTTGGGTTGGGTTGGGTTGGGTTGGGTTGGGTTGGGTTGGGTTGGGTTGGGTTGGGTTGGGTTGGGTTGGGTTGGGTTGGGTTGGTTGGGTTGGGTTGGGTTGGGTTGGGTTGGGTTGGGTTGGGTTGGGTTGGGTTGGGTTGGGTTGGGTTGGGTTGGGTTGGTTGGGTTGGGTTGGGTTGGGTTGGGTTGGGTTGGGTTGGGTTGGGTTGGGTTGGGTTGGGTTGGGTTGGGTTGGGTTGGGTTGGGTTGGGTTGGGTTGGGTTGGGTTGGGTTGGGTTGGGTTGGGTTGGGTTGGGTTGGGTTGGGTTGGGTTGGGTTGGGTTGGGTTGGGTTGGGTTGGGTTGGGTTGGGTTGGGTTGGGTTGGGTTGGGTTGGGTTGGGTTGGGTTGGGTTGGGTTGGGTTGGGTTGGGTTGGGTTGGGTTGGGTTGGGTTGGGTTGGGTTGGGGTTGGGTTGGGTTGGGTTGGGTTGGGTTGGGTTGGGTTGGGTTGGGTTGGGTTGGGTTGGGTTGGGTTGGGTTGGGTTGGGTTGGGTTGGGTTGGGTTGGGTTGGGTTGGGTTGGGTTGGGTTGGGTTGGGTTGGGTTGGGTTGGTTGGGTTGGGTTGGGTTGGGTTGGGTTGGGTTGGGTTGGGTTGGGTTGGGTTGGGTTGGGTTGGGTTGGGTTGGGTTGGGTTGGGTTGGGTTGGGTTGGGTTGGGTTGGGTTGGGTTGGGTTGGGTTGGGTTGGGTTGGGTTGGTTGGGTTGGGTTGGGTTGGGTTGGGTTGGGTTGGGTTGGGTTGGGTTGGGTTGGGTTGGGTTGGGTTGGGTTGGGTTGGGTTGGGTTGGGTTGGGTTGGGTTGGGTTGGGTTGGGTTGGGTTGGGTTGGGTTGGGTTGGGTTGGGTTGGGTTGGGTTGGGTTGGGTTGGGTTGGGTTGGGTTGGGTTGGGTTGGGTTGGGTTGGGTTGGGTTGGGTTGGGTTGGGTTGGGTTGGGTTGGGTTGGGTTGGGTTGGGTTGGGTTGGGTTGGGTTGGGTTGGGTTGGGTTGGGTTGGGTTGGGTTGGGTTGGGTTGGGTTGGGTTGGGTTGGGTTGGGTTGGGTTGGGTTGGGTTGGGTTGGGTTGGGTTGGGTTGGGTTGGGTTGGGTTGGGTTGGGTTGGGTTGGGTTGGGTTGGGTTGGGTTGGGTTGGGTTGGGTTGGGTTGGGTTGGGTTGGGTTGGGTTGGGTTGGGTTGGGTTGGGTTGGGTTGGGTTGGGTTGGGTGGGTTGGGTTGGGTTGGGTTGGTTGGGTTGGGTTGGGTTGGGTTGGGTTGGGTTGGGTTGGGTTGGGTTGGGTTGGGTTGGGTTGGGTTGGGTTGGGTTGGGTTGGGTTGGGTTGGGTTGGGTTGGGTTGGGTTGGGTTGGGTTGGGTTGGGTTGGGTTGGGTTGGGTTGGGTTGGGTTGGGTTGGGTTGGGTTGGGTTGGGTTGGGTTGGGTTGGGTTGGGTTGGGTTGGGTTGGGTTGGGTTGGGTTGGGTTGGGTTGGGTTGGGTTGGGTTGGGTTGGGTTGGGTTGGGTTGGGTTGGGTTGGGTTGGGTTGGGTTGGGTTGGGTTGGGTTGGGTTGGGTTGGGTTGGGTTGGGTTGGGTTGGGTTGGGTTGGGTTGGGTTGGGTTGGGTTGGTTGGGTTGGGTTGGGTTGGGTTGGGTTGGGTTGGGTTGGGTTGGGTTGGGTTGGGTTGGGTTGGGTTGGGTTGGGTTGGGTTGGGTTGGGTTGGGTTGGGTTGGGTTGGGTTGGGTTTGGGTTGGGTTGGGTTGGGTTGGGTTGGGTTGGGTTGGGTTGGGTTGGGTTGGGTTGGGTTGGGTTGGGTTGGGTTGGGTTGGGTTGGGTTGGGTTGGGTTGGGTTGGGTTGGGTTGGGTTGGGTTGGGTTGGGTTGGGTTGGGTTGGGTTGGGTTGGGTTGGGTTGGGTTGGGTTGGGTTGGGTTGGGTTGGGTTGGGTTGGGTTGGGTTGGGTTGGGTTGGGTTGGGTTGGGTTGGGTTGGGTTGGGTTGGGTTGGGTTGGGTTGGGTTGGGTTGGGTTGGTTGGGTTGGGTTGGGTTGGGTTGGGTTGGGTTGGGTTGGGTTGGGTTGGGTTGGGTTGGGTTGGGTTTGGGTTGGGTTGGGTTGGGTTGGGTTGGGTTGGGTTGGTTGGGTTGGGTTGGGTTGGGTTGGGTTGGGTTGGGTTGGGGTTGGGTTGGTTGGGTTGGGTTGGGTTGGGTTGGGTTGGGTTGGTTGGGTTGGGTTGGGTTGGGTTGGGTTGGGTTGGGTTGGGTTGGGTTGGGTTGGGTTGGGTTGGGTTGGGTTGGGTTGGGTTGGGTTGGGTTGGGTTGGGTTGGGTTGGGTTTGGGTTGGGTTGGGTTGGGTTGGGTTGGGTTGGGTTGGGTTGGGTTGGGTTGGGTTGGGTTGGGTTGGGTTGGGTTGGGTTGGGTTGGGTTGGGTTGGGTTGGGTTGGGTTGGGTTGGGTTGGGTTGGGTTGGGTTGGGTTGGGTTGGGTTGGGTTGGGTTGGGTTGGGTTGGGTTGGGTTGGGTTG
>CM073770.1:130020493-130201745 GCA_037158775.1 Hetaerina titia | reverse complement strand
ACTTTTCTTCCATTACGGTAAACGTGGACTTTCCTCGAGCCCGTTGAGCTAGTCTACGAGCCCGGTGACACTTACTTCGAAGACTTGCTATCCCCTCGCTCCACCAGTATACCGGGGGTCGACGGTCATTATTTGTCTTCCGTGGCATAGTGACGTCACATGCTTCAGTAACTCTTCGCATGACCTCGTCCACTTTTCCCATCGAGTCCTGATAGTTCACAGGGCGAGTGTCCAATGCTTCGCAAAAGAAATCAGCTTCGAACAGTTTGGCCCTCCAACCCCTCGAGTTTATCTTGACGGTTTGTGTGTGTATGTGTGCGTGTGTGCGCGCGTGTGTGTGTGCGCGTGTGAGTGTGCGTGTGTGTGCGTGTGCGTGTGCGTGTGTGTGTGCGTGTATGTATATGTATTTGCCTATGTATACATATATATAAGGATTTTATCCAATGCTGCCTAGAACCGCTTCACTCTCCTGAGCGAATCGGTCACCGAGTCCCCCGCAAAAGGCCCGGCCGCTTCACGACCTGGTCCTTCCAGCTCTTCCCCTACCGCGGCAACTCTACCGCCCCCTCCCATTTCCCCCTCCCCCACCTTATCCGCTTCCCATCGGCCCCTTACCTCTCCTCCCGTCACCCTTCTCCTGCACATGTCCTCTCCGCTCT
The DNA here is from genome assembly GCA_037158775.1 of Hetaerina titia. Lineage (NCBI taxonomy): Eukaryota > Metazoa > Arthropoda > Insecta > Odonata > Calopterygidae > Hetaerina > Hetaerina titia. The sequence continues at coordinate 130,201,086 of CM073770.1, read as the reverse complement.
TCCCCAACGGCTTTCTGATGACGACGGCCGTGCCGTCGAAACGTAAATATCTACTGTAAGTGTCCTTCTTTTATGTTTCTGTGTGTGTAATATTTATTATCTCAGTGTTTGTTTGTGTGTTTTTGCGTCGCCGGAGAGCGTCATATTCAAGATTATACATATAGCAAACATTTATAACACACAGACACATTTAGGGAAAAGGGATATAAACTTATAAAGGGAACGCAATGTCAGTGGGAAAGGTGAAAGGGTGTGGATTCCAAATTTAAAAATCTTCATGGTTTTCTGTCCGAATAATATCTAACTATTTACTATACTATACAATATTTTGCAAAAAAGAGTCTACTTTTAAAGAACAATATGGCCTGAAAATCGGTCATATTGTTCTAAGTAGGTTATTCTCCCTTTGGGGACTACGGCCTTGTTGTTCCTGAGATAGGAGGATGTCCAGAAGGGCTTTGAGTTAGGTGGATTGACTAGAGGAAATGTCTAGGGGGCAAACAATCTAATGATCATTGCGGAGGGGGTGGGTGAGTAGTTAGGGGATGGGAGTATGCTCGGAGATGATCAGGATGGGAGAGGGTTGGAGGTAGCCTGCCCGAAGTGAAAGATTGCGGTGTTGGGAAAAACGTCTTTCACTATAAACTATGGCACTGTTATTGCGTCTGCTCCCCTTGCATTACACGGAGCCGCCCTTGGGTGTTTTTCCTGAGACTATTATGTTTCACTGCCCCGCATAACGTGATAATTAGAGTCTGATTCAATAAGGTGTTTTTCTGCTATTATATTTGCGCTTTGTGCTATTTTTCTGCCATGATTAGATACACTCAGTGACAATCTCGCCTCATTTTTTTCGCAATTGGCATATATATTGTTTTATTAAGTAATATAAATTATAATGCAACAATTTCAGAGAGTAAAAATCATTCGCCTTGACCGGGATTCGAACCCGGATCCCTCGATATCCGGCTGAGTGCTTTAACCAATTAAATTTGAATCCCGGTCAAGGCGAATGATTTTTACTCTCTGAAATTTTTGCATTATAATGCACACATAGCGGGTGACTCCGTTAAAGTTACTGTTACAGTTTCTTGAAATTTGTAATAGAAATTATATTGATTGACCGTCTACATAAACAGCTACATATTATTTATTTCAATTTATTGTTAATCTTACGCGCAGAAATAGCCTTTTTTTAATTAAATTCAAACTGATCCCTTTGAAAATTACTGTTAAATCTACCTCATATCGAATCTTTTGCTTAGTCAGCTAACCCAACCCGAAGTAGCAAGAGAAACATTAACGTGGTTCTAATAAAAAATTATTGGTAGTGAATATATTCTTCCTGAAATGATGGACTGATATTTCATGCATGCTATCACATTAATATTATACGTATTGTTAATTGGACATAGAATGAATGTCAATGCAATTCTTAGTCTCGCCAAATAAGTCACAACCTGACATTTGACATTAAAACAAAACCTTCTCTGATTCCGTAAAAGTCCTTGTTCCCTTCATTTCGTCGCACATGCCCATTTTTTCCTACCTTACTTGTCCAATGTTTTCCCCTCTCTATCAAAGTCTTGAACATCCCATCGCCAATTAAAAAGCTTAGCATCCGCTTTTCCTGCCTCCTTAGGCACAACAACCCCTCACCTTAGACCTCAATCCAACTCACGACAATCCCCTCTCCTTCTCCACCATACCTTCAATAACTCTTTCTCGTTCGTTTTCCTTTCCGTTTATTTTGCATCTTCCATCCCTCTCTACACCCACCTTTCAAAAGTATCCAATCCACGTAAATCATATTACTTCAATGACCTAAGTTTCCGCGCAGTACGCAACAATGCTTCACGTCAATGTTTTCATCGATAATTTCTTAACATCCTTACTCAGTGTCCCTGTCACTATGGCATTGATTTCGCAAAATTAAGGTCCTGAATTTCTTGATGTGGAGACAGAACTGGGATAGTACGCAACTGATATAAGAATTGAGAGCTAATAAATAGCAACATAATTTTTAGGCCGATAGTTGTATGCTGTTTTCTTAAAATTATTCTAATTGGTACACTTTCGCATTTCTCCAGGTGAATGCTTCGAGTATACGATCGAGTTCAAGAATAAGTTTTCTGAATCATTGTGTTGCCAAACGTCGTGAGGCTCGATGGACTGCTTAAGGTAGTCATTGTTCTGATCGCGGTGTTGGGGGCCTGAATAAGCAATGCGAGCGGTCCTAGTTAAGTTCCATCGTCGCAGTATTCGCGCGTAGTTCATCGTTTGCGTTTTAAATGCCCTAGTTTGAGACCGTTCTTCTCCTAGATTTGTGTGACGTCGTAAATTAGCACGGGAGGCGAAGGAAATTTCTTTCAAATCGGGAGACCGTCGTGATTCTCAACCCCGTCTCACCGCGCGCACGTCTCTCCTCCTCCTTGCCAGGCCAGTTGAGGGCATTAGCCCAAACAATAGGCCCTGAACTAACCTTTTCCGTCAATTCCCAACTTCGTCCTCCACTCCCTCTGTTCCCTAAGACACGATGGGGGATCGGAGAGGGAGAGAAGTTTTCCTCACTCCCCACTTTACCCCTCCTTGGGAAATCACCCTTCCCACCCTAAAAGAGTGACGTCTCCATATTTTATGACTCATTCCTTATTAAAAGGTCCCTTAACTCGCAAAAGCTAAGTTAAATTTCGGGGATTGCAGGGAGAGTTGAGGAGAGGGAGGGGCAGAGTCAGAAAAAGGTCGTGGGAGAATTTTTCCACTTAAAAGCCAAATCCACCCTCTCACAGATTTTTTCTTAATTTTACACTGAATTAAACCTGAATGGAGGCGTACTTTCGAGTTTCCGTTGACGGGGTTGGTGGGGGTGTAATGCAGCGGGAGTGTGGTTGTTTATGTCAGGGGACCGGGGAGGAGAAAGAAGAGCTTCTGTCCTGAGATGCGGAGATAATTCGTCACCAAATGCCGCTTTCTTCCCTTACCTCCCCATCACTTTTTTCTCCTCCCCCCCCTCTCTCTCTCTCTCTAATTTACCCTGTCTCTGTTCTTAGGATGCAAGGAGAGAGAGAAAACTCTAGATTCTTTCGTCAGGCCAAAAGTTTTCTATGGTATCCTTATGCCCCCCTCCGCTGATTTATACTCGAAGGAAGGGTGTCCGGAAAGAATAGAGAAGAGAGAAGGGATCTGGATCGAGGGTAAGGGGAACCAAAGGGGAAATGGCGGTGCCGCATGAGGAAAAAATTACTGAACCACTTCTTTATTCTTCTTTCATAAACGTCCCGAGGGAGGATGGTGGATTGGCAGGCTCTCCACGCTGAAATATTGAGTCGGTCACCTAATTGGCGTATAACTCCTATTGGCTTCCAAAGCGTGCGCCCGAAGTCCTTTTTGTAGGTTTCGGAGAGAGCTTTGAAAATATTCACCGGGGATGTAAACGGATTGACGCTCGCGATCGGCCGCCGTGGCGGAGGGGGAATGGAGGCTCGCCGCTCAGACGACTCATTTCTCCGAGTGAGCGTCGGGCGCTCACGGAATTCTTGTTTTGACATGGGTGCAGAATTCTTAACCCTCTTTATTGTCTACATCTACATCTACATAAGTACCCTGCGAGCCACCAAAAAGGTGTGTGGCAGGGGGTGTAGCACCATGAGGGAAGGGTAAGGGTTGAGGGGGTTGGGAGTTAGGTGAGGAAAGGTGGGGGGAACCTGTAGGAAAAAAAAATATATATACATATATATATGTATATATACACACATACATATACATACATACATACACACATGTATACACATCCTCGCGAAGTCCCTAACCTGTACGTTAATACTTATTGTAATGAACTAAGTCCTGGGGAATTTCGACTACGAGCATTCTGTTCCCTTATCGTTCTTGGAAAAAATGACATTTTAAACCTGTCAGTCTTGCAGTCTAGCTCTCTAGTCTTATATTCGTGATCCCTTCGACCGTAATACGTTGGGGTTCGTATTATATCCTTGATGTCATCGGAAAAGGGCCCATCTTTAAATGTTTTTAATAAGTTTAATCTATATTGGAAACGCCGCTGTGTAAGAGAATCCCAACCTAAACTGTCTAACAAAGTGGATACGCTGCTGAGTTGGTCATAACAATGTTTGACAAATCTAGCCCCCCTCCGCTGAACTCGATCTAATTCCGAAACCAAATTTATGTTGTGAGGATCCCATATACTGGCAGCATACTCTAGGTGGGGCCTGACCAAGGCAAGGAAACATCGTTCTTTCACCTTTTCGTCGCATTTACCTAGCACTCTTTTCACAAATCCCAATTTTTTATTAGCACGACCGCATATTTCTCGTATGTGTTTTCCCCAGGACAGATCGTGAGTAATTGTTACACCCAAGTATTTAAAGGAATCTACCGTCGCGATTTTGGTTTGTTTCACTTTGTAACTATAAGGGAGGGAATTACTCTTTTCCCAAAAATGTATTACTACGCATTTTTTAAAATTCAATTCCAATTGCCATGTATCGCACCAATTTTGAATTGCATCTAGGTCGTTGGCTAACACGACTCTGTCTTCGTGACTTCGGATGTCCCTATAAATTACTGCATCATCGGCGAAAAGACGGAGCTTGCTATTAACTACGGTACTGAGGTCATTTATGTAAATAAGGAAAAGGAGGGGGCCTATGACACTTCCTTGTGGTACCCCCGACGTGACCTTGACAGTATCGGATGATACACCGTCCAGGACGACTGTTTGGACACGATCACTTAAAAATTGTTTAATCCAGTTACTAATACTTTCGTGTATTCCATAGGTTTCCAATTTCGCCAGTAATTTGCAATGAGGGACTTTATCGAAAGCTTTCTTAAAATCTAGGAATATCGCATCAACTGGAATATTACTTTCACCGGAGTTTAATACATCATGTACAAAAAGTGCGAGTTGAGTTTCGCAGGATCTACCCTTGCGGAAGCCGTGTTGGTTATTAATTAATAAATCTTGGCTATCGAGGTGCCTCATCATGGAACTAACAATGATGTGTTCAAGAATCTTACAGGAAATGGAAGTCAGCGATATTGGCCTATAATTACTGGGGTCCTCCCTGTCTCCGTTTTTAAATATGGGTGTTACCGAAGCTACCTTCCAGCCGTTTGGCACGCTTTCTTCTGCTAATGATTTCTTAAATATTATATCTAGATATGGGGAAATTTCAGCCGACAGTTCTTTATACACACGTGCCGGTATCTCATCAGGTCCCGGAGATTTGTTGGGGTCTATGTTTTTAAGGAGTAATTCTATTCCGCGGGTGGAAATATTGATTGCTTCCATTGAATGCTGAAATATTTTCGGAAGGTTCTCGGGTGTATTTTGTGAGGATATGTTGAAAACACTCTGGAAAAATGAGTTTAATATGTTGGCTTTATCTAAACTACTCGTTACTTTATTCCCCTTTTCGATATTCAATGAGTTTACGGTGGACTTGTTTCCCTGCACTTCCCTGACGTAGGACCAAAACATCTTTGGGTTATCGTTCAAATGTTCGCCTAATTTTTTCCTTTTGAATTCCGCTAGCGCCTTCCGGAAGGCCTTCTTGGCAGTGGACCTAGATGCTTTGTAGTTCTGTATGGTTTCGTTGATTTTATCAGGGGAGGAATCTTTAACTGCATTTTTCATTCTGGCATGGCACACCCTTTGCCGCCTAAGAGATTTCCGTACTTCAGAGTTGTACCATCGGGGTTCCTTATTCTCTTTTATATATTTACTAGGTATGAACCTCTGTATTGCTGAACGTGTTATCCTAAGAAAATTATTCCAAGTATCCTCGACACTACTAGTTTTGCTTAATTCGTCAAATATAAAAAAAGAACTTTTTAATTCACATTGTAAGCCATCATATTCCGCTTTATTGAACAAATACACCTTTCTCTTAGGTTTGTTGACTTTATCTACACTTAGAGAAAATTTAGCGTATACAGCCCTGTGATCACTGATTCCGTCAACAACTTCTATATTTAAGACCTTTTCGGGTATATTTGTGGCTAACAGATCAAGAATGTTCTTTCCCCTTGTTGGTGAAGTGACTAATAGATGTAGGGAATTCGAGGTGAACGCGAATAAGAGGGACTCGCATAGATCCTTGTCTTTACCTCCATTTATAAAATTGTACGAATCCCAATCAATTGTGGGAATATTAAAATCACCTCCGATAATTAGGCTATGCTCACTGCTGTGGGATGTAAAGCGTTGTATCTGTTTTTCGCTGTTGCCGCTTTCTATCACGCGGCTGGTCGTTGAGAAAGTCCCCGAAGTTGACTTCGTGAAACACGCTCTCACTCCATTGATGTTATGAACTCAATTTGGGCGAAAGTCAATAAAAAGCCCTTTACGATCGGGATTCCTTCATTATTTTAGTATTTTGGTAACACGATAAAATCAAAACCATTTTGTAATAACACAATAGACATAAATAAATAAATAAATATATATGTATGTTTATTTCTATATAAGTTTTGGATGGCACAATAGAACAGAATAAAACAGATAACATGTAAAAGAACACTCACATTGTAGATTATCTGAACTTTCGGCCTGAAGAAGGCCTCGGAGTAGGCCGAAAGCTCAAATAATCTACAATGTGAGTGTTCTTTTACGTGATATCTTGATATCTGTTTAATTCTGTGTTCTATTGTGCCGTCCAAAAGTTATATTCCTCTCGTGAGTACTTCCGCATCATCGATATATATATATATATATATATATATATATATATATATATATACTACCTTGATCAAAAAGTTCCCGGAATTTATTCAGAAAATTAAAAATACAAGTTTATCCATCTAAATCTATATTGTCCCCTTCAAAGTAATCCCCATCGACTGCAACACACTTATGCCAGCGCTTGATCCAATCCTCGAAACATTTTTTATATCCGGTTTTCGGTATGTCCATCAGTGCTTCCTGCGATTTTTCCATTACTTCCTCTCGGCTGCTAAAACGCGTTCCCCGTAATGGTTTTTTAACTCGATTGAACAGAAAGAAGTCACAGGGAGCCAAATCAGGTGAATTCGGTGGCTGTTGGATGGTATTTGTTGCATTTTTCGTCAAAAAACTACGAATAATGATAGCACTGTGCGACGGTCTCGACGCACTATGCGACGATTTCTGGTCTCTTTCGGCGAATTGCTTCACGCAAACGTCTCATAACGCCCAAATAATACTCTTTGTTTACTGTCTGACCTTCTGGCAAAAATTCATGATGCACTACACCGTTGTAATCCATGAAAACCGTCAGCATTGCCTTCTTTTTTGACTGAAAACGACGTGGTTTTTTTGGTCTCGGCTCATTTGGTGAACGCCATTCACTTGCCTGATGTCTGGATTGCGTGTCGTACTCATAAACCCACGTCTCGTCTCCAGTAATGATCCTTTTGATGAATGTGGGATCGGATTCAGCCTCGCAAATCATGTCTTTTGCGACGTCAACACGGTCTCTTTTTTCATGAAATTGAGGTCTATTGGCACCAACTTTGCTGCTACACGACGGAAACCCAAATCATTAACCACAATGTCTTGGGCGGATCCATAGGCAATGTTCAAGTCCTCCGCTATTTCTCTGATGGTTAATTTGCGGTTATTGACCAACATTTCTTTAACTTTATCAATTTTTTCACCGACTTTCGATGTCGATGGTCTGCCACTGCGTTCATCATCTTCGATTGACTCACGACTACTTCTGGACCGCTCGTGCCACTGGTAAACGACCGTTTTTTTTAGAGAATCGTTGCCGAAACACTTTTCCAACATTTCCAACGTCCGTGCGCCACTAAATCCGTTTTTTTACGCAAAATTTAATACAAGTTCGTTGTTGCAAATTTAAATCCGTTTCTGCAATTGTAAAAAATCGCCAACACATACAGAGATAGATGTACTCTTGGCTACGTAACTTTTGCAAATGTCAAGTTATGACACTAAGATTTAAAGGGAATATCAACAACAGATGTACCAATTTAACAAAAAAAACAGAACTCAAATCGGAATGATGGGAGCGCCACACGGTGGTTATTCCGGGAACTTTTTGTTCAAGGTAGTATATATATATATATATATATATACACACACATATATACACACACACATACACATTCATTTACATGGAAATAGAACCCAATTGCCATGGGAATGAATATTTCTACTTCTACTTCTACATAAATACCTTGCGAGCCACCAAAAAGGTGTGTGGCAGGGGGTGTAGCACCATGAGGGAAGGGTAAGGGTTGGGGTTGGGGGTTAGGTGATGAAAGGTGAGGGGAACCTGTAAGAAAAAAAAATATATATATACATATACACATATATATACATAAAAAAATACATATACATACATACATACACACATGTATACATATCCTCGCGCAGTCCCTAACCTGTACGTTAATACTTATTGTAATGAACTAAGTCCTGGGGAATTTCGGCTACATGCATTCTGGTCCCTTATCATTCTTGGAAAAAATGACATTTTAAACCTGTCAGTCTAGCAGTCTATCTCTCTAATCTTACATTCGTGATCCCTTCGACCGTAATACGTTGGGGTTCGTATTATATCCTTGATGTCATCGGAATAGGGCCCATCTTTAAATGTTTTTAATAAGTTTAATCTATATTGTAAACGCCGCTGCGTAAGAGAATCCCAACCTAAATTGTCTAGCAAAGTGGATACGCTGCTGAGTTGGTCATAACGATGTTTGATAAATCCAGCCCCCCTCCGCTGAACTCGATCTAATTCCGAAATCAAACTTGTATTATGAGGATCCCATATACTGGCAGCATACTCTAGGTGGGGCCTGACCAAGGCAAGGAAACATCGTTCCTCCACTTTTTTCGTCGCATTTACCTAGCACTCTTTTCACAAATTCCAATTTTGTATTAGCACGACCGCATATTTCTAGTATGTGTTTTCCCCAGGACAGATCGTGAGTAATTGTTACACCCAAGTATTTAAAGGAATCTACCCTCGCGATATTGGTTTGTTTCACTTTGTAATATTTCTTCGCCGTCTCGCGGGAATTTGTTTGAATGTATATGTATATATATATATATATATAATGATTATATATAATTTATATTTAAATATATATTTATATAACTTATGTGAAAGCCTCACGGATGTGAATAATAATGTATATGAAGCTAGCACAAGCGAACAAAGGCAAAACCAAGGAAAAATAAAAAAATAGAAAGGAAACTCATTCCGTTTTCGGTGTGTTTTCGGCAGTGGATCTAGATGCTTTGTAATTCTGTGTGAGTTCGTTGATTTTATAAGGGGAGGAATTTTTAACCGCGTTTTTCATTCTGGCATGGCACATCCTTTGTCGCCTGAGAGATTTCCTTACTTCAGAGTTGTACCAACGGGGTTCCTTATTCTCTTTTATATATTTACTAGGTATAAATCCCTGGATTGCTGAACGTGTTATCGTACGAAAATTATTCCAAGTGTCCTCGACACTACTAGTTTTGCTTAATTCGTCAAATACGAAAAAGGAACGTTTTTATTCACATTTTAAGCCATCATAGTCAGCTTTATTGAACAAATAAACCTTTCCCTTAGGTTTGTTAAATTTATCTACGCTTAAGGAAAATTTAGCGTTTACAGCCCTGTGATCGCTAATTCCGTCAACAACTTCTATATTTAATACCTTTTTGGGTGTATTTGTGGCTAACAGATCAAGAATGTTCTTTCCCCTTGTTGATGTAGTGACTAATTGATGTAGGGAATTCTAGGTGAACGCAAATAAGAAGGTCTCGCATAGATCCTTGTCATTACCTCCATTTATAAAACTGTACGAGTCACAATCTATTGTGGGAATATTGAAATCGCCTCCGATAATTAGGCTATGCTCACTGTTGTGGGATGTAAAGCGTTGTATTCGTGTTTCTAGGTCTGGTATTGAGTTCATGTTAACGTGAGGTGGTCAATAATACGCACAGATATATATTCTTTTCGCTCTGAGTGTTTTCACTGAGCACCAAACACTTTCTATACAGCTATCAGGAAATAATTCGGCTCTACTGACGCTAGAGTTTTTAACCGCAATAAACACTCCTCCTCCGGCTATATTTAGTCTGTCGTCGTTTCTATAAACTGTGAAGGACTTAGGAAATATTTCGCTGCCTGTGATGTCATCTGTCAACCATTTTTCAGTTACTATAACGTTATCCAACTCTGTGCTATGAGTGAGGTGGTGAAATTCCGGTATCGCATTTTTTAAACTTCGGCAGTTAACTACTACTACAGAAATTATTTCCTAGTCTAAAACCTTCTTTGCATGCGTTGCGGTATGCTTTCTGAGGATGTTATTTATTTTAGACTGAATAGGCCTGCCAAGCAGGCGAAACACCTGGTGTCAGGTTTTCTCTAGGCACTTACCTACCCGCGATTTTAGTTCCTCAATTTTGTTTGAGTGATTGACGGGTCCCTGACATAGGAGGAATACTTGTAAACCCTGAATGAGTGAGAGCGTGCGATTCACAAAGGTCCGATACACCGTTGTGGAGGACGTCTGCGACATTTGTTTGGTATAAATGCCTTGATAGCGGCGAAAGCTCATATGTAAGAACTATTTGAAATCCCTCCTGCTTCCAAAATATTCTCCAAATTCCTCCATGGCAAACTGCTTTCCTGCTAGTTCTGTACGTGTGGTTTAAAATCAATAACAGGTGATTGTTTTAGTTTATTCCATTATTTTAGTTACACTACCCACGCGACGAGCTGACTGCGATTATATAGAATAACGACTCGCAAGGCGAAAATTTCATTTGCAAGATGGTGTATGAAGCAATTCTGCTGAGAGGTACTTCGTAGTGATGATAAGTGCGTCCATAACTGTCATCCCCTAACAGTTTTGCATCCCCTGTTAGTCATCCCTTCTTCTTACAGCACACGCAGATTGCTGAATTCCGAGCAGAAAATGCATCATTATATTCCGGAAATACTTGAAAGACCACATCTCTGATGATTGAGGAGTGAGTTATGCTCCAATGAGCGAACAGATCCCAAAGATTTATGGATAAAAAGTATCACTGTTGTAGTATTAAGTTACAGATATGCAAGGATATACTCCTTTAATACGTTACGACATCTGTTCAAAAGATTCCCGAACTTTTTGAATAGCGCACTCCCAGTTGGTTATATTTTAATCCTCTTTAGACGTTGTGTCCGCAAAAACTTCCAAAATAGCTACATTTAACCACTTTGTTAGTATCTTGTTCTGTTGAGAAATTACGGACATTTATACCACGGGGTGTTCGTGGAGTGCGGGAAAAAATCGGATCCACGGAAATGAGCTCCTTGAAGTGGGAGCATTTTTCCGTGAAATTCTGCGTGAAACTCGTTCATAACCAAGGCTTGTGATGACGACGCTACGAAATGTACCGCGTGTAATGAATGGTTTACCTGGTTCGAAATTAGCGTCATTCAGTAGAAAAGGAGGTGCGTTTCGGAAGGACATCAATGTCGACTGATGACCCTCTCATTTAGAAAGTGAACAATCTCGTTAGTTCAAATCGACGCTTAACTGTCAGGATACTTGCATAGGGATGTGGCATCTCGATTGGTTCATAAATGGAAGATTCATTTGTGCTGTGTATGAGTCTACGACACATGGTGTGTCGAGATGAACTTTGATGTCGACTACATGTACATCATACCCCGCAAGCCACCGCAAGGGCGTGTGGCGGGGGGTGTTAGGTCACCACCCAAAAAAGGAAATAAAAACCGTATTCAAAACCAACATCCATCCAACCAACGTCCATCGGCATTTACTTGAGGCTTCGTCCGCATATCGTTGACGATAATGATGTCGACATCGACATTGACATCATGGGCTCTTTTAATTCATTAATCTCAAGAGTGGTATTAAGATTGACATTGATGCCAAAATCGACGTCTAAACTAAAGTCGATATCAACATTGATGTGGTCAGCGAAGTAGACTTTTGAAGACCTTTCTTACGAAAAATTTGATAAATGCGAAAGAGAGACACGAACTACTCCGCATATTATGAAGACACAATTGATGCTTACATATGCATTACGCCTAAGAACCGAGGCATATCACTTGCGTCTCTGTATCCCATAAACCATTAGCACAGTAATCAACCCGAAGATACGGCGGAGCCAATTCTGATGACGACAGTCTTACCGTCGAAACGTAAAATACATATTGTGAGTGTCCCTTCTTTGTGTTCCTGTGCTTTGAATATTTTTTATCTGTGTGTTTGTGTTTGTAAATAAAAATAAACCACAAACACAGTAATCAACCCGAAGGTCGGTTTGGTGGGTGATGGTAGGGTTCACCAAGTACTGAGCCCGATGGCATGTGAAATTCACACATCAGGGTAGAGGGGTAGTTCCTTTCCCTGTACCGGTTATGGTTTCCCAAGAAGATCTGGTACCCGAAAAATCACATAGCTTGGGTGGAGCTGCAGGTGCCCAGTGTGGCTTACCCGGGAATCGAACCCGGGCCCTGCGGTCAGTAGTCACACGCTCTACCCCCTGGACTACCGCGACCCACATATATCCTTTACATCCCTTAAATCAACCTATTTCCTCAACCTCTGCAAACTAGGGCAAAGGTTAAGGGAATCTTACAAAAATGTGGCTTGTCATATGTTCTAAGGAGTACTTCTTTCCGTCCAATCTGTGGTAACCACTTGAGAATGAGTTCCAACGTGTACACTAGCTATTCAATTGTTTTCTAAATTCTCCTTTAACTGGGTTAATACGAGACACACAGAGAGTTGATACGTCGACAGGACTAGATATTGAAGTGATATGTTTTTTGGTATCTTTTGTTCATCTTTGTTCTATACTTTATAGAATATATATGTGTATATATATATATATATATATATATATATATATATGGTTGCCGTAATTTTAAATAAAGTGGTAGGAAGAAGCGGAGTCAACATAGAGCAAGCGATTGATAGAATTTTAATCGTAGAGATTAAAGCAGAGCCGACGAAATTAGTCATTTTTCAGGTATACATGCCACCGAGCAACCACAAGGAGGAAGAAGTCGATTGGATGTACGATGTGTTAGAGGATATCATCGCGAGTGTTCCTGCAGGGAAACATTTGATAGTGATGGGGGATTGGAATGTGACGGTAGGCGAAGGAAGAGATGGGGGTGAGGTGGGGGACTATGGGCTAGGCACGAGGAATGAACGCGGGAGGAAAGCAATTGAATTCTGCAAGAGACAGGGGTTAGTCATACCAACACATGGTTTATACACCACAAAAGGCGTAGGTATACATGGAAAATGCCAGGTGACTCAGAAAGGTATCAGTTAGATTTTATTATCGTTAGACACAGGTTTAGGAACAGTGTGATAAATTCGCACAGTTTCCCAGGAGCGGATGCGGACTCTGACCACAATTTAGTTGTTATGAAATGTAATGTTCGTTTCAAGAAGATAAGGCAAGGGCGGCGGGTTAGGAAATGGAACGTAGAAGCATTAAATGGATTAACAAGGAAGGAGTATCAGCAGGCTGTAGAGAAAATGATGGATGACAATAACGAACTGAGCACTATCGAAGAAAAATGGGAATGTTTCAAGAAAGGGATATTGGAAGCCGCTAGAGACACAATAGGAACCGTTAACGGGAAAAGGATAAAGAAACCATGAGTAACGGATGAGATGATTGCAAAGATGGATGAGAGGAGAAGATGGAAAAATGTAAACACAGAGTTATGCAAAATGAAGTACAAAGAATTAAACAATATATTGAGAAGGGCCAAAATAAAGCCAAAGAAGAATGGTGGAAAACGCAATGCGAGGATATGGAAAATTTACAGAAGAAGGGTGAAATTGGTGCTCTATACTGCATGGTTAAGTTATTATCGGAAAGTAAGAAGGCAAGATCTGTGCGAACAGTGAAAGATAAGTGGGGTAAGATAATAGTTGAACCAGATAAAATCCAAGAGAGATGGAAGGAATATATAGAAACACTGTATGGCAAAGGACTTAGGCCGACAAGGTTAGACATAGAAAAGGAACATGATGTAGAAGAAGATAGCTTAGGTCCAGGCATACTCGACGATGAAATAGAAAGAGCATTAAAGGAGATGAAAGCAAATAAGGCCGTAGGGGTGGACAACATACCTGTAGAACTGTTGAAATGGTTAGGAAAAGGTGGGAAGAAGGACATATATGGACTGATTCGTAGTATCTATGAGGAAGGAATCTGGCCGGAAGATTTTGTGAGATCGGTGTTAGTTCCTATTCCAAAAAAGGCAAAGGCTACGTCATGTGAAGATTACAGAACGATAAGTTTGATATCCCACGCAGCTAAAGTTATTCTCAGGATCATCAACAAAAGGATAGAGACTAAGGCAAATGATTACTTAGGGGATGATCAGTTTGGGTTTAAGAAAGGAAGAGGTACGCGTGATGCCATTGCAGTAATGAGATCACTAATCGAGAGGAATATAGAATACAATCAGGACTTTTTTGCCTGTTTTGTAGATTTCGAAAAAGCGTTTGAAAGAGTGAAATGGGAAAAATTAATGCGTGTATTACAGAAAATAGGAATGGATTGGAGGGACAGGAGACTGATCCGCAACCTGTACATGTCTCAGACTGCTCAGGTGCGAGTGGGGAACGGAGAGTCAGGATGGGCAGTGTTAGGAAGAGGTGTAAGGCAGGGTTGCCCATTGTCACCGGTACTGTTCAACGTATATGTGGAGGAAATGATTAAAGAGGCATGGGAAGACCTGGAGGTAGGAATGAAAGTCGGAGGGGAATTCGTAAAATCGGTTAGGTTTGCTGATGACCAAGCATTAGTTGCTCAGTCAGCCAAGGGGTTGCAAGCATTGCTGAGTGAATTGGAGGTTCAGTGCGATAAATATGGAATGAGAATCAATATTAATAAAACAAAGGTTATGCGATTTTCCAGAAGGAAAAAGGCTAAGCTAAATATTAAAATAGGCGGGGAAAAAGTAGAGCAGGTAGAACAGTTTACATATCTCGGAAGTGTTTTAGACCAATACGGTCAAAGTGGTAGGGACGTAAGGAGAAGAATTGCGCTAGGCAAGGAGGCTTTCTCAAGGAGGAGGGAGTTGATGACGGGGACGTTGAGAAGAGATGTTAAGACAAGACTCGTAAAAACTCTGATATGAGCGTAGCTATGTATGGTGCGGAAACGTGGTCACTGAAGCAAGAGGATAGACGTAGATTGGAGGCTTTTGAAATGTGGGTGTGGAGAAGAATGGAGAAGGTGAAATGGACCGAAAGGAAAACAAATGAGGAAGTACTAGAAATGGTGGGGGAGGAGAGGGGTTTGTTGAGAGAAATTCTATGGAGGCAGGAAAAATGGATGAAAGGCGTATTCAGCGGTAGTGGAATGTTGAAGAGGGTAATAGAGGGGAGAATTTTGGGCAAGCGAGGTAAGGGTAGGAACAGGATAGGGATGTTGGACCGGATGAAGGGAGGAAGGAAGTACACCGAGAT
This sequence comes from Hetaerina titia, assembly GCA_037158775.1. Lineage (NCBI taxonomy): Eukaryota > Metazoa > Arthropoda > Insecta > Odonata > Calopterygidae > Hetaerina > Hetaerina titia. Next base: position 130,185,594 of record CM073770.1, on the reverse strand, counting down.
GAAGAGGGACCTGATATAAATTAGTTTGCTAGGTGGGGAGTCACAAAATGTTTATTTGATAGTTGTGTCCATCCAAAAACCTACCTTAACCGGTAGATTACCTAATAATATATATATATATATATATATATATATATATATATATATATGTGGGTCGCGGTGGTCTAGCAGGTAGAGTGTTGGACTGCTGACCAGAGGGTCCCGGGTTCGATTCCCGGGCAAGGCACTTTGGGCACCTGCAGCTCCACCCAAGCTAGTTGATTTTTCGGGTACCAGTTCTTCCTGGGAAACCATAACCGGCACAGGGAAAGGAACTGGCCCCCCTACCCTGATGTGTGAATTTTCACACGCCGTCGGGCTTAGTACATGGGTGAGCTCTACCATCACCTACTAAACCGACCTTCGGGTTGATTACTGTGTTTATGGTTTTTTTTTTATATATATATATATATGTATACAGATCATTTCTTCGAAGTAACACGAAAGTGTTAAAAAAAACTTAGACATCAATGCGCAATATGAGAACATAAAAGGAACACTCACACGTTATTTCTTGATAATTTCGACGGAATTGTGCTCCGTTTACTTCTGAAGAGTAGTTAAGACTCTGAGTCATTGACCTTTCTTATTCCATCCTCACCCGTAAATATTTTGCTTTAAATAATAACTTTTACCTCCAAATCAAGGGCTGTGCCATGGGAAGTAGATTCAGCCCGTCATACGCTAACCTCCACCTCGGTGTCCTGGAAGAGAAGTTCCTTTCCAGTTACCCTCTTAAACCCCTTCTGTGGCTCCGGTACATTGATGACATCTTTCTACTCTGGCCACACAACATAGACTCCCTCAATTCCTTCATCTCCCAACTTAATGATTCCTCATCTCTTTCTTTCACTTCCAACATCTCATCCTCACAGATCACCTTCTATGATGTTAATATTTCCCTAACCAATAACCAATTTCTGACCTCGGTACATACTAAACCTACTAATAAACAACAATACCTTCATTTTAACATCTTCCACCCCTATCCTACCAAACGCTCCCTCCCTTACTCCCTCTTCATCCGTGGGCACCGCATTGTAACCATCCCGAATCCCTCAACAAGTACCTCAACATCCTTCCCCACTCCCTCCTCCAACGGGGATACCCAGATTATCTCCTTCACAAAAAAATTCTAAAAAATTCCTACACCCCCAAGCCTCCCTCAACCACAGACTCCCACCCTCTCTCAATGTGTACCACCTACTTCCCTGCCATTCAGTCTCTTAAATTCATTTTCAAAGACCTGTAACCCATCCTCCAAAACCACAACGTTTCATTCAACCTTCTTCTCAAATGCCCCTCTGTTACCTTCAAACGGCGCGCCAGCCTATCAGATCTCCTTAAATCCACCAAGCCTCTTTCCAAATCCCCTCCCACCCCCAGAATCACACCCACTCCTTGCTTTCGAGCAAGATGCAAGACTTGCCCTATTTTCACCACTCCACCTTTCTCCATCCCGTCTTTTAACTCTCTCCCGCCCTTCCTCTATTCCTCATGAACATCTCAGAATGTAGCCTATCATCTGACATGCAAACTCTGCCCGGCATTTTACATAGGCCAGTGCTCCACACCCCTGAACCTCGGGAAAAAAAATCATCGCGCCTCATGTAATCCCTCTTCCCCATCTGCGGTCTTCCCATCCCTAAACATGCCTCCCACCACAACACCCCCTTCAACCAGTGTTACAGTGTTTTCGTTCCAGCGTCCCTTCCCCCATCCGATAACCCTATAAAATTAAAAACGATGGGAATGACATTCATATGGCTGTGCAAAGCCTATCAACATCCGGGTCTCTATGTCGTTCACTAACTATAGAGGGTTGAAGTGGACAGGTGCAGATTTGTTTCATGCGGGATAGTAGGATATTTTGTTTGTCCACATACATTGTTTTTATAAATCAAACCTTTTTGCTTTTCAACATAAACTTTTTATTTTCACGACCCAGGTTTCGTTATAGCATAACATCATCAGGTAAAAATTTTGTATTTTTACCTGATAATGTTATGCTATAACGAAACCTGGGTCGTGAAATTAAAAAGTTAATGTGGAAAAGCAAAGTGGTTTGAGTTATAAAAACGTCAGTATGAAGATTTTCTACCAAGTTATGCCAGAAACTGATTTATTTTCCCGTACAATATATTGTGTTATTTTTGGCCTGGGTTTTGACTTGTTGAGTCCTGATGATGACTTTGTAGGTTGACACCTGGGTGGTAGATGTTGCAGTGTCTGCGGATTGACTGTTTGTCTTCTCTGCCTCTTGGGAATTATTTCCACATCCTCCCTCTAATTGCTATCCCTACTCCGCTCCCCTCTGGCCTCCTTTTCCCTTTCCACAACCCTTTCTTTCACCCCTCCCCTAACACCCGTTCTCCCCTTCTCCCGTCACTTTCTCTCTCTCTCCCACATACCTTTCCCCAGTCATTCCTATATATACACACACGAGTAAAATCTCCTCAACTGAAATTAATTTAACCCTGTTTCATATCCTTCCAGGTGAACTTTTCATGGAATTGGTTAGGGACGTGGCGACAGAATTGGACTTGGACGTCCTCTGTTACAAGATCCTGGTCAACGTGGGACTGTTGACCTCCGCCGACCGAGGTTCCCTGTTCCTGGCGAGGGGCCCGCGGGGCGCGCGGTCCTTGGCGGCCAAGCTGTTTGATGTGAGCGTGAACACGCCGCTAGATGACGCCCTGCGAAGGGCGAGGCAGCACTGTCCCTACAGAATACCCTTTGGCGTCGGAATAGCCGGGATCGTGGCGCAGACGAAACAAGGGGTGAACATTCACGATGCCTATGAGGTAAACACCACAGTACAGTGATGTCGAGTTATGCCTCGAAATTACGTAATATTTCGATAATCAGTTCCCCATACTCCTGAGAGAATAATCCAATCAGGATTTCCGGAAAAACTGGTAAAACGTAGAAAAGTTTATAGGAAAGTGGTGGATTTCACTTTTCTGGAAAACCTGGCGAAATATAGCAAAAGTACCAAAAACATCTGAACTTAGTAAATTGTCCAAGCAGAAAAGTTTCCCCGCCTGTCATTTTAAGATCGTTTCGAGTGAGGGTATCGATTCTTTCCAAGGCATCTAGTCTTTCTTCTTTGCGTTCCTTACCTTTCTGGACTCTCCATTGAGATTGAACAAATTGGAGCGGTGAGTCATGCTTTGCATAAAAATATTCGCTAAAGCATAATATTCTCTTAATTTTCTTATTATGATCTAAATTTTTCATGTCCAATTTTACTTTGGTACTTCTTCATGTGCAATGTTTTTGATGCACTTTGAAGAAATGATTCATTTCCCTTCTTGGCCTTCAAAGTTTTGATGAAGTGTGCTCCTGATTAAATTTCTCCAATTTGTCGTTGAGGATGACAAATATTTATAGCGACTGGAATGATATTGATCTCATCATTGCTATCATTCTTGTTCAGATAAGTGTTTTCAGTGAAATAATACACTTTTAAAGAATTTTGATATAGATTTCCAGGCACTCTGTATTCTCTGAGAGGACGCGCCAATAAATATCGGTTACAGAATAATTTCTGATCAGGATGGTAAACGTGATATTGTTTACGTGTTCGTGTTCCCCTCCGCCAAACAGTAGGGCATTATGTGTCACCACCGATGTCACAGGATGACATCAAACCATTATATTGCAGCTGTGACACCTTCAGTCAATAATTATTGGCACATAACCAATAGCTTCCCAAGCATTCGTCCCGTTTGGGATGTGAACACCCTATAAAACTTGAAATTTCCCCTTGAAAAGCTCAAAAAACTCATTTTTTCTAAATATCGCTTGAAAAATAGACCCTCTGTTATGACGCTAAATTATATGCATCGTTAATTTAGATTTCCAACAAAATGGCGAACAATACAATAGGTGTTTTTTCTATAGGTATTCCTGTAAATTGTCTTAAACGTTTTTATTTTTATGATCTGCCTTTCATCGTTCTGATGGAATAATTTAGGGTAGGATACACCTCCAGACACAAACTAGACGTGTGATAAGCAAGAGGAGGTACAACGCGAACAGGTCAATAATTTTTGATGGGATAATATAAGACAATTCAAGGAGATAAATGATTTTTTTATTGGAACATGAACACCGTCAGAAGTTGTGGCTGAAATAAAGTAATTTTAAATTAGTGAAATTGTGAAGAAGAAATCATTTGAATAATATATGAAGGCCAGGAGGAAAAGATGGAGAGTAGATAAATTAATAGGAGGTTAATTAGCTTGATTAATTAGTAAGCACTTCTTCGTAATTAATACTCAAATTATCAGCAATTGAAAGCATTGGACAGTAATGATTAACCCTGAGGTATTAACGGATGAACTGGCGATTTGAAACTTTTAGCATATATATACTAAAAGTTTAAAAAAAAAAAAATATATATATATATATAAATTTATAGGGGGCGGGGTTAACCCGAGGGTAGTATGTCTGGCTGTGATGCTGGAGGTCGCTGGTTATAATCCCAGGGCTGCCGAGCCCATGGTGAAAGGCTACCGTTTCACCATTAAGCACTGATGGAGCAGACCAAGCGGTGCGGCCCGGCATCAGCTGCTACAGCTGCGAGCGAGAGTGAAGTTCACGGTATCGGCCGCAGTACTGCGATGTGAAAGGCAACCCGGAAACCACCACACCTCCTTCTCCCTAGAATATGCAGCCTTGCTTTCAAAATGTAGCATGATGGTTTTCCTCCCAGTAAAATATTCCGGAGGTAAAATAGTCCCCCAATCGGATCTCCGGGTGGGGACTACTGGGAGGGGAATATCCGTCAAGTTGGATAAATACAGGATAGGGATATGGAACATGAGATCATTGGGAGTGTGCGGGAAGTTTGGAAATGCCAAGATAGAGATGGACAGATTGGAAGTCGACATCCTAGGAGTGAGTCAGGTGACATGGGCCGGGGCCGGCGGCTTCCGGAGCGATGAATATAGGGTGATATACTCAGGAGACGATCGAAGAATTGCAGGAGTGGGCATCATGTTAAAGAAAGAGTGGGGAAGAAGATTAAAATCGTGCTGGCTGTGAGAGGTGAGTGAGAGGCTTCCATTAATTAGGTTAGAGGGAGAGCCTGCAGCACTGTGATAGTTTAGGTGTATATGCCAACATCCAACCAGTCAGAAGAGGAAATAGAAGATGTATACGAAAAACTGGAAGAGGTTCTAGGAACAGTAAAACGGAAGGAAAACCTCTTGGTAATGGGAGATTGTACTGCTGTGGTCACCGAGGGGCGAGAGGGATGTAGCGTGGGATACTTAGGATTGGGATAACGAAACGCCGCCGGAGAGAGACTGATAGAATTCTACAACAAGAAGAACATGGCAGTGGTAAACACCATCTTCGATCAACATTCGAGAAGAAGATACACATGGAAGATGCCTGGAGACAAAGGAAAATATCAAATAGACTATCTCTTTGTCAGGAGGAGATACAAGAACCAAGTTAGGAAGTGTAAGAGTCATCCCGGCGCAGATATAAATAGCATCATACACCACAACCTGGTGATCATGGACAGCAGACTGCGATACAAGAAGATAACAAAAGAGACAAAACAACCGAAATGGAACACAAAAATACTGGAAGAAAAGAGCGCAAGTGAAACGTTCACCGCGGCCATCGAAAGAGAAATAGAAGGAAATAATGGAAATACCAGCACACACGAAGAAAGGAAGAAAATAATTACCAAAGCTGCAAATGAGCTCCTTGTGAGCAAGGCAGAAATTTCTAAGAATCCAAGGATAGCAGCTCAAATAAGAGAGCTCATAGACGAAAGAAGAAAATACAAGAATCCAAGAAATGAAAGTGAAGACGGCCTCTATTAACAGTTGCGGAACGAGGTAATACGAGAGTGCAAGAAGGCAAAGGAAGAATGGATGGAAAGTTGCTGCGAGGAAATTAATGGCAACATGAAAAAGGGTAATAGCGAGATGGCTTATAAACTAGTGAAGAGGCAATTCGAGGAAAGGAAAACAAAATCGCAAAACATCCGAGCCGCTAATGGAAAAATACTAATAGATGATGACGACATTGGGAATAGATGGAAAGAATATATTGAAGTGCTCCCTCAAGCTCTCAAACCACTAGAAGATGGCTTTATTAAAGATGAAAACATGATCAGTAAAGACGCTCGGGGCCCTCAGGTACTAAGAAGTGAATTCGTGCAAGCCGTGGAAGACCTGAGGAACAACAAGGCACCAGGAGTTGACAAAATAAATGGAGGAATAATCAAGGCACTCGGGGTCAAAGCGAAGGATGCCCTCTTTGGATAATCAAAGATAGCTACGGCAGCGGAAAGATACCAGAAGACTTTGAGAAAAGTATAATGATTGCAATGCCAAAGAAACCGAAAACAGATAAATGCGAAGAATACAGAACATTGAGGCTGGCGACTCAAGCATCAAACATCCTCACTCGGATAATTAGCCGAATAATAGAAGGAAGGATAGAAGGAAACCTCTCAGAAAACCAATTCGGGTTCAGGAAAAACCGAGGAGCAAGGGAGGCAATTCTCAGCTTGAGAATTCTGGCGGAAAAAATTAGACAAGTAAATAAGCGTCGCATTCGCGGACTTGGAGAAGGCCTTCGACAACGTCGAATGGAACAAGACGTTCAAGGTACTAGATGCAATTGGACTGAATTACAACGACAGTAGAATTATCCATAACCTATACAAGAATCAGGTTACAAGAATGAAAACTAAAAACGGGAGAAAAATAGAAGCCAAAATAAACGAAGGAGTAACACAATGATGCAACATCTCACCAACAATATTCAACGTGTACCTGGGAGAGGCAATAAAAGAAACACAAGAATTGGGTATCAAAGGAGTGAAGGTAAATGGAGAGGAAATCAACATATATATATATATATATATATATATATATATATATATATATATATATATATATATATATACTTTGATTACACCTACAACGAAATAATGATGCAATTTCTCAAACGAAAGGGAAAGACTGATTCGGGCTAATTGTAAACTCTTGTTTTTAACTTTTGAGTGGAGAGATTGCTAGAGTTGTCGAGCCTTGATAACAAGACCTTCTTCGTTGGATGGATTTGCCCCCACAATCACTCTTTCCCTTTAGTTTACCATGCAACTATGTGAACGGAAGGTTCCGTTCCCTGAAAATGGAAACATTTTTTGTCATAAATTCGTAGAAACGGTTAACTCTCTGCCAGTATGGTTATGATTAAAATGACGGTAACTGTTTTAAAAATATTCAGTTTCCAACTGGAGCCAGTAGGCTCAAACTAAAAGTATGAGAGATTTTCCCCCACAAAATTCTTCCAGCGAAAAATGAGCCTTGGAGTTTTCATTAACAGTGCCCGAATTTAAACACACCTTGGATGTTTATGCCAAACATTAAAGACCATAGGCGATGATCATATTCACATTATGAAAATAGTTTAGTGTCAGCTTTGTTAATATTTTTTGTGTGATGAGCCCATTAAATATCATGCATATTTATAATGAACAGAAAAATAGGACTAATAGAATATATATGGCAAAAATTTGTGGTGAAAATTAATACATGGATATAATTCTTTACACCGAATAACTATGCTTCAATAAACGTGAGATTCTGCACTGTTGATGAATACGATTGCTAATAATTCAGGGAAATAACTATATTTCTCATTTAACTCGAAGTTGGTCTTGATTTCGACGGGATCTATTGTGTTCTACTTGTTATAATTTGACTTCTCAAGAGCTATTTGCCTTCCATTGATACATTAATAGAGCTTAATCTATTCTTCTTAACGTAAGTGTATGCAAGTCAAGAATTTGAAGCAATAAAAGTCATTATAACAGCCAACGGATATTATTCAATCCTAGATATATAGGTTATTCTATAAAAATACAACGTGGTAAACTATTTTAAGCATAAATTAAGCGTATTCATATCTCGCTTCCTACAAACCATAAAAATGCGTCACACTACCATTCCTGTGGAAGGTGTCTTATGAAATACGATGCTTGAAAAGCAGATAAGACTCTCAAAGAAAATTTTAAATTTCGCACCGGTAATAAAAAGTTCCATCTGATATTTCTAAAGAGGAAATAAGTTTCACTTCAGAATCCATTAATGTTCATAATAAATTAAAGATAATATTATTTAACATTAAAAACACTGCATAAAAAATCTTTATACATTTAAATGTCTTCATTAATCACTAAATGAGCTATTTGAGAGATCAAAAGTTTAAATTAAATTCAGTGACAATTAAAAGTAATGTAAGTTCAAAAACTAAAAAGGTAAAAAGTTGCTCCTAAAAATTAGTCTGTTCGTTGGAGAGAAAATTTTTAATCCTGCCACATTATGCAACGGCATATTCACGTTCGTGATACATGTTGCCTAATTCACTGGATACTCCTGTGTATTTCTGATTGGGTATTGACCTGCATGCGGCTTGCTCGCTCGAATTAATTAAAGAGATCGACAAAGTTAACCTTTGTAAATTTATTTCCCTGCAGACATAAAACACAGCATTTGTACGGCACCCAATCACATCACGAATGTTATTCAAATGTATCCATAAGACTTAACGCGTGAATTTTCGCTTATCATCTAGCTCTACTATCGACGGTTTTAGTGTACTCATGGATTTCATCCTATTTTAGGAAAAATATCAATTCGCATTTTTATATTTTAACCCAATAAAATTACCTTAGTTTGCGTTTTTTTGAGCAGGTTCCATCAAGGTTTCTAGTTCAATTGATGATACCATTACCACGAATATTGAATTAACTCAACATTTAAACATTCTGACAATATTTGCATTATAATTCATAAACAATTTCGATGGCATAAAACTTGTTTTACATGCATTCAATCCTACTGTTAGTCCCTTGTTTTATACAAGTATCACATTCTGATTATATATACTCTTTATCTTAATTCCTCCAGGAGAACCCACACACACACGTTGTTTTTATTGTGAATATTTAAAAATCAAAGACGCAGAGCTGTGCTTTTCATTTTACTTAAAAATGAAAATTAGTTCCAAATAATTATATTCTAAGTTTGAAAAAAAACTTATATTTGTGATGACAAACGGTCCTTAAAGGCTATTTGGAAAATCAGGTTAAGACATCACCCGTTGCCCAAGAAGCTAAGATCAAGGAATCACACGGTGCGCATTTATTTTCTGTATCTAAAACCCTCATTGTTTTCATGATGGAAAGGTATAACGCTTTGAATCTTCAAAATCACTATTTTTATACTCACTATGTAAAATAAGTAAATTCAGACTAAAAGTGGCATAAAAATTCAAACTTCAGGTAAATATATCGAAAATTCATGCACAATGAGCATTTTGAAAAGGAGAAAGTGAGGAATGTTTAAATAGCTGAAATAAAGCATAACTAAAACACGTAATTGCATGGGAGTTAAACGTGGGTTTATCATCATAAAATATACATGTCAGCCATGGGTTTGTGGTATTACAGATATTTCTGTGGTAGAAAGAGGAAAGATTGGACGAGGTCCGAGGGGATAACGAAACATATTGATTTAAATAACGTCAAAAAACAAATAAGAAACAGGTTTACCTTCCCAATATCTTCGTGTGTACAAACGATAGTTAAGAGGGTTAAATGCAGTTGCAATGACACAATTCTACCACCACTGTCCTCTTTATGTATCGCGAAATTGTGAAATACATGAATTTCATTTCCTAAGAACTCTATAATTCCTTCATTGAAGAATTTTCGGGAACATTCAAACACTGATCTTGAATCAGGCGGAGGTCACGTCAATAAAATGCAGTAAGTGTGTAACGTATGATAGAAGAATATATGGCTCGAGAGGAGGTGGATAGAGAAATTCTTGGATGAATATATATTTATTTAAAATCAACCAACCATTTCCAAGTGGTCTTTTGACAATCAAAAATAATCAAGCCAGAGGAAAATTTACCCAGGCAGAGGGAGGAAGCAGAGGAAAATTTACCCAGGAAGGAATCGAACGAAAAATTTGTGGAACTGCAGGTGAGAACATTAATCCACGTTCATCGAGTCTCTCGAAAATACCATGAATAGAAGGAATACCAGAATTCCCAGGAACAGAAGGAAGTGCACAGAGATGAAGAGGGATTTGATGTGGAGTAGGCTGCTGGATTGGGTTTTGTTAGGAGTCACAAACTATTTATTTGGTAGTTTTGTCCATTCAAAAACCTACCTCAACCGGTAGATTATCTTATATATATATATATATATATATATATATATATATATATATATATATATATGAGTAATTGAGCAATTTTATTTTATAATATTTATTTCATAATGTCACCTTCGTTGAATTTACCCCTTATAGATATAATCAAGTAATAAACCGGCAATCGATCATCTTTAATTTTATCGGTAATCCTTCTGAAAACATCTACAAATCAATCTTGGACTACATAAATAGATCTGTTATACAATTACGGCTTAAATCAAGATTTAATCTAAGAGACATCTTTGACTCATTCTTCCCAGCCTAAGTAACTACGTAAATACTACAATACATTGTTCTTGTCTCTAAACTAGATTTATTCTGTGGAGGAATTGATAAAAAAATTCAGAAACGAATTCTGGCCCTGATACACTCAGATGGTTGCTCAGATACACACTTTTTATGATGGAAAATCGTAATCGGTCGCATCAATCCAACCGGAACGTTTTAATAATATATAATATGAAAAAAGTTTTTACTCTTTATAATTGATTCAAACTCCACAACCAGTTCAAAAAATCGCATAAACATACTTCAACATGTAATTGACATGTTACATGTGACTAATGTAATGATTTTCTCATTCTCATTTCATATTTTAAATTATTTTCTTTTCAAAATCATCATGTTGAATCAAGCTGAACGGGGCATCATCACGTTTCACATTCGCTTTTCTTTCGCTTGATCTCATTTTTTTCATGTGCCTCGTAATGCACACCTTTTAGTCGTAATCTTTTTTTACTGTAATTGTACAGATTTCGAAAGCTGATGAATATAAAGCGCATCAATCGCCTCCCCGGGGTTTCTCCACCTTGCGACAATTGTGAATAGCAAAAATCTTCGGGGTAATAAGTCGGAGTCTGTTATCCAAATATAGAAATATAGGCGGAAATTTCAAATGCATATAGTTCTAATTCGCTATAATTTACGTGAAAATGTAGGAAGCATTGACGTTATCGCCCGTCGATATCGTTCTCTCTTATTTCCCCCTTTACTGCTCTAATATTTTCGCATGTTCGTACGTTAGAAATACGGCGATAAAATTGGTATTTTTTTAAATGTCTGTGTAGTTTACATATTTTCTTGATGATCTATTAGGACACTTGTGGTCACCAATTTTACAATGAAAAGAAAAGGATTCCTTGCATCGGTCAGTAAGTCGAAAGGATTTTTACATGAATGTATACGCCCTTATGGGTGTAGGTTTGCATAAACTTGGTGATTTGGCATGTGATTTTGTTCTATTTTACGGATGGTGGCCTAACACCCCCCCTCACACAGCCTTGCGGCGGCTTGTGGGGTATTATGTAGATGTCATTTTTACTCTTTATTTCCTAAAAATATGTAATGCATTTTTCCCTGACACTATTAAGTGCGGCTAGAAAGTCTTCACTTTCAAGAAACTGTAACAGTAACTTTAACGGAGTCACCCGCTATGTCTGCATTATAATGCAACAATTTCAGAGAGTAAAAATCATTCGCCTTGACGGTCAAGGCGAATGATTTTTACTCTCTGAAATTGTTGCATTATAAAGTCTTCACTTTCGTTGCGTTTACGAATTTTCTAAATACAAACATTATTTGTCTCTCATTTTTGTGAACTATTTCACCAAAATCCTTATTATAGCCTCGCCTGAAAATGTTATGTTGGGCTAGAGATACTTATGTCTCTTCTCCGACAGACAGGGTGGAACTCAGATGGTTAAGGACAGGATAAGAATTGTGGAAACAAAACAAAGCCTATGAAGATTTAGAAAAAGAGAGAGGATAAATTAAATATTTATGTCGGATTTGATATACTAGAGCAGGTGGAAGTCAACCAATATTGCCAGTGGTCTGAATGAAAATAGTCAAATAAGTGGAGACAAAAGAAGAAGAATTTCTTTAAGCAAAGAAGCTTTCACAATGAGAAAATAGGTGATAGAGACATCGAGTAAGGATGTTAAGAAAATAAGGCTCGTGAAAACTTTGATATGGAGCGTGGCTTTGTACGGCTCGGGAACGTGGTCGTTGAAGTAAGACGATAGTTTAAAATTGGATTCTTTTGAGATGTGAATGTGAAGAAGGATAAAAAAGGTAAAGTATAACAGAAAGGAAAACAAATAAGAAAGTGTTGGGTATGATGGGATGAGAGGTAATTGTTAGGAGAAATCATAAGGAGGCAGAAAAGACAGGAACAGTGCGTTTTGAATAGCAGTAGGATGTTGAAAACACTGATATCGGAAGAGGAGAACGTTAGGCAAGCAAGGAAGGGATAGGAATAGAATTGTCTTTTTGATCGGAATGAAAGGAGGAAGGAAGCAGACGGATTTGTAGAAGAGTGTGCTGTAGTGTTGGATGTCAGGTTGTGTTTTGTCAGGAGGGACAGGGAACTGTATCATTGTAGCGTTTTATAGCCTATGTCCATCTAAAACCTACCTTAACCGACAGATTACAAATAATAATGTGCATGCATGATTTATATGCACCATATATGTGTATATATCACATCTCTAAACCTGGAGGTAAGTTTGACAGGCGAGGGTAGAGTTCAAAGAATGCTAAATCCAACTAAAGTGTGTGAAATGTATACATCAGCGTAATAAGAGGAGCCAGTTTCTTTTCCTGTGCAGCTGGTAGCATCCCAGGAAAATCTGTGACCCGAAAAATTCCACTTCTTGAGTGAAGGGTGCAGTGCGTCCAGTGGCCTCAGCGGGAATGGAATACTGGCCTTCCTGTCAGCAGTCCAGCCCACTACCCCCTAGACTACCACACATGGTGGTAGAATATAATCGTTTATACTTATTTGAATTGCATATATATTTTCCCTCTGGCCATGATATTATTGGTACGTGGAAGGTTTTTCTGTGTCGTACTGCTTTAAAAACTGGAATTAAAATAAGTTAATAAATGTGTGAGGCTCTTCCTCTTCTTTTTCGGATTTTCATGTTTCGCATATCACTTCTCTATAATAATCGATTTCTTTTTCGTGAAATGCCTTCACCACGCACAGTGCCAGCAGAACCAGTAGTCATCCATGTTGAAGCCCGTTGCGGAAAATACTAGACGGATGGTCAATGGGAAAACTCAAGTGTAAGCTTGGTTAAAATGTTCACTGAATAGTCCATCTTTCCAAGCAAGGAACCCAATCGGTATCTTTGCCAATCTGATGGAAAAATTGTGTTAAATAGCCTACTTAATTTATGTAATTCATAATTTTTCTAACTGTTAAAGCTGTGCATTTGATATCAGGGTTCCAATGGCTCCCAACGCAACATTTTCTAAGGAAGTACAGATATAGAGTATCGCGAGAGCCATGCAATTGTTTAATCATTAGGAAAATCTCATCAAAGAAGATCTTGAATTCAATATGCAAATAAATAATAGCCTATACATGAATGTGAAATGTGTTTTATTGATTTTAATTTTATGAATCGCATTTTTGGAGTCAACGAGCCTTATGATGGATAAAGAAAAGTGAATTACTCGATTCATGATACTTTTTTGATTTGGTTAAATTTCACCCTGTTATCCATACAGGGAAGAGCCAACATAATTAATAGCAATGTTAACTTTTATTAGATCATTCGATATATAGTAGACACATACTCCAAAGAGGGTTATTTGAGGGAAGGCAAGCTTTGATCTGCAGCTTTTTTCTAGGGACGGATGACAGAATGATTGGATGTTTCACCGTTGTATTTCCAGGACTCGAGGTTCAACCCTGAGATGGACGAGAGAACAGGCTACGCGACCAAGCTGATCCTGTGCATGCCCATCTGTAACCGGGAAGACGAAGTCATCGGCGTGGCACAGATCATCAACAAGACGGATGGCACCGAAGAGTTCACCGCCAAGGACGAGGAGCTCTTTCGACGATACCTCACCTTCTGTGGCATCGGGATTCAGAACGCGCAGCTCTTCGAGATGTCCGTCCTCGAGTATCGCAGGAACCAGGTGAGGTTACCATTCGTATTTTGGCACCGAAACGATACCGGTATGTGGTACTAACTCTTCAAAGGGCAAATACGATATCAGTATTCGATACCAACGCAATATCAAGCCATTGCCTCACTATGAGATACCGGTATTCGGTGTCAAAGGGATACTACTGGATGCCATCGCGAAAAGTGTCGATTAGCATATCTGCATCGGCACCTTCAGATTAGGAAATAATCATTATCAGTATTTGCCTACCGGTCTAATTCTCTTTAATCTCCTAACTACCGTTTATACTCTAGTGTTGGTCGACTCGCGAATTTTTTCTGAACATTTCCGTTTCGTAAATATCTCATGCACAATTCCAGCGTAGTTTTTCCGTCTTTATTAAATACTAATTAGTCGATTAAAGTAAATTAGTTTTATTATAATTTGTAAAATCATTCTGTCATGTAAAAAGGACAGAAAGAATTATAATTAAAGAATTTTAACTTATCAATTTGTAAACAAAGATATGTACGCAATGTACAGACAGTATCAACTATTGTCATCGATATTGAGATTTTGAGTGCGAACAGGAATTTTCCGCCTGTGTCATGAGTTCTGTGCCAATATCACTGCTAAGATTGCTTTCTTTTGCCACATTACTGCAGCAATTAGACAACATAAGTAGGAGTAGGTTTTTTCGTTAAGGATATTTATAAATGTTACATGGCATTACATGGCAGTAGTGGCTCTGAATTTTGAAATGTGACCTTGTAGAGGTTAAACTCACATCTCAACAAAAATTTGTTACTGGCATATTATAAATACCTCTCTCGGGTATTGACCAACCATTTTTTTTTCATTAAAATGATTCTTTTAAAGCCTACATATGCACGACGTTATGCCTCACACAATCTTGAAGGAGATGATCTAGGCTCTGACGGTGTGAAGGAAAACCCGAGGAAAAAATGCAACCGGACCTTCTGAAGTTTGCATAACTAATCTAATCATAAATAGGTTTAAATTTATTCGTTTTCTTTCCCTTAACTGTACAAATTCAGAAAATCCTGGCTTTGGGTTTTCACAGATAGCCCCTTTCCTTTCATTCCACCGTTTTCATACACTTATTTCGCCTTTGTCAGATTCATACAGAGTTTCACACGAGATCTTCTGGTCCCGATACTTCTTAACGATCACTCTTAACCACATTGGCATCCTTTGCATACTCCTACATCCCAAAGCAATCACTCATCTGTTCGGGTTTCACTTATCACACACTCCCTCGCCACTGCTTAACCAGCAGAACACTTCTTTCATAATTTTCTTATTACCGGCGTATTAAATCCACTTTCTTTCATCAATGATGCATTTCACCTCTGGGTTATGTAAACTACTTAAGCGTCAGAATTCGCCCTAATTTGCGTAAAGGTAAAAACACCGGCTCATGAGATGAAAGAGGCCCTATTATATACTATGAGTAATCAATTATTTAAAAAATTGATTTTTGTTTGATTCCAAATGTAATTACTCGTGCATTTGCTGCCTTTCAAAAATGAAAGCAGAGTTTTTTTAAAATTCTGTTTAAGATTTTGCGAAAACATTTTTGTCAAATTATAAATGTCAAACATTTCCCGAGGAAGAGCGAATGCTTATGAGCGATGGATTACCAACTTCAAGGTCTCTCGACCATTCCCACGAGCCATCAAACTTTTTAAATATTTCTTTTTCCCCTGACTCCGTTCAAATCTAAGTATTCGTTTTTAGTGCCTTTTAAAAAAAAACAAATACAAAATGGTCACCACTTGCGTTTGTGATTTTACGGTAGAAAAAATACTTTGTCCACTCAAAATTTACTTAATACAGAATTGGTAAAATATAGACATTTTAGAAATAATTAAATTTGAAAAATATTTTTGGAAATACTCGACTTTAGAACCAGCAGAAATAATAGAAGGTTCAAATTTGAAGTCGCGACACCGACATTGAATTTTTCGGTTAAACATGAACAAACGAACACTTTTCGCTAACGAAGAGACTCCTACCCCCCCCCCGTTGGTTTGAACACCTCTAATTACCCCTTATTAACCCAAAGAGCACAAATTTGTCTCCAGTATCCTCCAAAATAATAGGTAATTAGCGCTTCTCATAGTCGCATATCCCGAACATATTTGCATTAGTCATGGCATCGCAATGATCAAACGCAAATAACAGCGTAAATTTTCACCCCGCATTTTGTTGTGATACTCGGGCTCACCTCGCGCAAAACCCTCCACGGCTTTTGATATATACATACATACATATATTTCTATATTATATATATATATAGATGATGCGGAAGTACTCACGAGAGCAATATAACTTTTGGACGGCACAATAGAATACAGAATAAAACAGATAACACGTAAAAGGACACTCACACTGTAGATGATTTAAGCTTTCGGCCTACTCCGAGGCCTTCTTCAGGACAGACTGTCAGGCCTCGGAGTAGGCCGAAAGCTTAAATCATCTACAGTGTGAGTGTCCTTTTACGTGTTATCTGTTTTATTCTGTATTCTATTGTGCCTTCCAAAAGTTATACATATATATATATATATATATATATATATATATATATATACATATATATATATTGTGGTGACTCATTTATGTGGGTCTAAATAAATGTACTCTACAAAGCCGATTCTGAACGGAATTTTTCAAATATTTCGTTTCAGGTACGTTCAATTAAAAAATAATTATATAATCAAATTATTTCACCATATAATGAGTTGTTATAACTCAACATAAATCTCTTAACCATATCATATTTTGATAGTAGAAAAAAATGTTGATTCACGAGTATTCATATGTTTGTAGTTTAGATATATATATATATATATATATATATATATATGTATATATATATATATATATATATATAATATACATAAATAATTTTCAAATCTATCGCTCTATGTTTCAATTGTTATAATTCTTCAGTTTTAATTGTAAAATTGGAAATAAAAAAGGTGGAAGAGGTCGTTCCCGATAGCTGGAGTTGTACATAGTTTATCTACCGTTAAAAGAGAGGGACGATACAATTTTTCATACAACCCACTTTAGAGTTTTGTGAATTTCCTGCCAAAACAATCGATGTCAAAGAAACACATAGGGGCACACAGTAACACATCATTCGTGTTCATACAACATCATGAACATGCTCATGGTCAAAACTTGTTCATGTGAATCT
This sequence comes from Hetaerina titia, assembly GCA_037158775.1. Lineage (NCBI taxonomy): Eukaryota > Metazoa > Arthropoda > Insecta > Odonata > Calopterygidae > Hetaerina > Hetaerina titia. Next base: position 130,168,161 of record CM073770.1, on the reverse strand, counting down.
CATATTATGTATTTATTTTCGTTGAAATCCTTGAATCGATTTTTTCGCATAAACAATGATAAACTCTATAACACTTTTTATGATTATTGTCAGTATTGTACTATATTATAGTAGGTATTTGATGGATCCAGGTACCACACACTGTTTGGTTCTCAAGTCCTGACTTACATGTCAGGACTTGAGAGCAAAAAATCCTTAAACTCCAAGCTTGATGTTTCAATAACTCATATTTTATCTCTGTAGAATTTCTACCTCCATAGATTCCATTCAAAATGCTTCTTCTTTTCCTCCCAATATCTTCATTTCCTTGAATTTTCCCTTCAATGTACGAGGTTTGTTCAAAGATTAATGGGAATATTTTAATTTCGCGGGATTGAGAGTCCCATTGTAAAACTTTTTTTTAATTATGTTGGTATACATGACCCTGAAGGATGATACAACGTTCAGCTATTTTCATTGTGGACTTTTTTTGTGACAGCCACTAAGATTAGGCGTGTTTTACGAGCTTGCCGATTTTCGTTTGTTAAAAGAAATGGGTTAAAGAATTTGTATCAAATTTTGCGTAAAAATGAAATAAAGTGTAACAAAGTGTGTGAAATGTTAACAAAGGCATATAGTGAGTCTGCTATGAGTAAATCAAGAGTTTACGAGTGGTATAAGCGTTTCCAAGAATGCCGTGAAGACCTTGAAGATGATGAACGCCCTGGACGCCCCAGCACATCAAAAAACGATGAAAACGTGGAAAAAGTGAAAGAAATGGTTATGAACGATCGCCAAATCGCATTTAAAGAGGTCGCTGATGATGTTGGTATATCGATTGGATCATGTCGTGACATTTTTTCCAATTTTTTGGGCATTAAACGCGTGGCAGCAAAATTCGTTCCAAAATGGCTTTTGCACCACGATAAAAATATTTGGCCAAAAATAATACTCAACGATGCCCCAACATCCATATTCACCAGATATAGATGGCTCCGTGTGACCTTTTACTATTTTCAAAAATTAAGAGAACCTTGAAAGGCCGTCGTTTTACAGCCGTAGGTGCCATTAAAAGCGCATCGCTGAAAGAACTAAAGGCTATCTCAAAGATCGAGTTTGAGAAGTGTTTCGGGGATTGGAAGAAGCCCTGGCACAAGTGAATAATCTCCAATGGGGACTACTTTGAAGGTGACAACATCAATTATATCAATGTATAAGAATAAATAAATATTATTGTCCGAAAAATTAAAATTCCCGTTAATTTTTTAACACACCTCGTATATCACAGTCTTCAGCATCCCATTGCCCATCGGAATCTCCTGCTTTCATTTGTAGTGTAATCTTCGAATTTTTCCCAACAGCCGTCTCCCTCCTTCTCACACCATGGCTAAACCTTCATCGCTGATTTTCCTCTCCGTCTATTTTATCAATCCAAATCTTTTCCACACCATATCCTCACGCCTCAATGACCTAGTTTTAAAGCTATGCTAAAACCAAGCTCAATCAAGTTTCAAATATTATTTTGTTTGCATCTTTACTTAATATCTTCAACCCTTGCATTTTGGTAAGTGCTTTCTGTACATAATGCAGTTATTCTATTTAAGCACCAATTACTCTGCCAACCTCAGTTCAAAATAATTCCTAAATAGAAGAACTATCCTACCTTATGTATTTTGTGTCTCTAAAATTATATTACTATCTTAGATTTTCTATTTCATGACAATCTTAGTACCTTCCTTTTCTAATTGTAAACTGATAATCCATACATATCACATTGATTCTCTAATGCGTCAATGCTAAAACACATCACGTGAAGACGATAGACTAGGTCGTATTTGTATATACTTTTATGAAAATTTTCGAGACCGAAAATATCGATTTTTATCTAAAAGAATTTATTTTTCATGTACGGCATTGCACGCTTTACTCATTCGTAGTTAAGATTTCCAATCATTCACTTCAATGAGGAGCCGCAATTAAACTGTTGTATTCTTTCTCTAGCTATGATATCATCTACGAACGTATATTTAGATTTATACCGACAGCTAAGTCAGTTAAGTTCTCCCTAGAAAAGCATATTTTTTTCGGTTAACTGTTCCTGAGAAAGTCGATGGTGTCGTACTTCTTTAAGAATTGAAGTTAAAAGTGCATCTGCTGGTTATTTCGAATTCAGTCTTCATTATGCCTGGAAAAATAGAATTTGTCCACAGAATCTTCAAACTTGCATATTCCCGCCCACAGACCACACCTTGATAATTAAACTGTCCACGTACACAAAAAAGGCGAAATAATGCAAATTAAACCCAGTTAAACCTGTACGAATTCATTTGTTCGCCGTAGCAGGGCATAGCCACAATTATTTAGCATTTTTTAGCATAGCACACATTTTTCCAGTTTTTGCCAAACCTCCATAAAGATATTGGTACCGGAAAATTAACTCAGCTTCCGCGATTCTGGGGTTTCTAACGACGCCGGGAATCTAACTTGGACCCTCCATCTAATAATAATAGTCTTGCACTCGTTGGGCTGGCTGGTATGGTTTATGTTCAGGGACAACTCGTCTTGTGTCGTCATTTAAAATTCCACCCGCGTAAGTAGTGCCCACGTTCGCCGCCTTATATCCATTTAGGCCTCAAGCAACGCTAAAATTCGAATACGCAAACATTTCATCTCAGAATACGGAAATTTCCCGCTGCTCCCGTCATTACTTCGAGATATCCGCAATTAGTGAACGTGCCACGCATTCGAGTATTACGGCCGAAATGCACGCCGGAACGATTAATCCATTCCTAATAAACATATTATTAAGTGCATACATGTATATGTAAATGTAGTCGACCCTTGGTGACTAAACATTGACCGCCGCCAACAGGAGCGGTTTGATTGAGTTCCGCCTGGAAGACAAAGCGGAGTTAATGTGATCCATAATTATTTTAATAACTTTTTTACGAATTTATATTTAAGTGCACTCGCGAAGAAATTTAATCAATTAATCTAAATGTGTTTTTTTACAAAACTGATATTTTTGGAGAAAAACTTTAAAATAGGTAATTTTGACCATGTGACTTAGTGACCAACAAGCAGCAGAGTGATACCGTTAGTTTGAAGAAACGAGACCAACTCGTAACTATCGCGATCAGGGTCGAGTATAAACAATTCCACTTTCGCTATCTTTAAATACCATGACATTGATTATCATTAACAATACTCAAACGTTACGAGTGCGATCAGTACCTTGTGTATATAATTCCTGTGTCGGTATCTTCAAATACCATGATAATGTTTACAATAAGATGCAAACTAGTTACTAGTGCACTCAGTACCGATCATAATCAATACTGCTATCCGTACCTTCCAATACCATTGACGTAACGATTGCCATCTTTCTCACACAAAACCCTCAATTCCCAACTCTCTCTCTATTCGCGGACATCGGAATTGCAACACCACAAACGCTCGCAAGAAATACCTCCACAATCCACACCATGCACCCCGGAAAACCTCCTACAGAATGAAATCCACCCCTCCACCTGACCACACACCACAGAAAAATACAGGGTTCGTCCTGAAAATAAGTGTACTGAGCTCAGGAAAGAAATTTTATCACACTTTTACATATCTTAAGCTAATTTTCCTCAAAATAGGACCCTTGTGAGTCGATACACTTGTTCCAGCGGCGTTCCCATTCCTGCAACGCTCTTGCGAAGGCATCATCGGGAACCTCTCGAAGACACGTCGTCACGGCCTCTTTGACGGCGTCCAAAGTCCCGTATCGCGTTCCTTTCAAACTCCTCTTTATCTTGGGGAACAGAAAGAAGTCGGTGGTGCCAAGTCCGGGCTGTAGAGCGAGTGCGGCAGCGTTGCAACGACGTGCTTGGCCAAGAAGTCCGACACGACAAGCGCGGTGTGAGGCGGCGCATTGTCGTGATGCAGCCGCCAGATTTTTTTGATCGCTGGCCGGACGCGGGCGACTCGTTTTCGAAGCCTGTCGAGCACTTGGACGTAAAATGTAGCATTTACAGTTTGTCGTTCAGGTACAAATTCGTAGTGGACGACTCCCCTTTTGTCAAAAAAGACTTATTTGTCAAGACACTTGTTTTCCGGACGAACCCTGTAACCCCACATCTGACGCAACCCTCAACCTTTGTACTACCTATTTCCCCGGGTCCTACAGACTGAAAACCTTTCTTAAAGAACTTTTTCCTATTTTACATGACAATGACGCGACCGCATCCTTACTGCCCCAATGGCCCTCTGTCGCTTACAGACGACCAGCCAATCTCAAAAACCTTCTGAGATCCACCAACCCTTTGACACCCCGCCCTGACAACTTTCCACATATTTCCCCTACCTGCAATCGCCCCCGATGTAAAACATGTCTGCTCATCAGATCTGCTCCCCTCTCCCCACATCCCCTCATTGTCCCTTCACCCCGTTCTCACGCTAATTGCCTCTCAAAAATATTATCTATCTTTTGTCGTGCAAACAATGCACCTCATTCTACATAGGCGAATGCATTACCCCCTTATCCATCCGAATGAACAATCACCGCTACTCATGTAATTCTGCTTCACTCTCTTCTCTTCCTATCCCTTTACACGCAAGTTCACACAACCTATCATTTGACGAATGCTTTTCCCTAACAGTTCTAGAATCCCTACCCGATTCAGCCACCAACATAGAGGTGAGAACTCGCGAATCCGCATACATCCTATATTTCCGATCCTTTAAAATCCCCACCCTTAACCGCCATCTTTAATTTCTTTCCCAACAGCCCGTAAACCTTTCGCCCCCCCTCCCCTCCCCAGGCACTCTTCCCTCAAAACCTCTCAGTCTGACCTGAAGAAGGCCTCGGAGTAGGCCGAAAGCTTAAATCATCTACAGTGTGAGTGTCCTTTTACGTGTTTTTCTGTTTTATTCTGTGTTCTATTGTGCCGTCCAAAAGTTATATATATACACACACACACACATATGGTGGAGGTGAAGAAGGGAAAGAGGTGGCTGGTTTTGGTTGAAGGTGGTGGCGGTGGCTGCTGCCGGAAGATGGACTCGCAAGTGACTTCGCCCCTGGCATTCTACACCTTACCGAAAAAGGGAGTAAAATGGAAATATTGGATGAGCCGGAGATAGAAAGACAAGTGAAAAAAGGGCATATCCTTTATGACATTGATTTTTAAAGATAATCCCCACTACTGGCAACCTCTCTCTCACTCAGAAAATGACTCGTGACCCCCAACCGCGAACCTTCCTGACCACCACCATTCTCCTCGGACCTTGCCCTCCCCACTCGCCGCCGCCCACCGGCCCCTGCCTCCCTTACCCATGTACAGGGTGCGCTCCAAAAGTAATGCAACCATTTTTTTAATAATTCATTGAACAGATTTGCACACCAACTTAACATTCTTCAAAATACTGTCCTCGGGCCTCTACACATTTTTTCCTGCGACTCTGACATGACCGACACACGCCCTCGAAGGCGTCTTCGGGGAGCTCTCGCAAGGTATTCTCGTCATGGCTCATTGGATCTTTTCTATGGACGAAAAACGGGTTCCTTTCAAAGGCTGCCTTAATCAAACGCATCAAAAGAAGACTGCTGGGACGACGTCAGACATATATGTGGGGTGGGACACCATTTATAGCTGGTGTCTGGCCATGAACTCGAGGACTCGTAGCGCATTGTTTGGCAAACTCCGTGGGAACGAGCTAGACGCACATTTTCCTCATCGCCACATCTTCAGTAACAATGCAAAACATAGCAGTAAACGACAATTTCAATTCATTGGCAACCATCTTGATACTCAATTGACTGTCAAGAGTCCAGCATTAGTCGAACATAAACCATATTGCCATAGGCTTTCGTGGTTGATGGCCGCCCCGACCGTTGTGCGTCATGAACTTCTTCCCAGCCCTCTTTAAAGGCTTTTAACCACCTCAGAACTTGTGAACAGTACAGAACAGAGTCCCTGTAAGCCATAAGAATCATTCTATCAGCCTCCTAAAGAGATTTTCTAGTTTTAACCCAAAACTTAGTAATCGCGTAACGTTGCTCGATCGTCGATTCCATTTTCTCGTGAAACGGTCGGCGCGCAGAGGATTACAATAACTGACGTGCTGCCGCTTCCATAGCTCAAAAAGCACTAACAACTGCTTTACAGCAAAGCTTAACGTCTCCCCCACGCATTACAAACATATTGATTCAACTCCATCCAATAGCAGTGGCGCGGTAAATTATATTGCATTACTTTCGGAACGCACCCTTTGCGTAACTTTGTACCTGAGGATGACACCAATGCGTCAAAACAAGTAGCTTTTATTGTTAGGTTATCCACCAGTTAAGGTAGGCTTTTTAATGGACACTACGATCAAAAAAATATTATGTAACTCCAAACTAAATCCAGTTCAGCAACCTACTCTACATCAGGTCAACCTACTCTTCATCTCTGTGTACTTCCTTCCTCCCTTCATCCCCTCTATCATCCCTATCCTGTTCCTTCCTTTTCCGCCTAACATTCTCCCCTCTAATACCTTCATCAACATTCCACTACCGCTCAAAAAGCCTTTAATCCATTTTTTCTGCCTCCATAGGATTTCTCTCAACAAACCCCTCTCCTCACCCACCATCACAAGTACTTCCACATTTGTTTTCCTTTCGGTCAATTTCACCTTATCCATTCTTCTCCACACCCACATTTTAAACGCTTCCAATCTACGTCCATCCTCCTGCTTCAGGGACCACGTTTCCACGCCATACATAGCTACGCTCCATATCAGTGTTTTTACGAGTCTTTTCTTAACATCCCTACTCAACGTAACCGTCATCAGCTCCCTCCTCTTTGAGAAAGCCTCCTGGCATAGCGCAATTCTTCTCCTTACGTTCCTACTACTTTGACCGCGTTGGTCCAACACGCACCGAGATACGTAAACCTTTATAAATGCTATATCTTTCCCCCTCCTATTTTAATATTTAGCTTAACCCTTTTCTTTATGGAAAATCGCCTTACCTTTGTTTTATTAATATTGATTCTCATCTCATATTTATCGCACTGAACCTGCAATTCACTCAGCGATACTTGCAACCGCTTGGCTGACTGAGCAAATAATGCTTGGTCATCAGCAAACCTAACCGATTTTACGAATTCCCCTCCGACTTTCATTCCAACCTCCAGCTCTTCTTGCCTATTTAATCATTTCCTCCACATATACGTTGAACAGCACCGGTGACAATGGGCAACCCTGCCTTACACCTCTTCCTAACATTGCCCATCCGGACTCTCCGTTCCCCACTCGCACCTGAGCAGTCTGAGACATGTACAGGTTGCGAATCAGTCTCCTGCCTCTCAAATCCATTCCTATTTTCTACAATATAAGCATTAGTTTTTCCCAATTCACTCTATCAAACGTATTTTCTAAATCTACGAAATAGGCAAATACGTCCTATTTGTATTCTATATTCCTCTCGATTCATGATATCATTTCTTCAATGGCATCACGTGTAACTCTCCCCTTCCTAAACTCAAATTGGTCATCCCCTAAGTAATCATTTGCCTAACTCTCTATCTTTTTGTTGATGATCCTGAGTATAACTTTAGCTGCGTGTGGTACAAAACTTATTGTTCTGTAATCCTCACATGATGTAGCCTTTGCCTTTTTCGTAATAGGAAATAACACTTATCTCACAAAATCTTCCGGCCAGATTCCTTCCTCATAGATATTACGAATCAGTTTATATAGAGTCTTCTTCCTTCACTTTCCTAAACATTTCAACAGTTTCACAGAAATTTTGTCCACCCCCACGGCCTTATTTGCTTTGATCACCCTCCCCAACCTTGTTGGCCTAAGTTCTTTACCATACAGTGTTTCAATATTTTCCTTCCATCTCTCTTGGATTTTTCCTGGTCCAACTATTATCTTACCCCATTTATCTTTAACTGTTATCACAGATCTTGCCTTCTTACTTCCCGATAATAACTTAACCTGGCTGCATAGCGCACCAATTTCACCCTTCCTCTGTAAACTTTCCATATCCGCGCATTGCGTTTTTCACCATTCTTCTTGTGCTTTATTTGTGGCCCGTCTCAATTTATTGTTTAAGTCTTTGTACTTAATTTTGCCTAACTCTGCGCCTATATTCTTCCATCTTCTTCTCTCATCCATCTTTGCAATCACCTCATCCGTGACCCATGGTTGCCTTATCCTTTCCTGTTAACGGTTCCAAAGGTGTTTTTTGAGGCTTTTGATATCATTTTCTTGATAGTCCTTTTTTCTTCGATAGTACTCAGCTCTTTACCGTCATCCATGATTTTCTCTACTGCCTGCTGATACTGTTTCCTTGCTAATCCATTTAATGCTTCTACATTCCATTTCCAAACTCGCCGCCTTTGCCTTATCTTTTTGAAACGGACATTACATTTCATAACAACTAAATTATGGTCAGAGTCCGCATCCGCTCCTGGAAAACTGTGAATTTATCACACTGTTCCTAAACCTGTGCCTAACCATAATAAAATCTATCTGATACCTTTCTACATCTACATAATACCCCGCAAGCCGCCGCAAGGGCGTGTGGCGGGGGGTGTTAGGTCACCATACCTTTCTGAGTAACCTGCCATTACCATATATACCTACGCCTTTTGTGGTGTCTAAATCATGTGTTGGTTATGACTAACCCCTGTCTCCTGCAAAATTCAATTGCTTCTTCCCCGCGTTCATTCCTCGTGCCAAACACATAGTCCCCCACCTCATCACCATCTCTTCCTTTGCCTACCGTCGCATTCCTATCCCCCATCACTATCAACTCTATTCCTGCAGGAACACACACGATGATATCCTCTAACTCATCGTATATCCTATCGACTTCTTCCTCCTTGTGATTGCTCCGTGGCATGTATTCGTGAACAATGACCAAGTTTGTCGGCTCTGCTTTAATCTCTATTACTAATATTCTATCCGCTGCTTACTCTATGTTGACTACGCTTCTTCCTACCTCTTTATTTAATATTTTGGCAATCTTTCGTTGGCTCTCGTCCCCGCAGTCGTATAGTATTCTATAATTATCACTCCAGTAATCCCCGTGATCCTTCCATCTCATCTCGCATAGACCTAAAATATCTACATTACCTCTTTTCATCTCTCACTCAATATTCTCTAATTTGCATGTCCTCAAAATCGTCGTGAAATTCCATGTTCCTATTCTAACTAATTTTGCCTTCTTTATCTGGGTCTTCTGTCCTGCTGCTGTCGGTTTTCCCCTCTGTAGGTTTCTTGGGATGACGACCGCGGAAGCCTTGCCTCCCCCGCTGCCGGGCACGACACCCGGCCCCATGGCCCGAGTCCCGTAGTTGTCAGGACTCAATTTCTGTTTTGCGTCCATCATTTTTCATTGGAATAATAACTGAGGTGGTTTCCCGTTGCCTTCCTCAATAGTGTTTTTAACGTGACACCATCACTCTATGTCCGCCCCACTGAGGTCAGACGCCTTTGCAGCCGCCTCACTGAGGAACAGACGCTGCGTGGACTACCTTTCACCTGGCTCCCCTTCGACCTACCTCCTGGCATGGGTGACCCTACCAGGAGCAATTATTATTACTCTCGCCAGCACAGCTCTAGGGGTCATCGGAACGCACAAGTCCTTCCACCACGTCAAGGTCGTACTCCATGGGAGGGAAAAACTAATAGTACCGAATAAAAATTTAGTGGAAAATACATTGGTATTTTTACCTCAGTGATAATGGAATTCAATATAGATAAGCCTGAAAACATCGAATACGTAACTCATTAATTAAGTTTAAATGTATGATTTTGAGTATATAAATGTAGAGCAAACATAAATGGCGTTTACTTTCTGGGAAAGAGACACGAGGGAGCTGATTGGCGAACGGTAAATTTTGGGACAAATGGTCGACAAATACCTTGATAAATGAAAATCGAAATAAAATGGAAAATTTTCTCTCCCACACTGGAATTGTTATACAGTGTCCCTGCAATAGCGAATAAAAGAACTGATACACTTCGTCGTAGAAGACTTAAAAGAAGGTTTTATTCGTTTGAAAGGACTCCGCAGGATAATTTGTATTTATGTTCTGGAGCGTAAGATTTTTGCGGTCAGATAATACGTTAAAAGTTGTGCTGAACGTTTGCCAGATTGTCACTGCCCGAAATGTCGAAAATTAATAAACGAGGGAAGCGAACTTCATGAGCACGTCTCTCCTCCGAGTAGTATGTGTTTCGAAGGAGTGGGTTCGTCGTTCCGAAAACCAGTCCACGGGAGCAGAGTTTATTTTCCCACCGCGCTGCTCGTCTCCGTTTACTTAAAGTGCCCGGCCCCATGTCCTCTCGCCCCCAGTGTTTACGCGTGGTATGAGCAGGTGCGAGCCATTGGCTATCTCGTAAATCAATATGCGACGGTGCATGGATGATGCGGAACGTTTAAGCGTGCTAAAAATACACACTTTATGAATCCGGATTCAAGGCTGAGGATTCTTTAAAAGGAATTCGGTTTTTAACTTTTCAGCGGGCACGGTTTATAAATAAGAGAGGAGAGACGATATTATTTTTAGCACGCCTCCTCCTATCCACGCGTTGACCTTCCCGCCGAGTAATCATTCTTTTATTTTTTTCGTTCCAAACATCCCCTTTTTCTCTGAAGGCCACTTTCAGAAGATGTTTTTGAAGAGAGCTTGCGGTCGTTCACTCTACATCTCGGTTGAGTCTTTTACCCTCCCGAGACCCTAGGCGGATGCGGTGATGATGGTTCGGGCTGGATTTTTTTTGGAAAAACTATGCGCAAACTTATTCACCTGGCTCAAAAACACCACATGGTTAAACAAATTGGACACACAGTGGAAAATTAAAAAGAGAAACATAGGAGTTAAACGAGTATGTCAGCGTTTCTTGGCCAAGTGTTTCAATTGAATCTAAGATAAACATCGACAATCATCTAGCAGAAATTGTCGTTTAGAAAGGATTCCCCGAGTCGACTTTTCGGATTTTTGCTTTCTTAACTCGACTATCGTCATTTTATTGATTTATGGAAAACTTTTACAGAACTAGAGTTAAAAAGGCCACACGACACGGGCTTTAATCCATACGCATCGTTATCATGAGATTAGGTTAAGAAAACAGCAACATTTTTACATTATGGGAAGAATCAACCCCAGCCGTACTCTTAAAAGTGGGCTACAAAGGATGGGTGGGGGGAAATTAGAGAGTAAAAAGGAATAAATAAATAATTCAAGTTTTATATAAATAAAATGATATGTGGGGGGTTGGAACAGAAAGTGATAAGAAACACACTGGCTAAGGTGTACTAGATAGCATTGACCCTCGCCCTTATCAAGCACTCACCCAGACAAGGCCTACGAGAGATCTCTCCCTGCGCCAGCGGCCCACCAATCGCACGTAATAAAATAAATGCAAATAAATCATGCACTCTCCAGCTTGGATGTACTATGTGGCATGGATCCTCGCTAGTCTCAAGCACTCCCACCCACTCACGGCTTGCGAGAGGCCTCTCTCTGGCCGGGGCATGGGTTGATTCTTCTCATAATATTCAAACGGCCGTAGTTACCGTTCGCTTCAACACTCTTTTGCATGTTTTTAACAAGGAGGGAAGAAAGTTAAGGAGAGAGGAGGATATATACTGTCTAACTGTTGCCACGATTTAAGAAAAGCCTGGACATATACACATGGTTGTTCCAAAAACATGTAGAATGATTTTTTTGCAACCAGTGTGGATGGCAGGAGTGGGGCGACATGTGGCGGGATAGGTGGTGGGAGGTCTTGGAAAAGCAACATAAACGGCGTCAGTTGTTCGTGAGGCGTTACAGTGTGCTGATCACTACAAAACCGGACCCCTGTTCGAGGATGGCGTCACGATTCACGATGCCACGTTCCATGGGGCGACGATAGGCTACAGAATTTTGTGTTAAGCTCAGGAAATCGAGTTCGGCAGATGGAGAAATGTCCCAAGTGATGGTTTTCTGCTTGCACAGGATTTTCTGGGAGGAAAGAGAGGAGGTTGACGATGGGGAATGGACATCCATCACCAACACAGTGTGATGAAAATGTGCAAAAAGTGAGACACAGGCTCAATCCAGAAAACCACAGTGCATTGCATTCCTACAGAAGACTGAGCTATGGGAAAGGTGTGCCACCAATATGGTCCCCAAGGTGGTGCCGTCGGAAGACTGCTTACGTGGTAATTATACCTTGGACCTCTTGGACCACGGTGAAAGTGACCCGAATTGTTTAAAATCGGTGGTCACTGGTGACAAGACATGGGTTTTTGAGTACGACCCGAGTATAACCCCTTTGAGTACCATTTTGGACCACTGGATTACGTCAAATAGGCCAAAAGGAGGTGTCTGAGCGAGGGTCCTTTTGATGCATTATACGAAGCGTACCACAACTGGCGGAGGCACTGGCATTGGTGTGTGTCGTAACATACGTAGGGGTGCTCTTATGAAGAATTTTAACAATTCGTACTTTGATCTGCAATAAAGTTTTTTCTCAGATTTTATTCTAATTATTTTTGGGACTGATAGTTCATTCACTGACAACTGTTCCTTCGGGATCACTAATTGTTTTTTTTTATTTTAGTATTTTTATATAGGGTCAAACCTACGTCGGTTGGCATTCAAAGGCCATATCTTCAAATCACTCGTGTGGAAACAGCCACAAAAAAGTGTTTGTCAAAATTACACTCAAGCTCACACTTATTTTCAAAAAGCACTTAAACTTTCTTTATTTCTGCTTTAAAATTTCAGGTAGTCTTCGGCATAGACCCCATCGAAATAACTAAACTTCTAGGAGCAGTAATTAACACATAATGGGACCTTCAAAAACACGCACAATTTTTATTTGGATAGTCTTCTAACAATACGATTGGTGATATTACCTCAACCCGGATTGGGCACACTTTACCCTTTATCTTAGGGGTTTCATTACTAAAATACATCTACACCCACTCAATACCCCGCAAGTCGCCACAAGTGGGTGTGGCGGGGGGTGTTAGAGCACCGACTATTCATGTAGAAATATCAGTCTATGCAATACGCTTGTTTGGCTGCGTAGATTTTCGTGGCGGTGGCTTGAAGAATTCTGCATATCCGGGTTTTCACCGCGTTGTTGTTTGAAGCCGACAACAGTTTTGCCGAAGTTTCATCCGGCGTCTTCAGGTCGAAGAATCTTCGACCTGAAGACGCCGGATGAAACTTCTGAGACTGAAAAACCGGCTTCAAACAACAACGCGGTGAAAACCCGGATATGCAGAATTCTTCAATACGCTTGTTTGTTTACATGCCATCAAATATGCCGCTCTCGTGCACATGTATGACTATTTGCATGCATGCAATGAGTGTAGTGGTTGGTCAATTCATCGAATTCCCGAATACATGCTGATTTCATATTTTCGGGTCGTGATTATTTTTCCGTTCGAGGGGATTGCGAGTACTTGAATCTGTCTTTGACGGAGTCCATCTCTCTTTTTTTATTCCGATGGTAGAATCTGCCAAGATAATTTAGTGGCATTAAAATTCCTCCGGTGATACAAGATAATTCAGTTTTCATGTATTTTTATAAAAGAGTGTCTTGTCCGCTCTCGTCACGAATCAAGAGACTCCTAACTCAACCCCTCAAACATACACGCCACACTTACTCTCTTCTCGTGTAGAAACAAACCTAGCGGATTTCCTTGGAACATTTAGCTACTCGTGATTTAAAGTTTTCTCCAAGAATCCCAAATACCTTGAAAATATAGCCTAACTAAAATTAAAGTAACACATATCTCATACTTCTTATTACATTTTCGTAAAATATTTCACCTAATGAAAATTAGATTCTTTATGACCGAACCCGCATATGTTTCTGATGTGTATCCCATGAAATGCTTGTTCTCAATGTAACACCCAGGAATGTAGGTGATGTAGGATTGTAACATACATTGTAACTAACTAAGATATACGCATGTCTGTCTTTTTTTAATACAACCCAACTCAATATACTGAGGATTAATTACGCTCGTTCGCATGCAGATTTTGAGTTTTTTGCGGAAAAATGGTCATCAGCCACACGACAGCAAATTCTTGTCACGCGCGTAATTTTAACTTCGGTTCCCCATCGGTCCTACGATAAAATATTACGGTTACTCACCCAACGCCCTCCATTTGTTAGGCACCCATAAGAGCTTTTATAAGTATTATTTAGTGTGTGTCGTCGTAAACACGGGCATATCTGGGCAAACACTCAAATGTCCTACTCTTGTTCTATCGCTTCAGTGCTGCCACTACCAAAAATAGTTTCAAAACAGTGATTGCCATTAGTTTCCATTGCCATTGCCAACATATTTTGCCTTAATTTATCGTACATAGGTGCCTCAAAGCTACTCTTGAGTACAATCGACGTTTAGAATATTCAGCGGCGAGTAATTATCGGTGGTGACCGTTGTGATGCTTATCAAATTAGAACTGGCCTCATGGAGACGACTGGAGGGAGGTTGATGGTCAAACCTCACATTTCAGTCTCAAGCTTCCGATTGGAATTTCTGATGACGGTGTATATTTTTCCGCAGTAATTAATTAAGTCGTCGGATGATATTTTAGGTACGCTTTTTCAGTTTAAAAAATGTCGAAAGTAACAGTATCTTTTTCTTTAAAAGGTTTGAGCCCTTGACAAATACTTTTTTAAAGAAAACGAAGGAAAGATTACTCTATCGCATATTTAAGTTTCGGAGCGTGATGTTGAAGATATTTTCAAATACATTTTCCACCCAAAGGATATACCTGTACTTGTCAACAACACGCAGGTGTTTTGTCTAAATGTATCCTTAGATAAGGATTTTCAAGACGTCGTTGGGTCGAAAAAACCACTCAGTATACCATGTGGCTAAACTCGGGAAACAGAATCCTCATCTGTTCCGGTAGGACCCCTCTCGACAACATCTCTCTACACTGTTTTGATATTATCTTTGGATCGAGAAACATATCAATTATGAAAACACCTAGAGGTGACCGCGTAGAAGTGGGGACGAAACTTGTGTAAAATTTTGCGCTCGGGATAGAAAAATAAATTTCTTGCGATGATCAAAATCGCCCTTTTCCTCATCCCTTCGCACTCATCCCAGAAATATGTCCACCGGGTTTTTCGACGCTTAATAAACCTTTTGTTTCTTTTATTTTCGTCGTGGATGCGTTTTATTTCGTCCCTCTAGGCGGAGATTTCCGTTTTCCGGTTCACGAAATAACACCGAAAATTAAAAAATATAATGAATACGTTAAGAAATTGTGCGCTTGTAAGTATCGGTCCAATCCTCTGAAACATCTTATCGACTATCCATGTGGAGGGGATCTCATTCTTGTCCCTTACGTAATTGCTATCCTGAATATGCATTCGACGAGTAGCAAGAGGCTCCGAAAACCCATATCTTAATAACTTCCCTCCCCAGGGCCCCATCCCCTCCTCAAAAGGATTCGTTTAGAAAGGATTTTCGGCCCTCCCTCTCCTCTAGCACTCCACTCCCCTTTCCCTTTTCCATACCCCACGGGACACATAGTGTTTCCCTAGGGGTTGAGCCTTCATTTTGTGGAATTTTCATATTTCTTCTTTTTTAATGAAAAATTTGGTCCAGCGACGGTGGAGCATTCCCTCAGGGCCGACTCTGGATGATTGGGGATCGGCCCTGGTCCGAAACCAGACGAGAAGTGACCGTCCCGGGAATAGACTTTGACCCCTCGAGGCCACCAGTCTGCTCGCCGTATATCGCACACACCCCCTTCAGTCCCTCTCCCAAATTGTTCCTCCCTCATTTTGCCCAAAGGGTATCCATATGCATCAGGGTCTTTAGAATCCCGCCTCCTAGGGTGGACGGACTAGGGTGTGTGTTGGACATTTTTTCTTATGCTCAAATAATCAATATTTGAGGTGGTTTTTTAATCCGATTTCATTATGTTTAAACGACTTGAAACTTTGTTTGATATAAGTACTTCTGATGGCTTTACCATCAATATTCTATCAAAACTTGAGTCGATAACCTCCTCTATCACTCAAACCCCGTACATCCAAAACCCTGATTTTTAATATTTTCAGATCATCAATATTTCAATCATAATCGATTTGAGTTTTTTATTCGATTATTTAATCTATTCGATCGAATTATTCACTCCAGCCCTTGCTTTTTTCTCCATCTAGCGTTAACTCCCTCCCATCGCCTGATAGCTTCTCTATTTTACCCCCTTCTTAATTTTCCCTATGTACTTGTCCCTTGGCCTTCCTCGCGGATCTTTCCTTCAATTTTCCCTTCTATTATGCTTTTAACTAATCCATTGAGCCCCAAGGTGTATCTAACCCATCTATACTTCTTCTTTGCCGTAAAGTTCATTCCATAGGGTTCGTTCCTCTTTTGCTCTTCTGTGCGTACTCCCTCAATCTTTCCTTTTTATGTCATGTAATCTGTAGCGCCATGTTTCTAAGGCTTCTTCTAATCTTCATCATCTTCATCGTTCATGCACACTTTGGACGTTGTCGTCGGTTCTTGACGTCGACGGCCGTCCAGTGCGGCACTCGCCCTCCACACTCTATCGGCCATCTTTAAAGAGCTCCACTCCAGTTTGTGGCATGCTTTCCTCCTTGAACACTTGGCAAATCATGCCCAACGTCTCCGTACCCCATTCCCACAGTCCAACGCAGAATATGATAATGGCGTGCGGCTGTTCAATCGTTCGCTGCAGTTTGCGCTTGCGCCGAGTCACTCGACAGGGGCCCACTAGAAACACAATCCAGCCTCAACGGACGCTCGCAGGCGATTGGCGCTTGAAGCGTGTTAAAGGTCAGATCCCCCACCACTAAGACTGAGCTCTGCGAGGGCGCTGCGACGTACAGTCACGTCAGGAAAAAATGTTTCCGATACTTTTCTTAAAAACCTTGTAGATTGAATAGTGCTGGCCACAGTTTTATGCTTGTCTTTTTACATGGTTTATTTTGGAGTCTAATTTCCTTTCTTGTTTCATTTTCATGGATTTTATTTAACAAATTGTCATTTAACACAAGATATATGGATATTTTACGGGGAAAGCTTTAGTGAGTCAATTTTAAGTTTGACGTGATCGTATCCCTTTTCCCCATTTTTTCTTGAATTTTCGCGCGGTCAGAAAGGTTCTAAGCGATTCCGAGGCGAGGGAGATGAAGGAGGGGCATAGTGGCAAAGATCAAGAGCAATTGATGCTAAAAAAATAAAATAGTTAAATTGCTGAAAAGAGGAACAATATTTTTTAAATTTCTTAATTAAGCACCATTTAATTTCAAACTCTGTACACTTTTCGAAAATAATTTTTTTAGTCATCAAAGAAATCATACTTAAATGTTAGTTTATTGTAGGCAGGTAGTATACCGTTTTGGGTATGTTTTGGATGGATGCAAACTTAACGCTTTTATAATTCTTTGTCCCGACGAGCAAAACACAACCCGACACCCCACACTACAATAAACCCCTCTTCAATTTAAAATACCTCCATCCTCCCTTCATTACGTCGAACATGCGTATCCAGTTCCTGCCCCTTCTTAGTATGTCTAGCAAACCTCCCCCTATATCACAGCCTCCAACATCTCATCGCCAATCAAAATGCCCTGCATCCATCTTTCTTGCCTTCTTTCGATTTCTCCCAATCTCATTTCTTCCCCCAACATGCCCAGGACTTCTTTTTTTGTTTTCCTTTCAATCTATTTCACTTTTACCATTCATCTGCACATCCACATTTCAAAATACTCAAGTTCACGCTTACCATCTTGCCTCAGTGACCATACTTCCGCGAAACACAAAACCACGCACCATATAGAATCGCTTTCACCGATTATTTTCTATTTTTTATTAATCAACTTACTTGGCTAAATAAATCAATAAAATCGCAGAGGCTTTTTGCTGTCACTTTATATGGTAATATTAACTTATACATTGGCTTGCATTGAGAGGTATTGAAATTTACTACAAAGATCTAATTATTAAAAAATCCCCACACTTTAATTTAAAGCGTATCCAACTTGAATATTTTTACATCCTCCATAGCCCACTTCACAGGTATGAAGTCGTTGTAGGTCTTAAATTGAAGTCTCCTAGTTCTTTCCCAATTGGTGGTTTCGTGCATGCGAACAACAAAAGTTTGCGCTCATTCTTTTGTGCCCAGTCTTACTCAAGCAGTGGTAATAAATCTTTTAGAACCCTCTCACATCCTGATTTGGCCGACGTGCGCGTACAGCCCACGAAATGGCAAAAACTATTTAAGGCATTGAAAATGAACATTTAATCGGTCTCTTCACCCGCCCCTACTATGAAGCCCTAACAATGGATTTGGGAAGGCCCTGATTCACTTGGAGGCCAACCCATCCTCCCCTCAACCGGTCCTCCGCAAACGTCCCACGCCTTAATGGGGGAATTTTTGCGGGGACATTTAAGACACGCACGTGCGTCGGTTGCTAAGGTTACTACTCTCAGACCCGTAACAGTCATCATCATTCATATATCATTTTTGAAAACACCCCTTTATGTATGTTCTCCTGTTACTCGTGATATACTAAATAATTTAGCCTAAACAAGGTGCCTTTCTTTAGTTCCTTTCACAGGCTTTGGGGGAAGTTCACCGGAGTTACATAATGTTTGATATTTATTTAATAATCGACGATATAGAATTTGAATGGTAGTTTTACAGACTTTGAGAATACTCCTTAATGGTAGGCTCTCTCTTCAAAGAATTTCAACCCAATACTTTGGTAGAAAAATATTTTCTTTTAGATACGTTTAACGTTTTTTCTCCACCATTTTTACATAATTTCCTGAAAGTCGTACCTCTATGGAACGGTTGAATCAATTTATCCCCTTAATGGTACGAATGACCTCGGCTGTCAGCCGCCTCTCATAAGACCACCGAGTGATTGTATAGACTAACTGGTAGAAAAAGAGATTAAATCTTTTTATATGCGGAAAAAGAATTCAGGAAAAACGGAGATAGGTCAAGAGAAAAAGCTTTTAAGAAGCTGAAATTGAATGAAAATGAAAATATTGCATTTTTGCCGTCAACCCATGTTCAATGCAATGCCACCTTATGAACGAATATCGACGGTGGACGAAGAGAGCTTCGCCATGGAACGCTTGGTAGATTGAGAGGTCAGCGATAAGAGGATACCATTCCCTCCTTTCTGGAGCCACCTGACCAAAAAGAAGGGAATGGATGACGAGGATTAGAGACCTGGGGCTGATCAACTTTTTCAACGAAAAGGAACCGGGCCCGACTAAGTTTTAACTTCCCTCGGGATTGGAGGCGTATCAACCAATTCTCCACTTTGTCCTCCGGGATACACCCCCGTAGGAAAAGGGATAGGGCATGAAAGCATAGAAATCCCCTCCCGGGGTATTTAACTCAGGCACAAGTATGGTAATGACGACAGCAGTGGAATATTGTCAATATCCATTTTTAAATCCTCGGGATCCTATCGATATGTGTCTCAGACATTGGGAAAATCTAACTTACGGAACGGCGATAATAATGAATATCGAAAATGACATAAATCCCAAGATACGCTCAGCTTTAGTCGCAATTTGTCGATTTTTATCAAATCAGATGCCAAAATCGATTTGAATTTGGAAGGGACTCGTATCTACGTACTCCAAACTAAAATTAAGAATTTTACTACAGTAGTAAAATGTTTGCTTAAACAGTCTTGCAGTATTTTGAGGCTCTACTTTGTGAAAATTTAAGATCACTGGATAAATAAACTTAGTATATTTCCACACAAAAATGTTTGTGTGAAAAAATAGTAAGTTCAGTGAGTCTTGTGATCATTAAATACATTATCGATCGATAATTAAATTAAGAGTTAATACACTCTTAAATTAGCTATTTACTTCCGAAAGAAAACAAAATATGAAAAATTGACGCAGTTTATGAATACGATCCAATCGATCAGGCCAAAATAATCTAAACCCATTCACGTAGCGACTTCAACGGCAGAGTAGTTCAACGAAATATCGAACTCGGAATTATTCAACCCAAAAGATTATTTGATTCGCACTTGATTTGAATATCTTATGTTATCACGATCACCTTGCAAATGGTTACAAAAAGATTATTATAAATATCTAATAGATATTGGAGAGACGACCTCCAAGATAAAATATTACCCACGGCGAAGGACTTCAGGCGATCCTTAAAACCATCCTATTCATATGTTATTCTTGTAACCTAAGAGGTAATAGTGAATTATATGAAATTTGAGCAACATAAAAGGCGGTATGATCTTAAATTGACTCGAGTATGAAGCTGATGCTTTTTTTGAGCCGTTCAAAATCGTATTGGTGACGAACTTTGAGCATGAACTGCGATAATTCTTCAAATGCCGTTTGTCATGGCAGTTATATAATCCCCCCCTATGTCGAATGTTTTATATTCAAAAGAACCCTGTTGTTTGTTCCCCTCTTAATCTCAAATGTGCAAGAAAAGCTTGCACGTTACTGAAATGAACAATTTATTCAGATTGATCAGATTATTGAACTACAATCCTCATAGACGAAGTGCTAGCGTAGAGAGAGGTAAGCCTCTGAACGGCAGGTACTTAGGTTCGGATACCGATCCAACGTTGCCTTTAGTCAATCAAATATAAAAAAACAAAGAGGTGCGGTTTCCGGGTTTGATAATATATATAGAAAAAAAATACATGCATACATATTACCAAAACCGGAAACCGCACCGCACTCTTAATATATATATATATATATATATATATATATATATATATATATATATATATATAAAGAATAAAACAGATAACACGTAAAAGAACACTCACATTGTACATTATTTGAGCTTTCGGCCTACTGCGAGGCCTTATATATATATAAAATTCACAGAAACTAAAACATATAAAAGAGGGACTCACTAGTTCTCGAATTTTCGGTAGTGCAACCACCTTTCTCAAGAGGAATTAGGAACAGAACTCTATATATTTTATTTTATTAGGTAATCTACCGGTTAAGGTAGGTTTTTGGATGGACACAACTATCAAATAAACATTTTTTGACTCCCCACCTAGCAAACTAATCTATATCAGGTCCATCTTCATCTCGGTGTACTTCCTTCCTCCCTTCATCCCGTCCAACATCCCAATCCTGTTCCTACCCTTGGCTATGCGTGCCATGAAACGCACCGTTCCTATCCTTTATAAGATCGTATGAATGCTTTTCTACTATCCTTTCCCCTTCTTGTGTCCCGTCTATTTTCTCCTTTGGTGGGTGAAACAGCTCCATAACGCCATCTCTCGGGCAATATGTATCGGAGCACTTTGGCGCTTTATAAGATCGCAGATTTCAAGGTAAATCAGGTTTCCCTATTAGCTCAACTGGTAGAGCATCCGCCCGGAAAGTGGAAGGTCCGTGGTTCAAATCCCGGATAGGGAAATATTTTTACTTTCGTGATCTGCTCAAAAACCGCCTTCCCCACATGTCCTGTCATCGCCTATTATGTGTTTTCCTATCCCCTTTCCTTATACCAATTTCTGTTTGAATGAATGAATATTTGTGCGCCGTATGGCGGGATTTTCAAGTTTGAATATGTGTTTGGCCAATGTGGCTCGTCTCTTCTTCTGGCTATGCGTGCCTGGATGACCTGGTCTGTACAAGTGGGCTTGCGGAAAATTGAAAATTTGTGTTTTCCCTCTTTAATGGAAATATTGAGATCCAGGAAATTCAAGCTATAACCCTCTTGGACCTCCATGGTGAATTTAATTCTTGAACTTAATGAATTGATGAGTTTAAGAAAGTTAACCAATTGCCTCTTCGTACCTGTCCAGAAACATAATATATCATCTACGTACCGGAACCAGTAGTGCACATTATTAAGTAGAGGATTTTCACTTTTGAAAAATTCTATTTCTAGGTTATTCAGAAATATTTCAGCCAGCAGAATTAGAATTTTTCAAAAGTGAAAATCCTCTACTTAATAATGTGCACTACTGGTTCCGGTACGTAGATGATATATTATGTTTCTGGACAGGTACGAAGAGGCAATTGGTTAACTTTCTTAAACTCATCAATTCATTAAGTTCAAGAATTAAATTCACCATGGAGGTCCAAGAGGGTTATAGCTTGAATTTCCTGGATCTCAATATTTCCATTAAAGAGGGAAAACACAAATTTTCAATTTTCCGCAAGCCCACTTGTACAGACCAGGTCATCCATGCATCCTCGAAACATGCATTTCACCATAAACTTGCAGCCTTTCACAGCATGCTACACAGGGCATTAGCTATCCCTTTAGACCCCTCAGCCTTCACAATGGAAATAACCAATATTAAAAAAAATTGCTCTGGCCAATGGATACACAGAGAAATTGATTGATGATTTGCTGGATAACAAAAAGAAAAAACTTTTATTCAGAGAAATTTACTGTCCCCCACCCAGAGACCTAACTTCGTGGCGACGCATCAAATATGTAGGAAAACCCTCCATTAAAATAGGCGGTGTACTAAAGGATTTGAACATTAAACCTGCCTTTTACAATAACAAAAACCTAAGGAGTTTGCTACCTGCAGTCAAAGACCCCATGAAACCAACTCTCCAGAGCGGGGTTTACCAATTACAATGTGGCGACTGTGACGCTAAGTACATTGGTCAGACAGGAAGGAGCATAAAGGTTCGAGCGGAAGAACACCGGAGGGATTTCATGAAGAACTCTGGAATGTCCCAATTCGCAACCCATCTCTCGAAGGAAGGCCACCGAGCGGATTTCACCCCCCAATTACTGCACGGAGTGAAGAAAGGGACGCAGCTGGATATCCGGGAGCAGTTAGAAATTGTAAAAATGGTTAAGAGGAAGGAAAGGATAACCAATGACCACCTCTTCCCTTTCCACTCACCCCTCCTGGACATTCCTATTCTACACCCCAAAAAATCCCCATGACGCAGACCCACGCTCCCTTACCAACCCTTTCCCCCCCCCCTCATACCTACCCTTTCCTTAATTACACTCCCTCATTTCCCATCCCTCCCTTCCCTTCCCTTTCACTTCCCATCCGCCACCCGAAATTTAGTATATAACTCAGAAAAATGTATATTGTACCACTAGTCCTGATGATGTTACAGTGTAAACGAAACTAGTCGACGAATAAAGTCTATTCTGTAGAAAGCAAAGATATAATTTTTCTCCTAAGTTATGAAAATCTTAATCGAAATACTGTCTCGTGCATATATTTTTATCAACCTTACACACGATATACAATAAAAAATAAGAAAAGACTCAACACAAGTACTTGGATGATTAACTACTCATAATTCATATGCAGAGCAAATTAAATACATACATGTAATCTAATTGTAGCATAGCATACAATGCATAAATACAAGAAAAAGAGAATCGATGACGGCACACCGAGTAAAAATGTGAATAAAGGGTTAGTTAAGACTTTAATATGGAGCGCAATGCTCTATAAATGTGGCCTGCCCTTTGAAGTAAAAATATGAACCTATATTGGAGGTTATCTGAGACGTGGTTTAATTGGAGAATGGATACAAACTGTCGATCAGAGGGCAACACAAACGTCGAGGTTTGACACGTGGTGGGCGAAGACCAGCTACGGATGAAAATTTTGAAAAAAGTTATGTTGCTTCATTCATGCACTGTTTTCGGTTGAAGTTCTATTAGAGAATCGTATGAAACTTAATGGTGGCATAGTGAAAGGGCATCGCCCTCTCGCTGGTGGCCACTCTTATTTGTATGAAACCACTGCTATAGGAGACATCATTGCAGACCAAATTCATGTTATTTTATCCAAATTTTTCACATATTTGCGAGCGTGTGTCCTTTTCCGGGCGTGCTTAATTGCGAAACGTCCAGCATTTATTTTGGGTACAAGGTTTTTTCTGCCCTCCATTCACATTACACATACAGGTATGCGTCACGGATTAGATGGTAACCCAACCACGACTCTCACCCAAGCATGTCCTGGGTAGATAGCAGATGAGGAGGAGTTGGTCCCACAAACGCGTCCTACACACCTCCTCTCTTCCTATGATCATCCCTCTCCCGTAATTCGGCAGCAATGAGCCGGAGACAGTTTTGAGGGGGTGGGGCGGGGGGTGTGTTTTGGGGCATGCCCTTCGTCTCCTTTCTCTCCCTCTCACGCGGGAGAAACTTCTCCTTAACTCGCCTCCATTGTCCCCCTCTCTCTTCTCTTCCTCCATCCGACGACTCACCACAACAACAGATCCTCCTGCACCTAGCCCGCAGCATCTTCGAGGAGCAGAACAACTTGGAGTGCCTGGTAACGAAGATAATGCGGGAGGCCCGGGATCTGCTGAGATGCGAGAAGTGCGCAGTCTTCCTCCTGGACCTCGAATGTTGCGAATCGGTGAGTCTCGCAAGGCACTTAATAAATCTTCTTGATCGCCCCGTACATTTTTTACAGTTGGCGGGGAGACTCTCATCGCTATCTTGGATAACGAACGTTTCAGGGAGCAACGAAACGCCCGTAAAGCAAACGTCTAGCGGTGGGATTCTTGTTTCAAAACAGGTTCTGAGATGTGGACAAAATTTCTCGTACTCGCCTTGAGTAACGGCAATCGATTATTGTACTCTTTCAACAATGAAAGTGTGCTCTTTGAAAAGTATTTTTATGGAACAAACCTTCAATTACTTCTAACGTTGTTTGATTTTTATATTAATTAAAGTTGGATTATTGCTGTTAAAGAAATTGTCCATGCTTGGCGGCGTATATATATCGTAAAAAAATTACTAATTTTGGCGAAACGCGGTTCGATTCTTCTATTGGATGATTTTTACTGTATTATTTGAACAACAAATTTTAATTAACCATCACACGTGGACGTGTTGAAAAGGTGTTGGCACCGCCAAACTAGTTAAAACAAAAATGTAACTTTTCTTTTCTTTTTCTCCATTTTCACTGCTGTTACAATACTCACGTATACTTTCGTGACAATATGCTGATTTGCATATTTAGAAACGGGGGCTGATTTTAGGGCTGGGCGAGAATATATAAAAGGATTGCAGGAATTATTGGAGCGATAATTATCCAGTAATATACAGATTAAGAGCGTAGCGGAAGAGAGCAAACGAAAGGTCATATTTGTGTCAAACAAAAACTTTGGAAGAAGGGTAATAAACATACAGCTGGTTCGTGATAGAATAAAGTAAACCCAGAAATAACAAATGGCCATAATTCAGATATAAGATATATTATTTGTTGTAGGTAAGCGTATGTACTTGCATGCTTTTGGAGTGAGGATAGGTAGATGTGTGGTTGCATGCGCGTCGAATGATGGGGTGTTGCAATGAATGTGTGCACTGTTGTGGATTGGGGTTTGCATGTGTGTGTTGGTTTTGAATGCGGTGTTTCTTTTTTCCTTTTTCTTTTTTCCTTTTTTTGGGTGGTGGCCTAACACCCCCCGCCACACGCCCTTGCGGCGGCTTGCGGGGTATTATGTAGATGTAGATGTAGATGTATAAATGGCAACAAGCAACCATAGGGAGAAATACATGGACAGGGAAAGATCAAGTGGAGATATGCTATTATAGTGGTAACGCAATGGAATGCGGTGATGGGCGAAGGGATAGGAGACTACATACTACTAGACACAAACTAGGGACAAGGAGTGCCATGGTGGTATATGCCCCTAGATATCTATGGTATAACGTGACATATTGCATATATATATATACATATGCATATAAACATTATTATTAGGTAATCTACCGGTTAAGGTAGATTTTTGGATGGACACAACTATCAAATAAATATTTTGTAACTCCAAACAAAACCCAATCCAGCAACCTAAACTACATCAGGTCCCTCTTCATCTCTGTATACTTCTTTCCTCCCTTAATCCCATCCAACATCCCAATCCTGTTCCTACACTTTCCTCGCTTGCCAAACATTCTCCCTTCTATTACATCTACATCTACATCTACATAATACCCCGCAAGCCGCCGCAAGGGCGTGTGGCGGGGGGTGTTAGGCCACCACCCAAAAAAAAGGAAAAAAGAAAAAGGAAAAAAGAAACACCGCATTCAAAACCAACACACACATGCAAACCCCAATCCACAACAGTGCACACATTCATTGCAACACCCCATCATTCGACGCGCATGCAACCACACATCTACCTATCCTCACTCCAAAAGCATGCAAGTACATACGCTTACCTACAACAAATAATTCCACCCTAGGATGCAGCAAGAAACCTATCACGAACGTGCCAGCTAGTTTATAGCAAGTAGCCAGGCGAAACACCACCACCACAAGAGCGTTCCACACAAAACTCTCTCCCACCCAAGGTGAGGAATCTGGCCCAACGCTGCAGGTGGGAGGAGGGTACACCCGCGGAGAGGGACAAGGGATGGAAGGGTGGAGCATGAAGTTCGTAAAGACGCTCGGGCATGCGGGAAGGGTTCTGACACAACACACAGGAGGCTAGTGAAAGTGCATGCAATTGAGTTCAACTAATTGTTACCTAGACGCGGAGGGTGGCAAGTGGCATTTTTGTTATCTCCGAGTGTAACCCTAGAGTTGTTATCCCGTATTGTCCGTGGGAAGAAGGAGTCCTTGAGTCTGCTAGTCCTGGCATCTATTTCCCGAATTTTGTACACATGATCGAAGCGACCTATATATGTTGGAGAGCGAATAATTTTCGAGACCTCGGTGCTGAAACATGCGGATCCGAATTTATTTAGTAAGTTTAACCTAGCATTGAGTCGTCTTTCTTCCAATGATTCCCATCCCAACTCCATAAGCATTTCAGTGACGCTTTTCGTTTTATCGTAACAGTTTTCCACGAAACGAGCTGCCCGGCGTTGGACCTTCTCAATTTCCCGAATGAGGCCTTTTTCACACGGATCCCATACGCTACATGCATATTCTAAATGGGGCCTTACAAGAGCGTGATAACAACGTTCCTTGACCTTGGAGTCACTTCTACCGACAATGCGTCTAATAAATCCTAATTTTTTATATGCTTTCCCGCAGACTTTACGTATATGGGTCCCCCAAGTTAAGTCTTTAGTGAATGTAACACCTAGGTATTTCACCGAATCAACTACTTCAAGGTCAACTCCAGCTAATTTGTAAACTAATCCCGTGGATCTTTTAAAGAAATTTACCACCGAACATTTATTAAGATTTAAAGGCAATCCCCATTTTGAACACCATTCATTAATGCTATTTAAATCACGTGCTAGAATTAAACGATCCTCATCCCCAGATATCTCCCGATAAATCACTGTGTCATCCGCGAACATCCTTATCTTACTTTTCACTTTGCGGTTCAGATCGTTAACAAAAATCAAGAATAGTAACGGTCCGATAACACTTCCCTGAGGAACCCCCGAGGTGACTCTTACGCTGGTAGAACTAGCGCCGTCAAGGACTACCCTCTGTTCCCGGTCTGAAAGGAAGTCTTCAACCCAATTTATTGCCACCTTGTGTATACCTGCGCCCTTTAATTTATGGATGAGTTTACCATGCGGAACCTTATCAAATGCCTTTTGAAAGTCTAAAAAGATCGCATCCACTTGCCTACCTCTTTCACCCGATAAAAGTAAGTCATGTGTGAACAATCCTAATTGGGTCTCGCATGAGCGGGTTTTTCTGAATCCGTGTTGATTGTCACATAAAAAGTTAATGTTATCAAGATGTCTCATTATGGAACTGACAATTATGTGCTCTAAAATTTTGCAACTTATTGAAGTGAGAGAAATGGGTCTGTAATTGCTGGGGTCTTCCCTGTCACCACTTTTAAAAATAGGCGTTATTTGCGCGGTTTTCCAATTCTTAGGGACTTTGCACTCAGTGAGTGATTTGTTAAATATAAATTCGAGATACGGGGCGATGTTAGGAGCTAAGTGTTTTAGCACCCGAGCTGGTATATTTTCGGGACCCGGGGATTTGTTTGGTTTGATGTCTTTGAGCAATTTGGCAATTCCTTGCTCGTCCACTGTTATTTTTGTCATGGGTTCAGTATATATTGTTTCTTGGAGATACGCGGTGGCTACATCGTTCGTGAAGACGCTCTGGAAGAATTCGTTTAGAATGTTGGCTTTACCCTCACTGTCAGTATGAATGATATTGTTGCAGTGCCTTAAGCAAGCCACGGTTTGTTGACCCCCATTTATTTCCCTAACAAATGACCAGAAAGCTTTGGGGTCAGTGTTCAAATACTCGAATTACCTTCTTCACCATTCCACTACCGCTCAATACGCCTTTCATCCATTTCTCCTGCCACCATAGGATTTCTCTCAACAAACTTCTCTCCTCATCCACCATCTCCAGTACTTCCTTATTTGTTTTCCTTTCGGTCCATTTCACCTTCTCCATTCTTCTCCACACCCACATTTCAAAAGCCTCCTATCTACGTCTATCCTCCAGCTTCAGTGACTACGTTTCCGCACCGTACATAGTTACGCTCCATATCTGAGTTTTTACGAGTCTTGTCTTAACATCTCTACTCAACGTCCCGGTCATAAACTCCCTCCTCCTTGAGAAAGCCTCCTTGCCTAGCGCAATTCTTCTCCTTACGTCCCTACCACTTTGACCGTATTGGTCCAAAACTCTTCCGATATATGTAAACTGTTCTACCTGCTCTATTTTTTCCCCGCCTATTTTAATATTTAGCTTAGCCATTTTCTTTCTGAAAAATCGCATTACCTTTGTTTTACGAGTTTTACTCGTATTAATATTGATTCTCATCCCATATTTATCGCACTGAACCTCCAATTCACTCAGCAATGCTTGCAACCCCTTGGCTAACTGAGCAACTAATGCTTGGTCATGAGCAAACCTAACCGATTTTACGATTTCCCCTCCGACTTTCATTCCTACCTCCAGTTCTTCCCATGCCTCTTTAATCATTTCCTCTACATATACGTTGAACAGTACCGGTGACAATGGGCAACCCTGCCTTACACCTCTTCCTAACACTGCCCATCCGGACTCTCCGTTCCCCACTAGGACCTGAGCAGTCTGAGACATGTACAGGTTGCGGATCAGCCTCCTGTCCCTCCAATCCATTCCTATTTTCTGCAATACAGGCATTAATTTTTCCCAATTCACTTTACCAAATTCTTTTTCGAAATCTACAAAACAGGCAAAAACGTCCTGATTGTATTCTATATTCCTCTCGATTAGTGATCTCATTACTGCAATGGCATCACGAGTACCTCTTCCTCTCCTAAACCCAAACTGATCATCCCCTAAGTAATCATTTGCCTTACTCTCTATCTTTTGTTGATGATCCTGAGAATGACGTTAGCTGCGTGAGATATCAAACTCATTGTTCTGTAATCCTCACATGACGAAGCCTTTGTCTTTTTTGGAATAGGAACTAACACCGATCTCACAAAATCTTCCGGCCAGATTCCATCCTCATAGACACTACGAATAATCCATATATGGCCTTCTTCCCATCTTTTTCTAACCATTTAAACATTTCTACAGGAATGTTGTCCACCCCCACAGCCTATTTGCTTTCATCCCCTTTAATGCCCTTTCTATTTCATCGTCGAGTATGCCTGGACCTAAGCTATCTTCTTCTACGTCATGTTCCTTTTCTATGTCTAACCTTGTCGGCCTAAGTTCTTTACCATACAGTGTTTCTATATATTCCTTCCATCTCTCTTGGATTTTTCCTGGTTCAACTATTATCTTACCCCATTTATCTTTAACTGTTAGCACAGATCTTGCCTTCTTATTTCCCGATAATAACTTAACCTTGCTGTATAGAGCACCAATTTCACCCTTCTTCTGTAAATTTTCCATATCCTCGCATTGCGTTTTCCACCATTCTTCTTTTGCTTTATTTGTGGCCCTTCTAATCTTATTTTTTAACTTTTTGTACTTAATTTTGCCTAACTCTGTGTTTACATTTTTCCATCTTCTTATCTCATCCATCTTTACAATCATCTCATCCGTTACTCATGGTTTCTTTATCCTTGACGGCGCTAGTTCTACCAGCGTAAGAGTCACCTCGGGGGTTCCTCAAGGAAGTGTTATCGGACCGTTACTATTCTTGATTTTTGTTAACGATCTGAACCGCAAAGTGAACTTCGTTGGACCTTCTCAATTTCCCGAATGAGGCCTTTTTCACACGGATCCCATACGCTACATGCATATTCTAAATGGGGCCTTACAAGAGCGTGATAACAACGTTCCTTGACCTTGGAGTCACTTCTACCGACAATGCGTCTAATAAATCCTAATTTTTTATATGCTTGCCCGCAGACTTTACGTATATGGGTCCCCCAAGTTAAGTCTTTAGTGAATGTAACACCTAGGTATTTCACCGAATCAACTACTTCAAGGTCAACTCCAGCTAATTTGTAAACTAAACCCGTGGATCTTTTAAAGAAATTTATCACCGAACATTTATTAAGATTTAAAGGCAATCCCCATTTTGAACACCATTCATTAATGCTATTTAAATCACGTGCTAGAATTAAACGATCCTCATCCCCAGATATCTCCCGATAAATCACTGTGTCATCCGCGAACATCCTTATCTTACTTTTCACTTTGCGGTTCAGATCGTTAACAAAAATCAAGAATAGTAACGGTCCGATAACACTTCCCTGAGGAACCCCCGAGGTGACTCTTACGCTGGTAGAACTAGCGCCGTCAAGGACTACCCTCTGTTCCCGGTCTGAAAGGAAGTCTTCAACCCAATTTATTGCCCCCTTGTGTATACCTGCGCCCTTTAATTTATGGATGAGTTTACCATGCGGAACCTTATCAAATGCCTTTTGAAAGTCTAAAAAGATCGCATCCACTTGCCTACCACTTTTTGCATAATTTGGACAAACTGTGTCCAAGTTTCTTCCACGGTGGCAAGACTTAAGCGCGTTTTGAAATCGTGTAGTGAAGAGTTTAAATGGCTGGCAAAAGTTTCAAAATCTGCTTTGTGATAATTATAAATTTTTCTTCTTGGCTTAACATTCTTTTTTATTTCTACGTTCAAGTTGATAATAACAGATTTATGGTCACTTATACCCTCGTCGGTTGATACACTATTAATGCGTTCCGGTGTGTTCGTAAGAAATAAGTCCAATATGTTCTTTCCACGGGTGGGAGTGCGTACTTCTTGATGAAGCGAGTTTCTTTGAACCAATTTTAGTAAGGAATTGCAAGATTCGCGATCACGGGTCCGAGATTTAACGCTATTGCTATCCCAGTCGATACCAGGGAGGTTGAAGTCACCACCAATTATATTGATGCATTTATTATTTTTGCGTGTAAATCTATTTATTTGTTCATTGAGGGTATTAAGTGTTTGAAAATCTGAGTCTGGGGGTCTGTAGAAAGAGCATAAATTAATGTTGGGGTGATTGGATCGCAGTATGGTGCACCAAACGCTTTCTATGTTATTATTTTCAAATGCAAGTTGTCTGCTTTCAAGATTACTTTTCACAGCCACGAAAACTCCGCCTCCGGGTCTTGTACCTCTATCATGTCGGTAAACTGTAAAGTTTGTTGGGAAAATTTCTTGGTCATTGATGTCATTACAAAGCCAACTCTCTGTGCCTAATATTATATCAGCCGAATGACATTGGATTATGTGCTCGAGATCCGCTATTTTATTTTTGAGGCTTCTGCAATTTAATACAAGTATATTTAGATTGTTTTTCTCTTGAATCACGCCCTTGTTTGTGTCTGACCGTAATTTACGACACGTTTGTGGAGAAGTGCATGTCAAATGTCTTTCTACGTCAATGCCAGGGTTGTCGGTTACTTTTACATGTCGGTTGTATGTTGTATTAAAACAAGTTTGTGTTTGTTCTGTTATTTTTGGGATCTGTGAGGCGTAACCTGATCTCAAGTGACAAAAAGCGCTGGATTCTACTTTATTTATCCCAATTTATGACCTGCGCTCTTGCCTTGTCTAGGCAACAATTAGTTGAACTCAATTGCATGCACTTTCACTAGCCTCCTGTGTGTTGTGTCAGAACCCTTCCCGGATGCCCGAGCGTCTTTACGAACTTCATGCTCCACCCTTCCATCCCTTGTCCCTCTCCGCGGGTGTGCCCCCCCTCCCACCTGCAGCGTTGGGCCAGATTCCTCACCTTGGGTGGGAGAGAGTTTTGTATGGAATGCTCTTGTGGTGGTGGTGTTTCGCCTGGCTACTTGCTATAAACTAGCTGGCACGTTCGTGATAGGTTTCTTGCTGCATCCTAGGGTGGAATTATTTGTTGTAGGTAAGCGTATGTACTTGCATGCTTTTGGAGTGAGGATAGGTAGATGTGTGGTTGCATGCGCGTAGAATGATGGGGTGTTGCAATGAATGTGTGCACTGTTGTGGATTGGGTTTGCATGTGTGTGTTGGTTTTGAATGCGGTGTTTCTTTTTTCCTTTTTCTTTTTTCCTTTTTTTGGGTGGTGGCCTAACACCCCCCGCCACACGCCCTTGCGGCGGCTTGCGGGGTATTATGTAGATGTAGATGTAGATGTATCCTTTTCCCGTTAACGGTTCCTATTGTGTCTCTAGCGGCTTCCAATATCCCTTTCTTGAAACATTCCCATTTTTCATCGATAGTGCTCAGTTCGTTACCGTCATCCATCATTTTCTCTACAGCCTGCTGATACTCCTTCCTCGTTAATCCATTTACTGCTTCTAAATTCCATTTCTAAACCCGCCGCCCTTGCCTCATCTTCTTGAAACGAACATTACATTTCATAACAACTAAATTGTGGTCAGAGTCCGCATCCGCTCCTGGGAAACTGTGCCAATTTATCACACTGTTCCTAAACCTGTGTCTAACGATAATAAAATCTAACTGATACCTTTCTGAGTCACCTGGCATTTTCCATGTATACCTACGCCTTTTGTGGTGTATAAACCATGTGTTGGTGATGACTAACCCCTGTCTCTTGCAGAATTCAATTGCTTTCTCCCCCGCGTTCATTCCTCGTGCCTAACCCATAGTCCCCCACCTCACCCCCATCTCTTCCTTCGCCTACCGTCGCATTCAAATCCTCCATCACTATCAAATGTTTCCCTGCAGGAACACTCGCGACGATATCCTCTAACTCATCGTCCATCCTATCGACTTCTTCCTCCTTGTGGTTGCTCGGAGGCATGTATACCTGAACAATGACCAAGTTCGTCGGCTCTGCTTTAATCTCTACGAGTAAAATTCTATCAGTTGCTTGCTCTATGTTGACTACGCTTCTTCCTACCCCTTTATTTAATATTACGGCAACCCCTCGTTGGCTCTCGTCCCCGCCGCTGTATATCACTCTACAATTGTACCAGTAATCCCCGCTATCCTTCCATCTCACCTCGCAGAGACCTAAAACATCTATATTACCTCTTCCATCTCTCGCTTAATATTTTCTAATTTGCCTCTTCTCAACATTGTCCTGACGTTCCATGTTCCTATTCTAACTACTTTCGTCTTCGTCTGCGTCTTCTGTCCTGCTGCTATTAGTTCTCCCCTGCAACGGTTTCGTGGGATGACGACCGCGGAAGCCTTGCCTCTCCCGTTGCCGGGCACGACACACGGCCTCTTGGGCCGCGTCCCGTAGTTGCCAGGACAAATATTATCTATATTGCCCATCATTACATTCCTGGGAATCATAATTGAGGTGGTTTCCCGTTGCTTCCCTCAATAGTGTATTTAAAGTGACAACATCACTTAATGGCCGCCCCACTGGGGTCAGACGCCTTTGCAGCCGCCTCACTGAGGAACAGACACTGCGTGGACTACGTTTCGTCTGGCTCCTAACCTTCGACTTATCTGGCATTGGTGACCCTTCCAGGAGTAATTATTATTACTCCCGCCAGCACAGTTCTAGGGGTCATCGGAACACACAAGTCATTCCACCACGACAAGGTTGTAGTCCATGGGAGGGGACATATATACACATATATGTCACGTTTAAAAATATAATATATTTAACAAAGCAACGAAGTGATTTATAAGAATGCTAAACATATATGTGCATATATATGTATGTACGCCCATACATAATTTGTACAAACACAAGTATATATGTTTACACATATATGCATGTATAGCATTTGTAAATATGAATACTTGTTTTTATGTATTCACATAAATATATATATATATAGCAAATGTATATATGTTTCCATGCATATATGTATACATATATTAATATATATATATATATATATATATATATATATTCAAACTTGAAAATCCCGCCATACGGCGCACAAATATTCATTCAAACAGAAATAGGTATAAGGAAAGGGGATAGGAATACACATAAAAGGCGAAGACAGGACATGTGGGGGAAGGCGGTTTTTGAGCAGATCACGAAAGTAAAAATATTTCCCTATCCGGGATTTGAACCACGGACCTTCCACTTTCCGGGCGGATACTCTACCAGTTGAGCTAATAGGGAAACCCGATTTGTGTTTATATATATATATATATATAAACACACAAACACTAGGTTAATAAATATTAAACACACATAAACATAAAAGAAGGACACTTACAGTAGATATTTACGTTTCGACGGCACGGCCGTCGTCATCAGAATGCCGTTGTCGCGGAAGAGCGGAGAGGGCATGTGCAGGAGAAGGGTGACGGGAGGAGAGGTAAGGGGCCCAATGGGAAGCGGACAAGGTGGGGGAAGGGGAAATGGCAGGGGGCGGTAGAGTTGCCGCTGTAGGGGAAGAGCTGGAAGGACCCGGTCGGGAAGCGGCCGGGCCTTTAGTGGGGGACTCGGTGACCGATTCGCTCAGAAGAGTGAAGCGGTTCTAGGCAGCAATGGATAAAATCCTTATATATACATACATACATACATACACATACATACATATATATATCCACATACACATACATACATATATACATATATATACATACATATACAAACACATATACAAATACACATACATACATATACACATACATATACATACACACAAATACACATATGTATATATACATACTTTTTAGATATATATATATATCTAAAAGGATATCCTCCTTTCTATCTCCTCCTTGTATATATATATATATATATATATATATATATATATATATATATATATATATATATATATATATATATATACAAGGAGGAGGAGAGGTAAGGGGCCAATAGGAAGCGGACAAGGTGGTGGAGGGGAAATGTAGGCAGCATTGGATAAAATCAGTGGGCTTGGTTCAGCCCGGGGAGTTTGAAGGACTGGAGCACCCAGATATGTGCCATCTCGCGGGTTCTCACCTCTATGTTACTAGCGGAATTGGGAAGGGTTTCAATCACTGAAACGGAGAAGCAGTCATCAAAAGACTGGTTGTGGGAAGCAGTGTGAGTAGGGATGGGATAATTAAGGAAGGTGGGAGATTTGGTGGAATAGCGGTGGTTATTCATTCGGAGGGAAAGGGTGGTCATGCATTCACCCACGTAAAAGGCTGGGCAGAAGTTACAGGAGAGGCGATATATAATGTTTTTAGAGGTGAAGGTGGCTATGGGTTGGGAGTTGGTAATAAGGGACGTGGAAGGTCTTAGGAGATGGCAGCATTTACAGCGTGGGCGGTTGCATGGTGCGGACAGGGGTGGGGAAGAGACAGGGGTACTCGTAGGTGGTTTTATAGACTTGAAGATATCACGCAGGGTTGACGGGCGTTTAAATGAAACGGAGGGACAATGTGGGAATAAAGGTGATGTGGATTGACTATTGCTAACAATTGGGAAGAGTTCACGGATTATCTGTTTAATTTTGTGGGATCCGGGGAAGAAAGTGGTGATAAGGTTAGGGCATTTTGGGCGGTTTGGTTTGGTGAGAGGAGTGTATTGGGTTGAAGGTTTGAGAATTTTCCTGTTGAGCAGTGTTTCAGGGTACCCACATTCTCTGAGAGAAACGTGTAACTGGTCAATGTATTTCTGTTTGGAGGGGGTGTTGTTGCGGAAACGGAGGCCGCGGACTGAGAGTGAAAAGGGGATTGAGCGTTTTGTGTGCGATGGGTGACAGCTATTGAAATGGAGATATTTTTGTGTGTTGGTCGGTTTAATGTGGACTGAGGTGCAAAACTTATTGTTCTGGAGATGAATGTCAATGTCTAGAAAGGTGAGATTTGAGTCTAATATAGAGGAAGTGAAAGAAACCGAGGAGGAGGATTTGAGAGAGGAAATGAAGGATGACAAGTTATCGCGTCCGTGGAACCAAAGGAGGAAAATATCATTAAGCGGCCATTAGTCTTACTCATCCAAGTTTCATGTTCCAGATGAATCGTCCGGATCTTAATGCAGAAAAAAGGGGGTTTTGTAATTAATTAATTCTAGCCGAAGGCGTCCCTGCTCGCACAAGCGGTTTATCCCCACAAAGGAACGAGACTACTCAAATCCGCATTCGCTGCAAGGTAAATTCTCTTAATTTCCGACGGAGGGGGTGAGTCGCAACGGTAATGCGATACAATTAATGGAGAACATATGATTTCTACCATTTATTCCTGATGGTGGAACTTATTAGTCACTTTATAATTTCTTAATTGACCAAAAGGCAATGACGTCTTAAAGCTTCATCTGATTAAGCTCCAATTAGCGTGCCTACTTTTGAGGCATGATCGTTAAAATACAACTTTGGAAAACTGTCGGATTGTATTTGTAATTAGCGAACACAAAATGGCGCTCTTAATTTTTCATCTTGTTGATCATTAAAATATATGACTAAAAAGTTTGTATTTTGGGCGATTTTGTAAGGTCCGCGGTGTTTTAAGGTTATAAATAGATAACGTACTCATTTGTGTTCCGTGTACCAAGTGAAATTTGATTTAATATAGCTGAAAAATATAGTAGACTGCAATGCTACTGGGCAACTGTGTCACTCATACGCATTGATTGAAATAACATTCCCATGCAGTCGCATTGGGAGCAAATCGAGAAACTTGACTCATCGTTGTGTTGGTTTGAAGATTTCCCTGGCGGTCACTGTTTTCAATAAATAATGTTTTCAACTGTTTCTTCAGAGTATTCAGCTTAGTTACCGAGCTAAAGTTTCATTTTTCTGTTTGAATACTTCGGCGGAAGCTCTCTGAAGAGTTCGTTTCGTCTGTCACTCAAAATATACAGAATAAAAACGTAGAATTGCAAAATGAGTGCTTTCAATAGAATTATTCTTGTACGCATGCTCATTTCTCTGTAGGAAAACCCAGAAAAGAAATAATTCGACTTACCTTTGCTAACGGAGCTATGGTTGGGGATAAACACTATTCGAATTTTGAAATAAACTTTAAATGAGCAGTTTTCATTTAATTGACTATGAAATAGAGTTAGGCATAAATCTTGTAACGTTTGCCTTAGTGGAGCATAAAAATGAAATGTCTTCCTTTGAAGCCAATAATAAAAAGATGTCTCTGATTGTCTAGAGCACTAAAACCACGTTCCACCAAATATGATGTCGGAAATGCAAGGAAGAGTATTTTAACGTCCATCCAGAATGCAGGATGACGATCGGAAACCTCCTCCCGTAACCAAAACTCTTGATAATTTAGCTTAAACTTTGGTTTCAATTCAACTTCATTTTGTAGTCCAATCAATTCTTCCTCTAATTCTCCAACTTTCTCAATATCTACAAACGGATTTACCACCCAGTCTGAAATTTCCGACAAAAGAAGATCCTAAAATCGCTATGTCATATTCTTATCTAAATGGTCACAAAAGACTTCCAAATCATCATGACCCTTACCAGCTGCTCTGCTAGCTTAAGCAGGGAGGGAAGTGAACGAAGCTCGCGTCGATCTATGTTGCGCCTAAATAAAGCCAACTTGGAAATAAACACAGTTACCACATATTTTGCCTTTATAAGGTCAGTATATTTTCCCTACAATTGCAATTTGCAAATAGCTCAGACAAAAATGCAACATCACTCTTAATCTCTTCAAGGTTTTCGCTGAGAAAAGCATCTTTCTCCTCAAAAAACTCACTACAGTGTCAAAAAGATTATAGAAGTGCCTGATACAAGTGCCTTTTGATAGCCAACGAACTTCAGTGTGTCGTAGCAAACGTCTGAAATCTTCGTCGTTCTCATCACACAACTCTCGAAAGAATCGATCATTAAGAGCATGGGTTTTGATTTTGTTAACCGCTGCAATTACAATGTTTAAGGACTTGTGAAGGCAATCAAACAGCCACTAGATGTTGTCGGTGAATGACACAATGAATAGCAAAAACATTTGGTGCACATTTTCTCAACTATGAAGCACAACCATGGTGACGACCTCTCATTGACGGAGCTCCGTCTGTCGCAACAGCAAGTATGTTAGAAAGTGGATTTTTTGTCCCTGAAGAACTACTTGCTCTACGATGCGAAATGTTCACTCCCTCTATGGTGTCAGTTTCTAATTACTTTGCAAACAACTACTCTTGAGGTAGATCTTCATCTTCAATAAAGCGTACGTAAGTCAGAACACAGATTCATTTCCTGGCGAAGTTAACTCGTCCGACTGTAATGCAAGTTCTGTTGTTCTCAGGATGCTGCACCATATATCTCCCACATTTTCAGCCATTTCATTCACGCCTCATATGAAAACACCTTTTTGCATAGTAAGTACATAGTCATGGACTTGTTCATAAGAGAATCTATAAATCTATACTTAACCCAATCCACATATACTGTCTAAATTTCTTCTGTGATGAGTCATATCCTGCCATTGTTTCTACAATAAAGATATATATATTAAGTTAAAATAAATTTCAATTTATATTTTAAAAATAGAATCCAAGTACACGTACACGCAGAATACTTGTACACGTATGAGTTAAGGGTAAGACGTGGTGCCAACCTATAAGTGGTTGCTTTTCAAAATAAAATTACTAATAATCAAAGTAAAATCATCAAAACAAAATATGTATGAGCTTGCGGCATAATGTCAAACATATAGAAGCAAGGCTGAATATATGTATTTGTTCTGCATACATGGTATAAAACAGGATTTATTGATACGCTATTTTGCTCTTGAACGGTAGTAGTTTTACTTCAGTAAAATGAAAATATTAATACAATTTATTTATTTTATATAAATATTGCACATTTCATGTACAT
The DNA here is from genome assembly GCA_037158775.1 of Hetaerina titia. Taxonomy (NCBI): domain Eukaryota; kingdom Metazoa; phylum Arthropoda; class Insecta; order Odonata; family Calopterygidae; genus Hetaerina; species Hetaerina titia. Next base: position 130,129,128 of record CM073770.1, on the reverse strand, counting down.
ATGCAATACATTTATCACGCGAGCGCAAATTTGAAAATGGTGCATAGGGAGTTTGTGCCAGAGGCCTGCACATGCACCTTTGCCGTCTTTCATGAAGAAACCAAACAATCAAGACTGCAAAGTAAGCTCCTCTCGAATTCGATTTATAATGCTGGTCCAGTTAGTTGAGGGTGAAGTAATACTTCTTGGACTCCAATTCTGTCGTTACGGATCATATTAGTAGTCCATGCAATTCCCTAAACTGTATTCATAAGGAGGCAGTTCAAGGGACTGTTGCGGTGAAATTGGCTTTAGTTCAATTTTTGGACACTTGGGTGTGCGTTGGCTCAACTAGAGTTTATTCCATAGCAAGATCACCTTTTCATTTGATGATATATTAGTAACAGGAGTTTTGTGAAGAAGTATGTTTTCAACTCAACTTACTCGTGAAGGCGAAATATTTCCAAAGTTTTCTTTTTATTCAAAGAATTATTGCGAATATTACCCATTGTTTGAAAAAATCTATGCTTCAAGGAAATGCACGATGGCAGCGAAACTGTTACTTAAATCATAGAACCGGGAATTTATTTAATTGATATCTTGCCGGCAAAGGGAAAGTTCAATTGCATATGTGTACGAAGTCTGAGAGAAAAGGTCCTCTTTTTGAACTATATATTACCACTTCATGAAAACATTAACAATATACTGGCCATTTATTTTCATAATATACTTTGCCAACATAAAATACGTAATACAAAAATTACATAATAGTGCAAAAACAAGATTGATATCGATGAATGAAAAATAGCTTACCAATAAAGCCTTGATAAAATCGTCGGAGCCGAATTGTTTGGAAAATGATTATCTTGTCAAATATTTGATGTAAAAACGCCGAATCTAATTATCAGATGAGCTGATTCCTCTCTGGATTTACACCCGTTTTATTTACACTAAACCTTACTGCCGAAGTTCTCAGTGTCGTGAAGTTGTGCCAACGATATACCAAATGAGATTAAACCCCTTCAAAAATTTCCCTTGTGCGGGAAAGGCTTGGAAATATTTTCCAACCATTCCATTCCTACTTTCAAGTGTAAGTAAACCCATGGTTTAAATTACTTCCAGATGCTGAAAACAATGTGAATTTTAAAAGCGAAGCTTAAAAACAGAGACAAAAGGATGGATACAAAGCCTTCACAAATGTCAAATTCTCAGGACCCTCTGGCGCCCCCCTGCCACTGATCTAGAGCAACAGAAACAGGCATACCTATCCAGGAAATGTTTTGGACCAAGATAGTCAAAGTAGTGGGGACATCGGAAAAAATTATTACGGTGATGTTTTTAAAAGGCGGGAATTTATTAGTGGGATGTTGCGCAATAGGTGTACTTAGATGGGAGATTTTTGAGATGTGGGTGTGGAGAATAATGGAGAAGAAGTAGATAGAATTTGGGAGTTCCAGGGTGTTTCTTGTTAGAGGAAGTTAATTAATGCTTTAGTGTTCAGTTTGTGTACATCCAAAATCAACCTTAAACGATTCATTACATAAGAATAAATAATAGTATTAGCCTGATTGGGAGCCGGGGCTTACTGTAATTATTAATTTCACTTCAATGTAACTCAAGGATCAGAGTCGAAATAGGAAACGATGTTTATCGAATCACAACCAACAGATCGCCAAGACAACGCCTACTAAAAAACTACAAATTCAATTTGAAATGTAATACAAATAATAAGAATAAAGGTATTTCAATCGTTTCGACCTTTAAAACTGTCAAAATATTTTCCAAAATACTAGTCGTTGATATATTTTAAATTCCGTCAAAATAGCAAGTCGTACCATATTCACAAAAACGGTATCTTTACATGGAAATCGGAAGCACATATTTAGTATACGTATTATTCTGAATGATATTCGTTCATGAAGCAATTTGACTTCGTTGGTATGACGCAAATAGGACCGGATCAAGCTAGACTCGCTTATGTTTTTAATAGAATTTTTCTAACCAGGTAATTGCTCTAAAATAGTCCTCTCAGGTGGGTTTTCAAACGTTTGTCAACACGTACGATTGCCTGGGTCTATCGGAACGTAATTTAACGTAAACATAACAACTAGAAATAGTAATTATATTCAATGCTTTATCTCACATGGTCTAAAACCTTGACGTGATGGAAGTGCTTGTGGGTTCCAATGACCCCTAGAGCTGTGCTGGCGGGAGTAAATATAATTGCCCCTGGGAGGGTACCCATGACAGGGGGTAGGTCGAAGGGAAGCACGACAAAAGGTAGTCGACGCAGCGTCTGTTCCTCAGTGAGGCGGGTGCAAAGGCGTCTGACCTCAGTGGGGCGGACATAGAGTGACGATGTCATGTTAAAAACACTATTGAGAAAGGCAACGGGAAACCACCTCAATTATTATTCCAATGAAAAATGATGGACGCAAAACAGAAATTGAGTCCTGGCAACTGCGGGACTCGGGCCAAGGGGCCGGGTGTCGTGCCCGGCAGCGGGAGAGGCAAGGCTTCCGCGGTCGTCATCCCAAGAAACTCACAGAGGGGAAAACCGACAGCAGCAGGACAGAAGACCCAGATAAATAAGGCAAAATTAGTTAAAATAGGAACATTGAATTTCAAGACGATTTTGAGGACAGGCAAATTAGAGAATATTAAGTGAGAGATGGAAAGAGGTAATGTAGATGTTTTAGGTCTACGCGAGGTGAGATGGAAGGATAGCGAGGAATATTGGAGTGATAATTATAGAGTAATATACAGCGGCGGGTACGAGCGCCAACGAGGGGTTGCCGTAATATTAAAGCAAGAGGTAGGAAGAAGCGTAGTCAACATAGATCAAGCAACGGATAGAATATTACCTGTGGAGATTAAAGCAGAACCGACGAACCTAGTCATTGTTCAGGTATACATGCCACCGAGCAACCATAAGAAGGAAGTAGTCGATAGGATGTACGATGAGTTAGAGGATATACTCGCGTGCGTTCCTGCAGGAATACACTTGATAGTGATGAGTAAATTGGAATGCGACGGTAGGCGAAGGAAGAGATGGTGGTGAGGTGGGGGACTATGGGTTAGGCACAAGGAATGAATGCGGGGAGAAAGCCATTGAATTCTGCAGGAGACGGGTTAGTCATCACCAACACATAGTTTAGACACCACAAAAGGCGTAGGTAAACATGGTAATGCCAGGTGACTCAGAAAGGTACCAGATAGATTATATTATGGGTAAGAACAGGTTGAGGAACAGTGTGATGAATTCGCACAGTTTCCCGGGAGCGGATGCGGGCTCTGACCACAATTTAGATGTTATGAAATGTAACGTCCGTTTCAAAAAGTAAAGGAGGGGGAGGCGAGTTAGGAAATGGAATTTAGAAGCATTAAATGGATTAACAAGAAAGAAGTATCATGGATGACGGTAAAGAGCTGAGTACTATCGAAGAAAAATGGGAATGTATCAAGAAACAGATATCGAAAGCCGACCAAGACACTATAGGAACCGCTAACGGGAAAAGGATAAGGAAACCATGGGTAACGGATGAGATGATTGCAAAGATGGATGAGAGAAGAAGATGGAAAAATGTAAACACAGAGTTAGGCAAAATTAAGTACAAAGAGTTAAACAACAAATTGAGAAGGGCCACAAATAAAGCAAAAGAAGAATGGTGGAAACCGCAATGAGAGGATATGGAAAGCTAACAGAGGAAGGGTGAAATTGGTGCGCTAGACAGCAAGGTTAAGTTATTATCGGGAAGTGAGAAGGCAAGATCTGTTTTAACAGTTAAAGATAAGTGGGGTAAGATAATAATTGAACAAGATAAAAATCCAAGGTATATGGAAGGAATATTTAGAAACACTGTACGGTAGAGAACTTAAGCCAACAAAGTAAGGCATAGAAAACGAACATGACGTAGAAGAAGATAGCTTAGGTCCAGGCATACTCGACGATGAAATAAAAAGCGCATTAAATGAGATGAAAGCAAATAGGGCCATGGGGGTGGACAACATTCCCGTGGAACTGTTGAAATGTTAGGAAAATGTGGAAAGAAGACTATATGAATTGATTCGTAAAATCTTCATCTTCTACAGAAGTCAACCTGTTGGTTGGTTAGCAGCAGCTCTCCAAGCCTGGCGATCTCCTGCCAATCTCTTCAGTCCCGTGTGTGAATAGCAGCCGAGATCTTTTATTACCTGAGTAATGTATTCCAATCTAGGTCTGCATCTGGCTTTCTTACCCTCTACAACACCCTCTAGTATGATTAGCAGCAGACCATCATGTCTCAGGGTGTGGCCTACCCATGAACGTCTTCTTTTGGTTAATGTCTTCCAGAGATTTTGTCCTTCTTCTGCTCTTCTTAATACCTCCACGTCAGTCACCTTGTCTTCCCAGCTAATTTGGAGCATACAGCCAGTACGGTACATACGGTAGTACCATAGCTTCAAAGTATCTACTTTCCTCTTGCAGTCGACTCCAAGCGTCCAAGTCTCACTTCCATAAATAAACACGCTCCAAACAGATGTTTTAATGAGCTGCTTCCTTATTTTGGTGTCTATATTGCAAGATAATATATGCTTACACTTTCTATTAAAGGCTGACTTAGCCTGGTTAATCCTGCTCATAATATCTCTAACGCTTCGTCCACCTTCAGTTATCTTGCTTCCTAGGTAAGGGAATTCTTATACATTTCCTAATCTTCGTACATTTAACCTCACATTAGCTGGTGCCTCATGTCTACTGGCCACCAGGATCTTGGTTTTTCATTGTTTATGTTCATTCCGTATTCTGTATTGACAGTAGATTCCATCAAGGTTATACATTTCATTAGTTCCTCTTCAGTCTCTGCAAGGACGGCTACATCATCTGCGAAACGGAGGAATTATACTCTCACTCCATGTACATTCACTCCACCAACACCTTAATCTAGCCTTTCTATAACTTCGTCTAGACCAGTTTGTATGTATAAGTTGAACGAAGTCGGAGAAAGCGTACAGCCTTGTCTACCTCCTTTCTTTATTCTAGCTTCCTGTTGATAATTACCGCATCTCGCCACCGCCACTTCATCTTTAAACATATTCCGTATTACTCTTCGATCTTTTTAATTTATGCCTGCTGCTTTCAGTATTGGAAATAGTGTGCTCCGTTCCACTCTATCGAAGGCCTTTTCAAAGTCTATGTATGCTATGTATGTATCTTTGTCTTTCTTCAATTGTTTTTCTATGTTTAATCTCAAGGCCAAAATAGCGTCTCTTGTTCCTCTGTCTTCCCTGAAGCCAAACTGATCATCACTTAGCAGACCTCCCGCTTTCCAGTCTAAACGTCTGAGGAGAATTATTATTAAAATTTTTGATGCATGTACTAATAAGCTACTGTTTCTATAATGTTCACATCCAATTGCTGATGGCTTCCTAGGTAGAGATAGAATAAGGCATTTCTTAAAATCATCCGGCAGTTCTCCTGTATCATAAATTTTGCAAACCAGATTGTAGAGAGATTCCATTGTTTTATCGCCTGCAGCTTTTGGCAACTCACTTGGTTTTCCATCTATTCTTTTCTTTTAAGGATCTAACGGCATAATTAAACACTTCCCTCAATATACTATTTCCTAGGTCTTCTGGATCCACGTCTACCTCGTTTTCAACCGAATCATTCCTGATGTCGCTATCATAAAGGGATTCTAGATACTCTTTCCTCCTCTTAGCCATTTCTTCTTCTTCATGTTCACCTCTGTCATGTTCTTTATTCATAAGCGCATAGCACATTATTTTACGATCCCCAAAAAAGGTTTTGACCATTTTAAAAGCAGATTCAAGTTTTCCAGTTCTGATCATTTCTTCAACTTCCTTACATTTTTCCTGTAGAAATTTCTCCTTTGCTATTTTTGCTTTTCTGTTAATTTTATTCCGGACCTTCCTGTACTCAATTTTACTATCCTCGGTGTGGATATTTTTCAGCTTCCTTCTTTGTTCAGTCAACTCTATCAGTTGGTCTGTCACCCAGTCTTTCCTTACTACTTATTCTTTTCTTTTCAGTACTTCATCTGCCGCTTGTTTCAGTCCTTCTTAAATTGTCTCCCAACATCCCTGAACATTCACAACTGATTGTGTTGAGATTTTCTTATTTCTTCGAATATGGTTTTGATCTCTATCTCTTTAAGCTTATCTAGATTCCATTTCTTTCTACTTGTATTCTTACTTAACTATTTAAACTTAATATTACACTCACTTATTACCATATTATGGTCACTATCAATATCAGGACTTGAGTAAGCCCTACAGTATTTTATTTGATTCCTAAATCTTGGTTAGAATGTAATCTATCTGGTAGTTCCTCACATCTCCAGGGGATTTCCACGCATAGCGCCTCCTAGGATGATGCTGAAACAGTGTATTTGCAATCACTATCTTGTTTCTGATGTAAAACGTCACAAGCTGGTCACCTCTTTCATTTCTTGTTCCTAATCCAAAAGGTCCGACTACTCCTTTTTCAGCTCCTTCCCCTACCATGGCATCCCAGTCTCCAAGCACAACGAGGTTTTTATCGCCTTTTATGCCCTTTATTGCCTCACTTAGTTCGTCATAACATTCCTCTATTAAATCATCCTCTTTCGTTGCTGTGGCCATGTAAGTTTGTATAATCACAGTCTCTTTAGGCTTGGTATCTAACTTGACTAGAATAGTTCTCCCACTTTATCGCACGTATCCTTTCACTCTCTTTCCCATTTCCTTGCTTAACACCAATCCCACTCCTTCTCTTCCTGGCTGGTCGTCTATTGTCCCAGGGTACATTATTCTGTAGTCCCCACTCCAGAAGTCTCCCTTGTCAGGCCATCTCATTGCTACTCCACGACTCCTAGTACATCTAACTTCATTTTTATCATTTCCGTAATCAGGTTTGTAAGTTTTTCAAATTCTAAAAGTGTTCTGACATTCCATGTTCCAATTTTGGTGCGAGGTTTTTTCCTCTCCAACGAAGCCAAATCTCCAGCAGTCCCCGCCCGGAGATTCGAATGGGGGACTCTTACACCGGAATACTTTACTTGAGATTGCCTCATGTCCGATTAAAGTGCTGAATGATGGGATACCAATATTGGTCCTTAATGGAGTAGGTTCCCGTTACATTCTCCATCCTGACCGCCGTTGATCATGAGGGAATCATCCGCCTTTAGGGGTGATTTCTCACCCCGGGACAACAGGGTGCCCTGACACCTTATCCGCTCATCCGCCCTACAAGGAGGCCGTTGGCACTTGATAAAGTGGTGTCTCCATATTCCGGGAGACGCTCCGGTCGCCAGAGCCTCGTTGGTTGCTGCAGGGTATACCGCGGGCAGGTGCGGTTGACTTTTGAGTAGGAGAGGCTATATTTCCGCATCCTACTCCGTTTACCCCTGTCTATACGTAGTATCTATTAGGAAAGAATCTGGCCGGAAGACTTTGTGAAATCAGTGTTAGTTCCTATTCCGAAAAAGCTAAAGGCTACGGCATATGAGGACTACAGAACAATAAGTTCGCTATTTTTTTATTAAGAACACAATGTATACATCCACTGTTCTTTATTATCGTACAACTAGTTTCAACGCTTAGGCGTCATCATCATGACGTACCTGATGATGACGCCTAAGCGTTGAAACTAGTAGTACCAAATATAGAACAGTGGATGTATACATTGTGTTCTTAATAAAATAAATATTGAACATGAACTTCCACAAAGTTGAGCTCCATATCCCAAGCTGCTAAGGTTGTTCTCAGGGTCATCAACAAAGGATAGAGAGTAGGACAAATGTTTACTTAGGAGATGATTAGTTCAGGTTAAGGAAGGGGAGAGCGGTACGCGTGATGCCATTGTAGAAATGAGATCACTAATCAAGAGGAATATAGAATACAATCAGGAAGTATTTGCCTGTTTCGTAGATTTCGAAAAAGCGTTTGATAGAGTGAATTGGGAAAAATTAATGCGTGTATTGCAGAAAATAGGAATGGATTGGAGGGACAGGAGGCTGATCCGCAACTTGTACATGTCTCAGACTGCTCAGGTGCGAGTGTGGAACGGAGAGTCCCGATGGACAGTGTTAGGAAGAGATGTAAGGCAGGGTTACCCATTGTCACCGGTGCTGCTCAACGTATATGTGGAGGAAATGATTAAAGAGGTGTGGGAAGAACTGGGGGTAGGAATGAATGAAAGTCGGTGGGGAATTCGTAAAATCAGTTAGGTTGTCTGATGGCCAGGCTTTGGTTTTTCAGTTGGCCAGGGGGTTGCAAGCATTGCTAAGTGAATTGGAGGTTCAGTGCAATAAATATGGGATGAGAATCAATATTAATAAAACAAAGGTAATGCGATTTTCCAGAAGAAAAAGGCTAAGCTAAATATTAAAATAGGAGTAAAAAAGATAGAGAAGGTAGAACAGTTTACGTATCTCGGTGTGTTTTGGACCAATTCGGTCAAAGTAGTAAGGACCTAGGGCGAAGAACTGTGCTAGGTAAAGGGGCTTTCACGAGGAGGAGGGAGCTGATGACGGTGACGTTGAGTAGGGATGTTAAGACAAGACTCGTAAAAACACTGATATGGAGCGTAGCTATGTATGGCGCGGAAACGTGGTCACTGAAGCAGGAGGATGGACTTAGATTGGAAGCGTTTGAAATGTGGGTGTGGAGAAGAATGGAGATGGTGAAATTGACCGAAAGGAAAACAAAGGAGGAAGTACTGGAGATGGTGGGTGAGGAGAAGGGTTTTTTGAGAGAAATCCTATGGAGACAGGAAAAATGGATGAAGGGCGTGTTGAGCGGTAGTGGAATGTTGAAGAAGGTAATAGAGGGGAGAATGTTGGGCAAGCAAGGAAAAGGGCAGGTGCAGGATAGGTATGTTGGATGGGATGAAGGGAGAAAGGAAGTACACGGAGATGAAGAGGGACCTGATGTAGATTAGGTTGCTGGATTGCGTTTTGTTAGGAGTCACAAGATATTTATTTGATAGTTGTGTCCATCCAAAAACCTACCTCAACCGGTAGATTACCTAATAATAATAATAATCCAATGCTTTGGTTTATTATTTAAATAAATATGCATTTTTTCAGAAAAACTTTTATCCCTCTTTTTTAATAACCTGCTGCGGGAGAGATGCAATTTGAACTTGCTTTTAGTTACCCTGGAGATGGAGAGAGCGAGAGAGATGAAATGAGAGCTTCGATATTTTGAATACTCCGTGGTCGAGGCTGGCAGGGGCGTCGGGGTAACATGCGGCGTGTATTTGGACGAGCCGTGGGAGGGATAATTAAATCAGGTAGGGGAAAATTAAAAGGAGAAACCTCCTCTGACCCCACCTCCCTCCCTTCCCGCCTGGCTCTTGACGTGCCCTCCGCTGCTGATATGTGCGGTTTCCATTAAAATTCCAGGACGTCAGTCATCTGAGACGTCATCAGCGACATGAGTTCATGTCCGTTTGAACTCTTGGGAGAGCGGATAAAAAAATAATTTCGCGATTGTCGCGGGAAGCTCATTTAAACTGTTGCGCTTTTGACGACGGGCTGCGAGTCCAGAGCTCCTCCTTTTCAGGTGAATAAATTACACATTGGTTAAAATTTAAATGTGCGTACCCCTAATTTTATAATCTCGTATTTGTAATGATAAAGTCGTTTTAAGTCAGAGATTAATGAATTTCTCGCGTTTTCTTACTTAAATTAAGTATAAACGGCACTTCCTGCCACATTAGCGTAAAAATATTTGAAAATCACATCGCTTTTACCTAAATACTTAACAATCGTCCAGACCCTACCTTTAAATAGATAGAATAACTTACAAGAACTAAGCTAATCTACATCTCATTACTGCCGTTAGCTTCAAAATGTCTTCGTAAAGAAGAAAATGGCGCCTTGGCTAGCATCGTCAATTTTTTATACTGCTCACAGTTTATATTAAAATTGATCTCTAGATTATTGTGTGACAAAGAGCCATTTTGAGCCCAAGTTATTATTGTTGGTATTCTGCTCTTTAGGTTTTCATGGGTGGACATAGACTATGCAACGGTGCAAGGATAATTCCCTTGCCTCTCCTAACAAAACCGAACCTAACACCCCGCACGCTAAAATAAACCCTCCTTCAATTTGCTCCATACTTCGTTCTGCCCTTCATTCCATGCAACATGTCCATCCTATTCCCTTTCCTATGCCCTTCCTAGAAATTTTGGATTGTTAATAAAAACGTGGAGGTATGATAAAGGAGGCAACATTGGGCAAGTTTGTTAGAGGGAGGGAAGAGCTGGGGATATCGGACGGAATGAAGGAAGTATGTGGAATCGAAGAACAGTCTAATAATAATTTGATGTGCCAAGTTTGATCTTGTTAGGAGAGGCAAAGAAATCAAATGTTTTTCTATTCATCCAAAACCATATCCTAATCGGTAGACTACCTATAAATAGGGATAACAATGGACTTTAGCACGAAACTAAAATGTTTTTCTCCCCAAGCCCCCAAGTTACCGTAGAAACGGTGAATTCAAGTTTCACAATTCGTTATCCATATGATTATGTAAATATTTTCGTTTAAAACAAAATTATAAGTAATCGTATTGGTACCTCTTAGGCCGAAGGGTCATCCGATGTAGTTGAGTTTTGATGCGTCACTCGTGTCAAAGAAAAATTTCATACCAGTACAATGTGGAATGCTAAAAAAGTATTTACGCAGATAAACATTTAATTGCATTGTCAGATTGAATTTTTCGGTAAATTAGTGGTTAAAAAATATTAAATGTTATACAATAAATATTTTAAAACAAAAATACCACTCCACATTTACATATAGTCAAATGTTACAAATATTACATGTGATTTCCATATTGTTTCCAATATTTTTGTGATACAAAATTTTATTAATCATACGAGGGTGAGTTAGACGAAACTCAAAACTTAAATATTTTTCAAATCGTAAATTTCTTGAATACTAAAGGTTTTCTCTCGCACAATTTCCATATGTTGTCCTCTTGGCGTACCATAAAAGTATTTCAGCGCTTCAAAAGTTCACGGATACGTCTAGAAAAACTATAGCTTTAACTTCTCTAAAAATCTATGCCGTCACAATACAATCTGTGCCTGACCTGGTAGAGGGGAACCGGATACGAAAATGGCACTGCTTAAAGAACTTCTAGTTCAGGTGTGATTGCAAAAGGAAATAGGTGAATCACCATTCTGAACTTTCATTCTTCGATGACTTTAGACATGCCCCCCCCCCCGCTTACTATAGAGGAGAAAACGAATGAAAGATCACCATTTTCCGTGGTGCCCGTTGAAAGTGAAGCGATCATGTTCACTGTTTTGTTGCGCAGTACTGTTGAGCCTCCTGGTATGATGCTGCCAGTTGTAGGCCACTTTTAAAACCATGGCTATCACTGAGGGAAACGAAAATTGGTATTTGCACGATGTTTCGAAATTGTAGCGTAGTTTTAACGCTTTCACTTTACTCACTCTCGTACTTAGGATCAATTGTAAGAATAAACATATAACGAAGAGTGTAAAGGAAAAATATATAATGAAAACCGTGATTCTCACAACATCAAAAGTTGGAAAGTATAGGGTATCAAAAATTACGAATAATAAAATATAACTTTAAAAAACAAACGTATGCTTTATGGATGTGTGACTGAGCTTTTGAGGTAAAGGGATGAGAGCAGATTGGATGTTTTTGAGATGAAGGCGTGACTTTTGGATGATGAAGGGACTTTGTTTGAGGAAATCTGGAGAAAGTGGACAAAGTAGACGGAAAGAATATTGACATTTAGTTTCGATAAGTCTGTGAAAGAGGGAAGAGCGTCGGTAGAGCAGTAAGGAAAAGAGAAGGCTTCATTAGACAGAATGAAGGAATACAGGCAGAATAACGAAGAAGGAAAGTTAGGATGAGACTATTGAAGATATTGAAATAATCAATGACTTCATGTTCGTATTATATTTAAGTGGTGATCTAAGCAGCGTAATACTGTGGCTTCCAAAATGGCAAATGCTTGCAAAATGTTGTTGTGACATCCGTGTGAGGCAATTGGAGGAGCATTTATTTTGCTGCTGACTCACAGGTTCAATTCCGGAATAACTTGAGGCGTTCACATCTAAAGTTAGTCTGAAGAAAAAATTACCAATTTTGCGCGTTTTTTATGTAATATATAACAATAATAATATCTGACTCAGGTCATTCCTTATCCTTTTTGGTTGTTATTATCGCACCTTATTTAATTTATTTTCTTGATAGATGACTTTTTTCCGCCGGACTAATGACAAGTAAAAATACACGCTGTCGAAATTCTAAATCACTCCAACCTGAAACTCATTTAACTCTTATTCTAGTGTAACTTCTCACATGAGCGCATATGTTTCCTTTGCAGAGTCACCTGGAGAAGATCCTGGAGAGGCCCGGGAACCCTGTCCTGGAAAGGAAGCCCCTTTGCCGTAGGGAGGTGAGTGGTTGCAAAAGAAATAGCAAATAAGATATATCTTCAATGATGAAACTAGTCCAGGAATCATATCTAGCCAGTAACACAAGACAATTTTAATGTCATCCTCTCTTGTTGTGTCTAGCGATTTATTCATGTACCTATTCAGCGTCGCAAAACAACGGTCTGTATCAATTGTCAACTTTCAACCTGAGTCTGAGACCTGAGATGTTCCAACCTGAGATTTTCTGTTCCCAGCGTAGTTCAATCAGGTGAGATGGTATTTATGAATACGGCGAGTTAGTTTTATCGAGTCCCTATTATTTCATAGCAAGTTCAAACCAATCTCAGAAGATTAATAGTATTAAAATCCTGAGTTAACGCGAAAAGGATGGTTTCATAGACTTTTAAGTCCATCTTGCTTCACCAGCAATTCCCCAAATAAGCGCGCTTTTGACAAGGCAACTGCAAACTCGTGTTAAACAAACAATTTGTTCATTGTCTGTGGATCGCCATAGATTTATTAGGTAATCTACCGGTTAAGGTAGGTTTATGGAAGGGCACAACTACCAAATAAATATTTTGTGACTCCTAGACAAAGCCCAATCCAGCAACCTACTCTTCATCAGATCCCTCTTCATCTCTGTGTATTTCCTTCCTCCCTTCATCCCGTCCAACATCCCTATTCTGCACCTGCCCTTTCCTCGCTTGCCCAACATTCTCCCCTCTATTACCTTCTTCAACATTTTACTGCCACTCAATACGTCTTTCATCCATTTTTCCTGCCTCCATAGGACTTTTCCCAACAAACCCCTCTCCTCACCCACCATCTCCAGTACTTCCTTATTTGTTTTCCTTTCGGTCCATTTCACCTTCCCCATTCTTCCCCACACCCACATTTCAAAGACCTCTAATCTACGTCTATCCTCCTGCTTCAGTGACCACGTTTCCGCGCCGTACTATAGCTACGGTCCATATCAAAGTTTTCACTAGTCTTTTCTTAACATTGTTACTCAACTCTCTCCTCCTTGAGAAAGCCTCCTTGCCTAGCGCCATTCTTCTCCTTACGTTCCTACTACTTTGACCGCGTTGGTCCAACACGCACCGAGATACGTAAACTTTTCTATCTGCTCTATCTTTTCCCCTGCTTTTTTAATATTTAGCTTAACCCTTTTCTTTCTGGAAAATTGCATAGCCTTTGTTTTTAAATATTGATTCTCATCCCATATCTTTCGCAATGAATTTCCAATTCTCTCAGCAAAGTTTGCAACCCCCTGGCCAACTGAAAAACCAAAGCCTGGCCATCAGACAACCTAACTGATTTCACGAATTCCCCACCGACTTTCATTCATTCCTACCCCCAGTTCTTCCCACACCTCTTTAATCATTTCCTCCACATATACGTTGAGCAGCACCGGTGACAATGGGCAACCCTGCCTTACATCTCTTCCTAACACTGTCCATCGGGAATCTCCGTTCCACACTCGCACCTGAGCAGTCTGAGACATGTACAAGTTGCGGATCAGCCTCCTGTCCCTCCAATCCATTCCTATTTTCTGCAATACACGCATTAATATTTCCCAATTGACTCTATCAAAAGCTTTTTCGAAATCTATAAAACAGGCAAATACGTCCTGATTGTATTCTATATTCCTCTCGATTAGTGATATCATTACTGCAATGGTATCACGCGTACTTCTCCCCTTCCTAAACCACGCTGATCATCCTCTAAGTAATCATTTTCCCTTCTCGCCGCAGTTTACGTATCAAATAACAATCTTCATATTCGATCGCGTACCATTATTGATTACTTAAGCTATCAAACATGGACTCAAAAACACATTTATAATCGATTTTAAAAACCCAAAATGCAGGAGAAAATTTGAATTTATGACTGTAGAGATTCGTTCAGGTTTGGAAAAAGCATTTAAAATTAAAAAAGTCTTATATAAATTTTGTATAAAGTTCACGCACCGAGATACGTAAACTTTTCTACCTGCTCTATCTTTTACCCTGCTATTTTAATATTTAGCTTAGCCTTTTTCTTTCTAGAAAATCGCATAACCTTTGTTTTATTAATATTGATTCTCATCCCATATGTATCGCACTGAAATATTAGTAGTATACACATTCATAGTATACACATTCAAACACGAAATCCCGCCATACGGCGAACAAATATTCATTCACATAGAAATAGAGATAAGGAAATGGGAAAGGAACACACATAAAGGGCGAACACAAGAGAGGTGGGGAAGGCGGATTTGAGCAGATCACAAATGTAAAAATATTTTCCTCGACCGGGACTTGAACACCGGTCGAGGTGTTACATTTTAATATATATATGAATATATTCAAATATATACACTTTTTTGGAAAACCCACGAACGTGCACAATAAAATTCACTGATAGTCACAACAAACACAGAAACCAAAACACACAAAAGAGGGACTCACTGGTTCTCGAATTTTCGGTGGTCCAACCACCTTTCTCAAGAGGAATTAGGAACAGAACTGAGTTCTGTTGGACCACCGAAAATTCGAGAACCAGTGAGTCCCTCTTTTGTGTGTTTTGGTTTCTGTGTTTGTTGTGACTATCAGTTAATATATTCAAATATATATTCATACATATGGGTGTGTGTGTTATATTTATACATATATATAAAACATATATGTATAAATATACATGTATAACATGTATGTATATATGATAAGACACTGATTTTTTGGGAAATAAGTTGAACGTTATTCGCATTAATTCAAATACCTGTTCTGATGTTCCTATCGTATGTGGTCTAGAACCAAAATCAAGTTGTTCTATCCAGTCTATGCGGGAATGGTATTCCTATTAAATGACGGTAATGTGGCACTGTTAATGGAAACGTGTCTCCATTGTTTATAGTAACGAGGAAAACATAACTGACTCCGGCAATATTGATTGAAATGCTCGCAAATGGATTTTATGATATTATTCGAATCGATGAATGTCTGTAGCTTTCTTGAAGACAGAGAAAAACCTTTTAGAAGATCGTCACGAAGTGTCAATAAGGTGTGCAAAGCGTGGCTCTTAAATTGCGACATCTGTACAACTCGTTATTTAGGTGTATTAATCGTATTAGATGGGCACTGCAGCAATTCAGTTTGATATGGGACTTTCTCCTGAAGGGAACGTCACGATGATTTTCGGTTGGGCTGATTTATGTTGGGGCTTTACAGCAGGATTTTTAAATTAAGTTTTAATATGTTTCATTAACAAAAAGCACTTATTAAGTTCGAATATCACCATATTGTATGTGTTATGTAGACTTAATTCAATATCTATATCAGTTTACAGACGAATAACTATTATTTAGCGTGAGAGGCAAGGGATCGAGGAATAACGTTACGGTTACAATGCATGGAGGTAACGATAATCTCGATTTATTGCGAATAATGCGATTAGAATAAAGATCATTCACAAAGAAATTCAAATAATGAATGTTCCAAACATTAGGAAATCCCAGTTATCAGCATCGCAATAAGAGAGAATATAGTACAGCGGAGTGGGGCAGCTCACTTATATTGATAGTAATTGGGGAAATGGAGCCATGTGGTAGACACTTTCAGAGAAGAATAACGTTGAAGATAGAAGCTTTTGCGAGAAGAAGGGGATCGATGACAAGTGGCTAAGAAAAGATTGGTAAAGACTTGAACATGGAGCATAGCGCTGTATAAATCCGACACCTGATCTTCGAGGCGAGATAATGATAGAGTAGATTGGAGACGTGCGCAGGAAGATAGTAATGAAGGAAAAACGTTTGACAGGGAGGAATAATAACGACGAAGATTTCAATATGTTGGGAGATGGGAATTTAGTTACCACGCGAAATTCGAAGATGTCGGAAAAACGTGAGTGGAAGGGATATTGAAAAGTAATGGGACGTTGATGGTCTTAATAAAAGGAAGAATATTGGTTAAATAGGGTAGAGGAAGGAAGAAAATTGGCTCTCTAGACGACTTTGAAGGCTGATAAATATATGAAAAATGAAAAAAGAAATAATGTTGTGAGAAAAGAGTTTAGGCTTGGAGAAAGTGATCTGAAGAGGAATTAAATATTCCTTTGATATGTTAGCAATGCATGCGGAAAATCGTAATTTACATGAAATCTATTCATATATTCAGTGGTTAGTAAAAGGGAGAAGAACCGGAGAACGAATGAAAGTCGATAGACTTTATGAAATGAGTTTGGTTAGCTGATGAAGAAGCTTTCTTAGTCTGTAAGTAAGCCCAGTTGTCGTAAACTCTGCTGAGTGCATTAGAAAGTCAGGGCGATACGTTTGGTGTGAGAATAAATCTTGGAAAAACATTTTTTGGAAAATTTTCGGAAAAGAGAAAGCTAAGGTAAACGTTAAAATGGAAGGCCATAAAGTAGAGAGGTGGAAATGGACCTCTTACCTCTCTCGGAAATGTTTTGGCCAAAATGGTCAAAGTATTAGGGATATGAGGAAAATAATTACGCTACCCTCCCATGGACTACAACCTTGTCGTGGTGGAAGGGCTTGTGTGTTCCGATGACCCCTAGAGCTGTGCTGGCGGGAGTAAAAATAATTACTCCTGGAAGGGTCACCCATGCCAGATAGGTCGAAGGTTAGGGGCCAGACGAAAGGTAGTCCACGCAGCGTCTGTTCCTCAGTGAGGCGGCTGCAATGGCGTCTGACCCCAGTGGGGCGGCCTTCAGTGATGGTGTCACGTTAAAAACACTATTGAGGAAGGCAACGGGAAACCACCTCAATTATGATTCCCAAGAATATAATCATGGGCAATATAGATAATATGAGTCCTGGCAACTACGGGACGCGGCCCAAGAGGCCGTGTGTCGTGCCCGGCAGCGGGAGAGGCAAGGCTTCCGCGGTCGTCATCCCACGAAACCCTTGCAGGGAAGAAATAACACCAGCAGGACAGAAGACGCAGAAGAAGACGAAAGTAGTTAGAATAGGAACATGGAACGTCAGGACAATGTTGAGGACAGGCAAACTAGAAAATATTATGCGAGAGATGGAAAGAGGTAATATAGATGTTTTAGGTCTCTGCGAAGTGAGATGGAAGGATAGCGGGGATTACTGGAGTGACAATTATAGAGTGATATACAGCGGCGGGGACGAGAGCCAACGAGGGGTTGCCGTAATTTTAAATAAAGGGGTAGGAAGAAGCGTAGTCAACAAAGAGCAAGCGACAGATAGAATTTTACTCGTAGAGATTAAAGCAGAGCCGACGAACTTGGTCAATGTTCAGGTATACATGCCACCGAGCAACCACAAGGAGGAAGAAGTCGATAGGATGTATGATGAATTAGAGGATATCATCGCGAGTGTTCCTGCAGGGAAACATTTGATAGTGATGGGGGATTGGAATGCGACGGTAGGCGAAGGAAGAGATTGGGGTAGGTGGGGGACTATGGGTTAGGCACGAGGAATGAACGCGGGGAGAAAGCAATTGAATTCTGCAGGAGACAGGGGTTAGTCATCACTAACACATGGTTTAGACACCACAAAAGGCGTAGATATACATGGAAAATGCCAGGTGACTCAGAAAGGTAGCAGTTAGATTATATTATCGTTAGGCACAGGTTTAGGAACAGTGTGATAAATTCGCACAGTTTCCCAGGAGTGGATGCGGACTCTGACCACAATTTAATTGTTATGAAATGTAATGTTCGTTTCAAGAAGATAAGGCTAGGGCGGCGGGTTAGGAAATGGAATTTAGAAGCAGTAAATGGATTAACGAGGAAGGAGTATAAGCAGATTGTAGAGAAAATGATGGATGACGGTAAAGAACTGAGTACTATCGAAGAAAAATGGAAATGTATCAAGAAAGGGATATTGGAAGCCGCTAAAGACACTATAGGAACCGTTAACTGGAAAAGGATAAGGAAACCATGGGTAACGGGTGAGATCATTGCAAAGATGGATGAGAAATGAAGATGGAAAAATGTAAACACAGAGTTAGGCAAAATTAAGTACAAAGAGTTAAACAATAAATTGAGAAGGGCCACAAATAAAGCAAAAGAAGAATGGTGGAAACCGCAATGCGAGGATATGGAAAGTTTACAGAAGAAGGGTGAAATTGGTGCTCTATACAGCAAGGTTAAGTTATTATCGGGAAGTAAAAAGGCAAGATCTGTGCTAACAGTTAAAGATAAATGGGGTAAGATAATAATTAAAACCACGAAAAATCCAAGAGAGATGGAAGGAATATATAGAAACACTGTATGGTAAAGAACTTAGGCCGACAAGGTTAGACATTGAAAAGGAACATGACGTAGAAGAAGATAGCTTAGGTCCAGGCATACCCGGCGATGAAATAGAAAGGGCATTAAAGGAGATGAAAGCAAATAAGGCTGTGGGGGTGGACAATGTTCCTGTAGAAATGTTGAAATGGTTAGGGAAAGGTGGGAAAAAGGCCATATATGGACTGATTCGTAGTATCTATGAGGAAGGAATCTGGCCGGAAGATTTTGTGAGATCGGTGTTAGTTCCTATTCCAAAAAAGGCAAAGGCTTCGTCATGTGAGGATTACAGAACAATAAGTTTGATATCCCACACAGCTAAAGTTATTCTCAGGATCATCAACAAAAGGATAGAGAGTAAGGCAAATGATTACTTAGGGGATGATCAGTTTGGGTTCAGGAAAGGAAGAGGTACGCGTGATGCCATTGCAGTAATGAGATCAATAGTCGAGAGGAATACAGAATACAATCAGGACGTTTTTGCCTGTTTTGTAGATTTCGAAAAAGTATTTGATAGAGTGAATTGGGTAAAATTAATGCGTGTATTGCAGAAAATAGGAATGGATTGGAGGGACAGGAGACTGATCCGCAACCTGTACATGTCTCAGACTGCTCAGGTGCGAGTGGGGAACGGAGAGTCCGGATGGGCAGTGTTAGGAAGAGGTGTATGGCAGGGTTGCCCATTGTCACCGGTACTGTTCAACGTATATGTAGAGGAAATGATTAAAGAGGCATGGGAAGAACTGGAGGTAGGAATGATAGTCGGAGGGGAATTCGTAAAATCGGTTAGGTTTGCTGGTGACTAAGCATTAGTTGCTCAGTCAGCCAAGGGGTTGCAAGCATTGATGAGTGAATTGGAGGTTCAGTGCGATAAATATGGGATGAGAATCAATATTAATAAAACAAAGGTTATTCGATTTTCCAGAAAGAAAATGGCTAAGCTAAATATTAAAATAGGCGGGGAAAAAATAGAACAGGTAGAACAGTTTACATATCTCGGAAGTGTTTTGGACCAGTGCGGTCAAAGTGGTAGGGACGTAAGGAGAAGAATTGCGCTAGGCAGGGAGGCTTTCTCAAGGAGGGAGGTGATGACGGGGACGTTGAGTAGGGATGTTAAGACAAGACTCGTAAAAACTCTGATATGGAGCGTAGCTATGTACGGCGCGGAAACGTGGTCACTGAAGCAGAAGGATAGACGTAGATTGGAGCCTTTTGAAATGTGGGTGTGGAGAAGAATGGAGAAGTTGAAATGGACCGAAAGGAAAACAAATGAGGAAGTACTAGAGATGGTGGGTGAGGAGAGGGGTTTGTTGAGAGAAATCCTATGGAGGCAGGAAAAATGGGTGAAAGGCGTATTGAGCGGTAGTGGAATGTTGAAGAGGGTAATAGAGGGGAGAATGTTGGGCAAGTGAGGTAAGGGTAGGAGCAGGATAGGGATGTTGGACGGGATGAGGGCAACGAAGGAGGTACACCGAGATGAAGAGGGACCTGATATAGATTAGTTTGCTAGGTGGGGAGTCACAAAATGTTTATTTGATAGATGTGTCCATCCAAAAACCTACCTTAACCGGTAGATTACCTAAAAAAAAATTACGCTAATCAAAGACGCATGCACAAGAAGGGAGTTGATGACGCTGAGTAAGAATGTTAAGGAAAGGCTGGTCAAAACTTTGATATGCAGCGTTGTTTTTGTGCGGCGCGGAGATATGATGATTGAGACAAGATGATAGGCGTAGTTAGATGATTTTGAAATGTGGATGAGGAGAAAGATGGAGAAGGTGAAATGGATCGAAAGGGAAAAAACGAGGAAGTACTTGGTATGGTGTGCGAGGAGGGGGATTTTTGGGAGAAATCCGAAGGAGGAAAGATGGATTCAGAGCGTTTCGATTGGCAATGGAATTCTGAGGGCTGTTGCATATGTAGAGGGGAGGGCGTTGGGAAAGCAAGGAAAAAAAAGAAGGATTAGGTTAATGATATTTGACGGATGAAGGGAGCATGCGGAGATGAAGAGGGGTTTGTTGTCGAGTAGGTCGGGTTGTGTTTTTGTCATGCGTGGATAATGCATCTATTTATTGTTCAGTCTGCATCCAACCTGTGATGGTGACCACCAATAATAATGATACATGTATTTTTATTACAAAAAGGTGAGTGGCAGTGAAATAAAAGAAGCGTGTGCCGTAAGGGTTGAGACTGGATATTTAAAAAACACTTTGTCTTGGAGCCAAGACCCCGACGTAGAACAAAATCAAAAAGCTCTTTTTCTTGCACCTAAAACTGTAATCACCCGTTCAGGCTATAACATTTACATCGAAATTATATATTAAGAGCAATCTTCATCTCAGCATATTCTCTTCTCGCCCTGTGACTGATTAAGTCATTCGCTAAAAATTTGTCTATTTACACGTATTGCATTTTTTCAAATCGGTTTTCATGTAATTAGTCCTAATATTTGTTCGTATGCCCTTTCCTATTCTCGCTCTTATTTTTAATATCGTCATGCATTTCAAAATTTACACACAAGAAAATCTTTTAAGGAATGATGGAAAATTAATGTATTATTTGTTAGTGATTTTGTGCGATGAAAGGATATTCTTAAACCTTGGCACTTTTTATGTCACTATGTGGGTATTTATGCGCAGCGAGGCTTATTTATATCGTTTTCGATTTACTCGATACGAAGTACTAGCAAAAAGACCCATTTCCTACGATGGTCCCCTATGAGACTCCCTTTTACTATAGGGGATACGCCTATAGTCAAAGTGGCTCTTCATGAGTTTCGTAGCGTGAACGAATTATGGATGAGTGTAATTGTTGTCATCGCAAACATTATATTCACTTTAAATAAGATGCGCTTTATCGAAAGGACACGGCAGCCACTTTCAAAGTGTGTCACATAACATTTTGAAATTTATATATTGATTATTTTATGCAAATTTTTATGCTTTAAATGCATTGCAAATTGAACTTTTTTCGATGCTATTTGAAAATAACCCCATTGGAAGGAGAACGTTCGAAATGCTTTTATTTTCGAGTCTCTCGTCCCTTTGCCTATTTCTATTAAATTACATTTTCAATCAGTTTGATATTTTAATTTTATTTTAGACTAATTAATGACAGTTTTACTGTAAATATATCACATGTGAATCTACGTTATTTCATGAGCCGAATGTTGAATTTCCAAAAGCATTCTTTCTGCTTTCCATCGTGATGTACAATAACAAATAATCTTTTCGTTGCACTTGACAAATTTGCGTCTCTCTGACGGTTATCGCACATTGCGGATTTTTCCACTAGTTGTAGTTTTGTTTCTGTGTGAATGCAAATCAAAATCCTGTACAGGCCGACAGAGATATGCTTAGACCCCTACAAGTAAAACTTCAAAAGTAGTCATTGCTGTCGAATCTGGCTGAGTACTCTTTCGTCTTAACCCATTGCAGTTGGGACAATCTTTTCAAAAATACTTCACAAAAACGAGATTCTTCTTCTAATCCAGTTATGCTGAGAGGAGGGAAAGGAAAATGGATGAAACGAACGAATAGCGGAAGTAGGAGTCATAATGTGAACAAAATAAAACTCTGCTGAAAGTGAACCTTATGTCTGTTCCGTGGCGCCATCGGAGATGAAAGGGGAAGTCGAGAGTCTTCAGAGGGAAAAAATATAGACTCGTAAAAGTTAAATAACATGCTCTTGGTGAAACTTACCTCCATGTTTCTCGTGATGTCAGTGATCATTTGAGTTATAGCAGGTCATAAACGTCTTGCGGTAAGATGAAAAAGAGAGCAAGATCTATTTGGCAGTAGGCGAAAATATGGGAACGGAATAAATAAAACAGGGAAACGCCAAATGCAATTATATTTTGTATTTTATTGTAAATATTCTGAGAATACGATTGATAAGTTTAGCATCCGAGGTGTGTTAAAAAAGTCACGGGGATTCTATAATTTCGAATATTGCACGGCAGTACACCATGAGTTCTTGCCAAAAGGTAAATTGACCAATAAAGAGTACTCCGAGAAAGTTCAATGCCGTTTGTGTGAAACAATACGAAAAATACGTCTGTATTTCTGGAGAAACAATCCATGGCTTTCGCACCAAAACGATAATGCACCTGCTCACAGCTTGTTCCTGAATTTTTGTCCAAAAACAGCACTGTAATGATCTCCCAGCCTCCATTTTCACCAGACATGGCATGGGTGTGACCCAAAAACCCAGAAAAATTTTAAGGGTCATCGTTTTTCATCAATAGATGAGATTTTTGAAAATGAATCGCTGAGATAGCTAAAAGCCAAGCCAAAGAACGAGTTCCAGAGGTGTTTTGAGGATTGAAAAAAGCGCTGGCATAAGTATCTAATAAGGGTTACTTCGAAAGGGATAACATTAATATAGACGAATAGATAAAATGCTTACCAAATAATTCATGTTCCTGTTATTTATGGGGCACATCTCGTACACCGTGACTATACTATATAATTTTATCCCAACTCAGGACTCGATTAATGCGTACACTAAATAGCTGCGACTTTATACTTCTGTCAACGCAGAAACTAGACGGAAAGGGTGAATTAACGAATGAGAACAAATGACAAATTATAGAAGTTGAATTTATATACCTAGCTTGCGCGGATTATTGATTCTCTTTCCAATAGCATTGCGATTATAAATAATGAGCTCTTCTTAAATAGTTGGGAGTGAATGACCTCGCCCGTAATTTTTATTTCCACTCTTTGAAAATATTATCTTTAATATAAATGAATGTAAATCAACATTTTGAGGAAATCTACTTTATCATCGAATTCAGCTTACCCTTTTCATGAATAGAATGTTGTAATGGATTCCAATTCCAATTGGATGTTATTTTAATTTTATAAATACAACGTTGATTTTTTTCATTTCCCTTCTGATGAAATCAACGTTTTTATTGATCAAGAAAGATGTGACAAATTATTTCGATTTGAGTTCAATTATTTCATAAATAATTAAATGCAAAACTTCCATCAAAAGCGTCAACTTCGATGGAAATATACGGAGTAAGGTAATAAAGAAAATGTTCAAAAATATACACCCATGATTTAAAACAAATGAACGTTTAGTTATAGCATCATTTTACTACTCTTCCAGCGTTATTTTTAGGTTACGATGAGTAAGTTTTTCGGAGAATTTTCTACCCTGCGATTCGAGTATCAAATGATTCGATACTAAACGGTAATTATTTGACCAAATAAGACCCCATATTTTCCCTGTAAGATTATTTCCTCATTAACTGTTTTTCGATTACTTCTGGTAAAATAAGATCCAGGGAAAAGCTATACCTTTCGATTCGAGATATTAATTTTGGATCCACTCAGTTGATGGCTCGTTCTATACAAAGACTTCCCCTTGGGCTAGAACTCCCTAGTGCCCTACTCCATGTGCTCGTAGTGGAAGAGCTTGCGTGTTCTGATGACCTCTAGTGAATTACTATATATATATAGTATATATATAGTATATATACTATATATAGTATATATATACTATATATAATATATATATATAGTATATATACTATATATAGTATATATATACTATATATAGTATATATATAGTATACTATATATAATAGTAAAAATTCAAGTAATATGGTTTATCAGTAGCATTGCAAACATGTTACAGTAGTTGCTGGTGTTGATAAATCAATTTTTACGTGTTACGGGCGTGGCTAACCAGTACTGTTTGTTTAATACTCTCAGGGCCTTACTTATTCACGGCCAAATAACTGGAATAGTCTAGTGATGCGTTGCAGCTCTTCTTCAATCGCTTGGATCCAGAAATAACGTATTAACAGGAGAGACATTTCTCTCACATAATGGTCAGTCTTCGAATTTTATTTCACCTTGGCTTTGCTCGAAAATGTGATCTGGAGGTAACAGTGAGTGATTTGCGTGTTTTCAGTGGGATACGATGATGGTTGATTGCATTAATGATGGCCCTGCTGCAGGTTAACGAAAAGTCGCCGTAAGATCCAGAATCCAGTGAACATTGCAATCGGGTGGATGACATAAGTGATATGCTACGCTCGTGGAGTGACATCTATTAGAAGTACATGGAACCCGACGAAAATGAGCGCCTTATCACGCAAAAGTCGCTCGAAAATCGTCAAGTCATATCGAGGATAATATAAGTATCTCGGGAAGTTGACGTTCCAGATGGAAACAGTTGGTAATATGTACATTTATATGCATTCTTTTAGTTCTTTTAGTGAAAGAGTTTTAGTCTTAGGTTTTAGTACCGTGCAAGCCACCGACAGGGTGTGTGGCAGGGGGTGATAACAGTTATCGGATTCTTTTTTGACCCGAAAAACGTTTCCCTCGTAGCTCGGTCGGACAACGTTAATCGGATCCCTTATCGTTCGTGAGAAAAATAAATCTATCTCTTTTATACCTAAGGGGAATAATTATGCATTAAAATCCAGGGAAGTCGCTTCCATACAGAACTAAGGACAACGTGTGCTTCGTGAAAGGTCTGTCTTCCGTTAAGAGCCGATTGCTGTGGAAAATAGAACATTTGCTAAGCAATGCCAAATACTGCACCAACTCAAGTTCAATAAATTAAATTAACGATGCAATATATTTAAGAAAAAATACGCCAATCATGTTTATGTCTAAGGGTGAACTCAGAATATTATTCTGTCTCACAAATATGCTGTCTATGAAATCTTTTGAACTCCTTAAAAAACCATTCTCGACCAGGATAGCGGAAATTCATAAACCTTTGTTTTCTCAATGAAATTTCAGTGTTTTTACTTGGTAAGCGGTCAATTACCATTGACAGTTTTTCTAATGTATATCTAAAGTTATGTTTGTTTTCTGTTTTCAGAGCAGCAACATAAACGTCGAGGATGTCTTCCAAAAGAGGGTAAGTAATTAATCCCCGGTGATTAGCCATAACGAAAATCCGATATGCATGTGGGTTTATTCATTTTTATCATTTAAAGAGATATAGTGGTTGTGATTTGATTATATATTTCGATTCAAATATTTCTCTGTCTAATCTGTTGCTTTCTGTTCATTTTTCGTTTTGCGTTTAAATTATAAACGGGTGGTTAGAAAATTCGTTTCTTTTGAAAACAGCCCTTGCCATGGGCCCTGAAAGATGAAAACACTTGAGTAAATGAAGAAAACGGATATGGAAAATGGAAATGGATGTATTCTATATTGACTCATTAGTACATTTAGTTTTATTAATATTTTCTGCCTGCCTTTTTTATACATTTATAAGTTACTGTATTTTCCACCACAATCACACGAATTTGTTCAGTAACCAGTGGACATTAACGTAATGTATAGTTAATTTAAGTTTAACCGTTCAAAGTTTAGAGAATTTTGCCAAAATCGGATATTTATCGGAGAACTTTCGAATCCATTATGTGGTTTTAACAACGCCTCCTCGGGGAAGTATCCCAAATGGAACATCCACAAACGATCCATACTGTTTGCCATTATTCGTCAAATAAACCTCTGATTTTCATTATATTTTTTTAGACTAAATTTTTCGAGTTCAAAAACGTTCTCGATGAATGTCAAGATCCTCCACCGGTGATTTTCAACATTCACCAATTTCTGCCCGTTTACAAAACATTGCTTATATAGCACTAATATTCAAATTACCAATTCCTACTCCCTTTTAGGAATGTGATTTTTATGTCGAAAAATAAGGAGCATACTCTCTTGCACTCCTCGCTTCTTTTTCGGAGATAGATCAAACATTAATGGATAATTGACTACGTGCAAAATCATGGGAAAAATAACGTCCTTTTTGAAAAATAAGCATTGTGATGGATTCTTTATTCAATAAATATGGCAACTGTGCATTAATGTAACTTGAGCGTTTCCATGGTTTCCACAGGGCGTGCAATTCCAAACGGTGTTCGAGCTAAGGGCCCAGGACCAAGATGGCCTCCTGCACCGACCGAACCAGGAAGAAATTCGCAAGTCCAGCCTCGCCCAAATAGCCGAATACGTCGCCGCCACCGGCCAGGCAAGTTATTGCAAGTTATATAAGATGTATTCTGGCCTAACTTCGGGGAAATCCGTTATCAATGAAGTAAAAATAACACTGTATCTTTCCACTACATTTTTATTCTGTACAACTAGTTTCGACGAATCGGCGTCATCCTCAGGTACCTAATAGGCTACCTGAGGTATGAAATGGGTGCCTAAAGATGACGCCGATTCGTCGAAACTAGTTGCACCGAATAAAAATTTAGTGGGAAGATGAAACGTTATTTTACTTCAGTAAGTTATTTAAATGTGATTTTTTGGGTACCAGATCTTCCTGGGAAACCATAACCGGCACAGTGTATTAATGAACTGCCCCCCCTACCCTGATGTGTGAATATTCACACGCCGCATACGGATTAGTACTGGATGAACTCTACCATCACCTACCAAACCGACCTTCGGGTTGAATACTGTGCTTATGGTATTTTAGTTATTTAAGTAACAAATATCATAGTATGTCGACACGCCTTTGTTGTGTTATGTATGGCCATGTTCTGAAGTCTCTTAATTTTTTCTGACCAAATAATTACCACCAGAAAGTTAACACTTATGGTAATTCTCCACAATATCTAACTGTAGATGCAAACATTTTTACAAGGTCGACGTCATGGTTCAATGTCCCCCGGGGACGATTTTTTAGATGACAGTCCCTTTTGCCCTCGGAAAAAAACCGACTGGCCGTGGCTAAGGCCTACTTCTAACTTCTCATCCACGAACGCACATTTCCACAGACGTAACGCCATCAAATTCGCATATCTCAACTCAATTGACGGAGAATGCCGATAAGGGTGTTTAACCACGACAGAAAGTGGAAAAACGAATGCTTAGACGCTATTCTTGCACACTGAATGGCACAATTTTGAGTATTGGAAAATTTTCTCACTCTAGCGGCCCAAATACAAACCCTCTTCACTGTACAGAGCAACCGTCTATTTTCTATATTCAAGGCTAGTGTCCGCGATTTCAAAGGTCAACGACATCTTTCTGCCTCTTTTCATTCCCGAAAAAAATTGAGTGACCTTAGAAACTCACCTTGTAAATCAGGGTAATCACAGGACTCTATATCGATTGGTAAACTTTCATCGGCGTAATCGATATTCTATCGAAAAGCCTGATTCAGAAATTATTTCACCTGAATGTATCCTCTTTGATGTGTGATTTATGGAAATCTGTTAACAAAAACTAAACCTACTTAATCGTTAGCACAGTCCGTGAAATTAGGAGTAACTGAAACTAGCTAATGACCTCTTTCTGGTATTGAAATTCAACCAATCTTGAATGCTTTTTGGTTGTGAAGTTTATGTGTCATAATAATTTAAGTTCCTTCATCTCATATCAGTACAAATAACGCTATTTAACGGGACTATTATCATTGTGATCATTTGCTTATTCAATAGAGAATTTTCAACATTCAGTAAAATTTTGCGCCGAAATATCCAATGAATACCACTTTGGCTAAAATGTTTATTAGCCTTAACTAATGAATTGCTTTCTAAAGGTTTAATAGTAAATGAGGAAGACCTCCACGAAATATAGATAAGAGGACAGGTTTTCTAAAAGCGCCATAAATTAATAAGGACCCTCGTAATGTTTAGTATAGTCATGTAAATTGCAGGTGTAATGCTGAATTTTGAAAATACCATTCAAACCAAACGAGCACCAGGAAAACCAAATAATCAATCAATTAAATACACGATAACATAGTATAAATCAATCCCATGGACTAAACCCTTGACGTGATGGAAGTGCTTGTGCGTTCCGATGACCCCTAGAGCTGTTCCGGAGGGAGTAATAATAATTGCCCCTGGGAGGGTCACCCATGTCAGGGGGTAGGTCGAAGGGAAGCACGACAAAAGGTAGTCGACGCAGCGTCTGTTCCTCAGTGAGGCGGGTGCAAAGGCGTCTGACCTCAGTGGGGCGGACATAGAGTGACGATGTCATGTTAAAAACACTATTGAGAAAGGCAACGGGAAACCACCTCAATTATTATTCCAATGAAAAATGATGGACGCAAAACAGAAATTGAGTCCTGGCAACTGCGGGACTCGGGCCAAGGGGCCGGGTGTCGTGCCCGGCAGCGGGAGAGGCAAGGCTTCCGCGGTCGTCATCCCAAGAAACTCACAGAGGGGAAAACCGACAGCAGCAGGACAGAAGACCCAGATAAATAAGGCAAAATTAGTTAAAATAGGAACATTGAATTTCAAGACGATTTTGAGGACAGGCAAATTAGAGAATATTAAGTGAGAGATGGAAAGAGGTAATGTAGATGTTTTAGGTCTACGCGAGGTGAGATGGAAGGATAGCGAGGAATATTGGAGTGATAATTATAGAGTAATATACAGCGGCGGGTACGAGCGCCAACGAGGGGTTGCCGTAATATTAAAGCAAGAGGTAGGAAGAAGCGTAGTCAACATAGATCAAGCAACGGATAGAATATTACCTGTGGAGATTAAAGCAGAACCGACGAACCTAGTCATTGTTCAGGTATACATGCCACCGAGCAACCATAAGAAGGAAGTAGTCGATAGGATGTACGATGAGTTAGAGGATATACTCGCGTGCGTTCCTGCAGGAATACACTTGATAGTGATGAGTAAATTGGAATGCGACGGTAGGCGAAGGAAGAGATGGTGGTGAGGTGGGGGACTATGGGTTAGGCACAAGGAATGAATGCGGGGAGAAAGCCATTGAATTCTGCAGGAGACGGGTTAGTCATCACCAACACATAGTTTAGACACCACAAAAGGCGTAGGTAAACATGGTAATGCCAGGTGACTCAGAAAGGTACCAGATAGATTATATTATGGGTAAGAACAGGTTGAGGAACAGTGTGATGAATTCGCACAGTTTCCCGGGAGCGGATGCGGGCTCTGACCACAATTTAGATGTTATGAAATGTAACGTCCGTTTCAAAAAGTAAAGGAGGGGGAGGCGAGTTAGGAAATGGAATTTAGAAGCATTAAATGGATTAACAAGGAAGAAGTATCATGGATGACGGTAAAGAGCTGAGTACTATCGAAGAAAAATGGGAATGTATCAAGAAACAGATATCGAAAGCCGACCAAGACACTATAGGAACCGCTAACGGGAAAAGGATAAGGAAACCATGGGTAACGGATGAGATGATTGCAAAGATGGATGAGAGAAGAAGATGGAAAAATGTAAACACAGAGTTAGGCAAAATTAAGTACAAAGAGTTAAACAACAAATTGAGAAGGGCCACAAATAAAGCAAAAGAAGAATGGTGGAAACCGCAATGCGAGGATATGGAAAGCTAACAGAGGAAGGGTGAAATTGGTGCGCTAGACAGACAGGTTAAGTTATTATTTGTAAGTAAGAAGGCACCCCGCCCTGACAAATTTCCTCATATTTCCCCAAA
This sequence comes from Hetaerina titia, assembly GCA_037158775.1. Taxonomy (NCBI): domain Eukaryota; kingdom Metazoa; phylum Arthropoda; class Insecta; order Odonata; family Calopterygidae; genus Hetaerina; species Hetaerina titia. The sequence continues at coordinate 130,099,061 of CM073770.1, read as the reverse complement.
TTCCAATCGCCCTCGTTGTAAAACATGTCTGCTGATCAGATCTGCCCTTATTTTATGAGCATGCCCCGTACAATAGTTGAAAGCGAATGAAATATGTTACTTAGTTAATGAAATAGTGACTTCTTTTTCTCATGCCTTTCCACTCTTTCACAAATTTTGTCTTTTAAATTTTAACTCCATGGTAGTATACACTTAGGTAATTTGTTAAAAATAATTAATTGGCAGAAAATGGAACAATGTAAACACAGAGTTGGGCAAAATGAAGTACAAAGAGTTAAACAAAAGAATGAAAAAAGTTAAAAAGAAGAATGGTGGAAACCGCAATGCGAGGATATGGAAAGTTTACAGATGAAGGGTGAAATTGGTACTCTATACAGCAAGGTTAAGTTATTATCGGGAATTAAGAAGGCAAGATCTGTGCTAACAGTTAAAGATAAATGGGGTAAGATAATAATTGAACAAGATAAAAATCCAAGAGATATGGAAGGAATATATAGAAACACTGTATGGTAGAGAACTTAAGCCGACAAAGTAAGGCATAGAAAAGGAACATGACGTAGAAGAAGATAGCTTAGGTCCAAGCATACTCGACGATGAAATAGAAATGGCATTAAAGGAGATGAAAGCAAATAAGGCCGTGGAGGTGGACAACATTCTGTTGTAACTGTTGAAATGTTTAGGAAAATGTGGGCAAGGGGACTCTATATGGACTGATTCGTAGTATCTATGAGGAAGGAATCTGGCCGGAAGTTTTAGTGAGATCGGTGTTAGTTCCTATTCCAAGAAAGGCAAAGGCTACATCATGTGAGAATTACAGAACAATAAGCTTGATAACCCACGCAGCTAAACTTATTCTCAGGATCATCAACAAAAAGATTGAGAGTAAGGCAAATGATTACTTAGGGGATAATCAGTTTGGGTTTAGGAAAGGAAGAGCTACGCGTGATGCCATTACAGTATGAGATCACTAATCTAGAGGAATATAGAATATAATCAGGACGTACATGTATTTGCCTGTTTCGTAGATTTAATAAAGCGTTGGATAGAGTGAATTGGGAAAAATTAATGCATGCATTGCAGAAAATAGGAATGGATTGGAAAGACAGGATACTGATCCGCAACCTGTACATGCCTCAGACTGCTCAGGTCCAAGTGGGGAACGGAGAGTCCGGATGGGCAGCATTAGGAAGAGGTGTAAGGTAACGTTGCTCATTGTCACCGGTGCTGTTCAACGTATATGTGGAGGAACTGATTAAAGAGGCATGGGTGGAACTGGAGGTAGGAATGAAAGTCGGAGGGGAATTCGTAAAATCGGTTAGGTTTGCTGAGGTCCAAGCATTAGTTGCTCAGTCAGCCAAGGGGTTGCAAGCATTGCTGAGTGAATTGGAGGTTCAGTGCGTTAAATATGGGATGAGAATCAATGTTAATAAAACAAAGGTTATGTGATTTTCCAGAAATAAAGAGGCGGAAACGTGGTCGCTGAAGCAGGAAGATGAACGTAGATTCGAGGCTTTTGAAATGTGGATGTGGAGGAGAATGGAGAAGGTGAAATGGACCGAAAGGAAAACAAATGAGGAAGTACTGGAGGTGGTGGGTGAGGAGAGGGGTTAGTTGAGAGAAATCCTATGGTGGCAGGAAAAATGAATGAAAGGCGTATTGAGCAGTAGTGGCACGTTGAAGAAGGTAATAGAGGGGAGGATTTGGGCAAACGGGGAAAGGGCAGGAACAGGATAGGGATGTTGGACGGGATAAAGGGAGGAAGGAAGTACACAGAGATGAAGAGGGACCTGATGACGAGTACAATTTCTTAGGGTTCACAAAATATTTATTTGATAGTTGTGTCCATCCGAAAACCTACCTTAACTGGTAGATTACCTTATAATAATAATATATATTTTTTCAAACACTAAAACCCGCCATTAGGCGAACAAATATTCATTCACATGGAAATAGATAAAAGGAAAAGGATAGGTACACGGATAAAGGATGAACACAGGAGAGTTGGGGTAGGAAGGCGGAATCGAGCAGATCATAAGTGTAAAAATATTTCCCTGACCGGGACTTGAACCACGGATCTTTCGACTTGCCGGGCCGATGCTCTGAATGCTCAAGTGGTGACTAGGAAATTTTCAATTTAAAGAGGACATTTTAGGAAAAATCAAATTGAATTTTGTTCAGATTCACGGATGTCGAATGATTTGGCCTATGTCAGGAGGTGAAATGGCTGGTATCCATTTAGTTCGTATCTTGTAATACCTAGCAAGAATTCAAGAGCTCTACGGCCTCTAGGTTAAATAATAATAAGGGGGAAAACTCCACTGGCCGTAAAAAACAGTCGCAACTCTCGTCAGACCAAATTGTTGTGTTGGTATTCGCGGGAACCAACCACAACCTCTCGACCAAGAATACCCTCTCCCTCTACATCCTGGTATCCTTAACGGGGTCTTCCTTACAGCCTCGTGAAGGATTACATTTCCACCTGGAATCTTTAACGAAGTCTCATAGCTTCGTGAAGGATTCCAGACAGGATAGTGTGTGTGTGGCTGTGTGTGGTCCCTGGCGTGGATTAATTTCCCGTAAACCACCACAGAGGGTATTCTTGGTCGAGAGGTTGTGGTTGGTTCCCGCGAATACCAACACAACAATTTGGTCTAACGAGAGTTGCGACTGTTTTTTACGGCCAGTGGAGTTTTCCCCCTTATTATTGTAATACCTAGAATAGGAAAATATCTTGATGCGCTCAATCTCTCCTGCTCGCTAAATCCGTCGCCATGTCGGTCCCTTGAGTCGTAAAATAGAATCGCGGGAAGTGCGATTCCACCCAGCACCCCGGCAACTATGCAATCGACAGTTTTACGAAAGCCAGGAGAAGAGGCCTACGTTTCAGGCGGCATCCTCATTGAGAACTAACTGGGAGGGCGTGAATTAACAATTTTTGGCAAGGTTTGTGTGGTATGAATATCGACACCATTTTCATACGTTTACAATGTCTACCATTTTGATTTTGCGAGTGTCGATGACTACATTCGATATAAGTTATGGATGATAATACACAATTGGTCATACAACCCTTCATAGAGTTAAGGAAAGGGTAAAGTGCGCGTTACGTAACCCGAAGCAGCAACGGCACCTATAACGAAGGGTGCCAATTTCACTTGGCATATGGATACGGAAACACTTGTGTGTTTGTATGTATTTTATGTGCGTGTGTGTGTGTGTGTGTGTGCGCGTGTGCGCGTGAGTGCGCGTGAGTGCGCGTGAGTGCGCGTGAGTGCGCGTGAGTGCGCGTGAGTGCGCGTGAGTGCGCGTGAGTGCGCGTGAGTGCGCGTGAGTGCGCGTGAGTGCGCGTGAGTGCGCGTGAGTGCGCGTGAGTGCGCGTGCGCGTGTGCGTGTGCGTGTATGTGTGTGTGTGTGTGTTTTCCGAAGAGTTGGAGAATGCTTTACGCACCATCGCAGGTCACCGGGACTTGCGGTGTGTGGGACTCTCCCAGGATGAACACCACTGCCACTAGTATTCACCCCTTCGCCTACCCACTAAACTCCCAACTCTTTTTGTCTGCCCCCCGGAAACCGCCGCTAGGCATTACTTCGGCGGGGCAGTCACGCCTCTCAGGCCACTTCTGGTGTTAATTCAGCCACCTATCGGTGTTAGTTCGGTTCTTCCTTCTTTTAGCCGTCTGATTCGACTCAGTTCATCTACTACTGTTGTCACGAAGGCAACGCCAGCGTTCCAATCCGTCTCAGTAATAAGCAGGCAGGACCCAAGCCCTCCGGTGTCATAGGCCCTTGCCAAATGCCTCTAAATAAATCTCTTGCCTTGGTAAATCTTGGACAATTAAACAGGACGTGTTCCACACTCTCATCCTCGCCAGGGCAAACCGGGCACTCCGCACTTACGTACACCCCAATGCGGTGTAAAAACGTGCCGAAGTTGCCATGGCCGGTAAGTACCTGAGTAAGTTGGAATGTTACTTGGCCATGTCCTCTATGTGTCCATGCTAGGATGTCGGGTGCTATTCTATGGGTCCATCGACCCTCTTTGGCCTCTTCCCACCTCAACTGCCACTCCTTGATCATTTCTAATGACCATCGATGTCGACTACTTGTTCGAGCTTCCTCCGGTCTTGCATGTAGCCGCAATTCTTGGTAGTTCCTTGCTCGTTCTTTTGCTAGGAGATCTATGGGAGGAAGACCCCCGATCACGGAAAGAGCAATATCAGATACCGAGCGGTAGGCTCGTGTAACCCTGAGAGCCACTGCTCTATAGGCTCTTTGACAGCTTGCCCCATAACTCCCATTTTTTAACAGTGCAGCTGACCATACCGGTGCCCCGTACAAGATTACGGAGCTGACCACAGAAGCGAGTAGTCGCCGCCGAGGTTCTTTGGGCCCTCCAATATTAGGCATGATTCCTGCTAGTGCTCCTGCCATTTTCGATGCCTTGAAACCAACCTTCTGGAAGTGTTCCTTGAATTGCAGTCTTCAATCAAGGATCACTCCTAGATACCTCATCTCATTTGCCGTTTTTACTGACTGTCCTACAAGGAAGGTGGCACTACGCCTGGCTTTAATGCGTGCTATAAGAATCGCTTCCGTCTTTTCGGCTGCAAGACTCAAACCATGGTCCTTTAGCCAGCCCGAGACTTGTTCGATGGACGAGTCTGCCAGATACTCAATTTCCTCGACACTTTTGGCCGTCACGATCAGTGCCGCATCGTCAGCAAAGGCCACGATTGAAACGCCTTCTCTGAACTGCAGTCTGAGCAGACCGTCATATATGATGTTCCAGAGCAGAGGTCCTAAGACCGACCCCTGTGGTACTCCTCCTGTGATGTTGTAAGTGTGTGCTCCGTCGTCGGTTTCATAGACTAGTATGCGGTCACTAAGGTAGCTTGAAATGGTTTTGCGCAGGTAGAGCGGCACCTTCAAGCGCTCTAATGTTTCCAATACATCTTTCCATCTAGCCGTGTTGAAGGCATTCCGTATGTCCAGTGCGATGATGGCACACATTTTCCTTGTGCATCGACTGCCCTCAATAGCGTCCGTTGCTAAATTCACTACGCGGCCTATGGCATCAATGGTCGATCGACCTCTTCTGAAACCAAATTGATTATCAGAGAGGTCCCCAGCCTGTTCCACAGCCACCTCAAGCCTATTATAGATTATCCGCTCGAATAGCTTACTAACTATATCGAGCATACAGAGCGGTCGGTAAGACGATGGCTCTCCGGGAGGCTTGTTCTGTTTCGGTAGCAGTACCAGCCTCTGTCTTTTCCACGCTTTCGGGAAGTGTCCTTCCTGTAGGCACTCATTGAGCGTCTCTCTGAGTAGGCCTAAGTCTTCCAACGCAGCTACTTTTATGGCCAGTCCCGGGACTCCATCGAGGCCAGGAGACTTACCTGCTGCTATCCTGGAAGCCGCCGCTGTAAGTTCGGCTTCGCTCAAATCAGGTACTTCTTCCGTACGTTGAGAGTTGCTCAAACCTGTTCCCACTGCTCTTTGATGCTGTTTTGGAAATAAATGTCTAACGACCTGTTTCAGAAAGTCTGGACAAGATGGGCTCGTACCGCTTCTGGGCTTGATCTTATTCATGACCACGTTATATGGTCTGCCCCAAGGGTCGCGGTCAACTTCCTTACACAGTTCGTGCCAACACTTTTTCTTCGCATCCTTGATAGCTTTCTTCAGCTTTCTGCAGTTTTCTTTATATGTCGTGTGATGCTCCTGGAACCACGGTCTATATTTAGCTCGCTGCTGTAGCCTCCTGGAATACAGGCATTGCCGCCGTATTTTGGCAATGTCGTCATTCCACCAGTGCACCGGAGGATGGGTGCTTGCATCACCTTTGATGGCCATTGAAGCATCACAAGCCAGCGTCAGTACTTGATTCAGGAGTTGCGCTCTTTCCGCCGCAGTGCCACTGCTTTCGTATTCTCTTAGGATGTAAAGAAAGACTTCCTGATCGAAGGTGTTCGTATCCCACTTTTTACGTTGTTTGGTCCCCCTTCTAACCATTGCATCGCCTTTTTTTAGTGTGAACAGAACAGCTTGATGGTCGCTTCCTGTAAACTGGTCGCTCACTGTCCAGTTGTACCCTGCACTCATCAAACTAGGGTCTATGAAGGTGAGATCAACTATGGATGACTTGCCAGCCTTCATATACGTAGCTGTAGTCCCTGTGTTTGCGAGCTCTAGCTCAAGCGTTGAAACAGTTTCAAGTAACGCTCGTCCTCTGGCATTAGTCTTTACGCTACCCCACTCTTTTGCCCATGCGTTAAAGTCTCCAGCCATAACCACTGGTAGTCTGGATGACCGCACGCTGACACTAATACCCTCGAGGAATCTCACGAAATCCTCGAAATCATCACTAGGTGGGGAATAGCAGCTATAGATACGTATACCCGCCACTTCCACCCATGTGTAGCCTCGTGCGGGGGTTGCAGCTCGACTAGATATATGGAGTCTTCCACTTACCCAAACGGCTGCTGTACCCTTCGAATCAGATACCCAGTTTGCAATGTTCGGGTCCTTGTACACTTCGCTGATGATGGCAATATCTGCCATTTCTTCAATCAAGGTTTGAAATAGCAGATCTTGGGCCATAGCGCAATGGTTCAGGTTTATTTGCATGACCTTAACCATTTTCTGTTCGCATTTTGTTCTCTTCGGTCCGGGTTTCCGAACAGTTAGCTGCCTGATGGCCTTCTTGACCACAACGGAAGCACTGCTTCGTCCGGTCTACCATGCTCGTGCACTCTTGAGCGATGTGGCCCACCTCGTGGCACCGATAGCATCTTTTGGGTACCTGCCGTAGTCGGACTCTGCAGCTAACCCAGCCGATTCTTATTTTCCCTTTCTGAAGCAGCTTCCTAGCTCTTTCTGTTGGGAGCCGGACGCTTTCGACTTGCGTGCCGCTGTATGCTGCCCGTAGCTTAACACTATCGGGCACTGCGATCCCGTGCCCAATTCCGCTGTAATGGCTTCGACAACCTCTTCTAAGGTGGTCGTCTCATCCAGGTCCTTGATGTTGAGGTACTCAGTATGAGTGAGCAGCTGCACTTCTGCTGTTCCCTTCATTGTCGACGACACTATTGTATGGAGCTCTAGGGACTCGGAGCCAGGTCGTCCAAGCTCTAGGAGTAGCTCTCCTTTCTTCGTACGCCTTATGTGAGTAACTCTATTGCCTAGAGTCACTAAGCTAGGAGTTGCCTTCAGTTGGCGTAGTATCTCTGGGTATGAGGTTCCCTCCATCGCCTTGATCTTAATGGCATCTGGTCGAGGGGGCCTCAGCCTCACTTTGGGTTTTTCGTCCGCCTCTTTCAGTTTTTTGTCATTTCCAAACCGCTGCAGCTTTTCATCTGCCTTCTTTTTCTTTCTCCCTGTTCCTTTTCTGACGACCGTAGCCCAGCCACTGGCCAGGGCTTTCGATTTCGCCTCACTGTTCTCCTTCTCCCTTTTCCTCTTCGGAGGTGGCGCCGACAGCGGCGAAGGCGGGTCATGGCCCACAGAACTCCGTCGTGCGCCTTTTGGGTGGAAGATTGGGGATGTCTGCACTGCCCCATCCCGGTGGGGAACTTCTTGCGTCCTCACACTTCCTATGGTACTCATCAATTTGGTATAGTCATTCAGAGCTCTATCCATAGCCCGAGCCATCGTTTTGATCTCCTTATGAACGTTGTTCTTAGGGAGAACAAAATCTAGCAGCGACTGCACTTTTTCTTTCAACCGATTGAAGGCCTTTTCGGCTTCTTTCGGCTGTGAGTCACTTGTAGCATTAGATACTACGGAAGCCGAGTGACCAACTTCCGTAGCATTGCGGTCACTGGATGACGACGCCTGGGAGCCCGCTTTCTCACTCCCTAGCAGCGCCGGTACTGGGGTATCCCTCCCCTGCACCGTAAGATTCTTCTCCTGGGTACTCTCCATGTTTGGTTTATTTTCGAGGTTCCTTCCCCAATTTGGCTTTTCTGTCCGCCCCGGGTATTTTAATTGCCCGGTACTCTCTATATCTAGCGAGCATTCCCCTATCCGCAACCTGGGGAGGCGCCGGATGGGAGAAGCTAACGAAACTCCACACCGGTGTGTGTGTGGGTGCGTGTGTGTGTGTGCGCGTGTGCGCGTCTGCGCGTGTGCGCGTGTGCGCGTGTGCGCGTGTGCACGTGCGTGCGTGCGTGCGTGCGCGTGTGCGCGTGTGCGCGTGTGCGTGTGTGTGTGCGTGTGTGTGTGTGTTTGTGTGTGTGTGTTTTTTTATAGAGTTCAGGGGAAATGCGTTATGCACTGACACAATAAAACCCCTCGTCTCTTCTTCTGTGGTCTTGATGATTCTCCCGCGGTACTGCTGGTAGCTATTACTTCGCGAGAGAGACCCTTAGCCGTAGCTGTTCCCCTATGGTTAACCTCCTGTTTCCACGATTGCGCTCCTGGCGCGCTCTTCTCGGCGCAGTTCCTTCATGATGGTTGTGAGGAAGTCGCAGATGTCCAGGTCCAGGTCGCCTCTGATGTCAGCATTTGCTCCACCAAGTTTTCCGGCGTCAGTCAGTGTTAATGCTCGAAACAAGGTCGTCTCACGATGCACGGAATCGTGAGCACTCAAATATCACGTGCTCAGCATTCTCCTCCACTCTTGGGCACGTTGGGCAGTGCGGTGCATTATCATCATTATATTTATGGAGGTACGCCCGAAAGCATCCATGACCCGATAGAGCTTGCGTCAGGTAGTAGCTTAGGTCCCCGTGTGACCGGTTTACCCATTTCGCTATGTTTGGAATTAGCCGGTGTGTCCACCTTCCCTTAGTTGAGGTGTCCCACATTCTCTGCCACTCCTTGACACTTCCTTCTCTCATTTCTTCCTTTGTCTCATCCGAGTTCTCCCGCCCATACCACTTTTTCCTCTCCTTTACCAGAAGCTCCACTGGCACCATACCAGAAATAACGTTCATGGCATCCTCGGACACTGTCCGGAATGCGCTTTCCACACGCAAAGCACTTATCCTGTATGGTGCTGCTATTTTCCTTCGGCACACCTTCTTCCCCAGTGCATCAGCCCAAATGGGTATCCCATAGGTGAGCACTGAGGTAGTTACTGATGCCAGTAGTCGCCTTCTTTTCTGCTTCGGGCCACCAACATTTGGCATTAACCGTTGCAGTGTATTCGCCACTACAGAGGCTTTACCGCTGACTTGTTCCACCTGCTTCTTGAAATTTAACCTGGCGTCAAGAGTCACGCCAAGGTACCGAATGAACGGCCGCGATGTGATCTCGGCATCACCGGCGTAAAGGGTCACATTTTCGGTCTGCTTTCTGCTGGAGACGAGGAGCGCTTCTGTTTTATGTTCTGCCAGTTGCAGTCCGACAGAAGACATCCATTTCCTGATCTCTGAGAAGACCTCCCCGAATATGGCGATGACTTGCTCCACAAGTTTAGCGGTAATTACCACCGCCAGGTCATCTGCGAACGCCACCAGGCGCACCTCACGAGGGAGTCTCAGCATCAGTAAAGAATTGTAGAGGATGTTCCACTGAAGTGGCCCCGGTACTGAGCCCTGAGGAACCCCTCCAGTCACTCTATATGTCTTCGGGCCTTCGTCAGTGTTGTACACTAGAGACCTGTCACGCAGGTAGCTCGCCACCATCCTCCGAAGATACCATGGCACGTTTAACTCTTTTAGAGCCACCATGACACAGTTCCATTTTGCCGAATTGAAGGCATTCTTGATATCAAGAGTTGCGATCAAGCAGTACTACTTGGAGCCTCTTGTGTATCTTTTTCCTGATATGGCATCTTTTGCTGTATTGACTACATTGCTTATCGCATCCAATGTTGAACGCGATTTTCTGAAGCCATACTGGGTTTCTGCCATCAGAGGATCCACGACCTCCTCGATCCTGTTGTAGATTATCCGTTCGAGGACTTTTCCGGCTGTGTCCAACATACAGAGCGGACGATAGGATGAAGGTTCGTCCGGAGGCTTTTTCCCTTTGGGTAGCAAAACTAATCTCTGCCATTTCCATTTATCCGGGAACGTCCCGTCCTTGAGACATGTGTTGTACATATCCAGGAACATTGCCGGTGCAACCTTGAGAGCTGTTTTCAGTGCAACGTTCGGGATCCCATCGATGCCGGGGGCTTTGTTGTTTGCCACCCTTGATGTTGCAGTGAGCATCTCCTCTTCCGTGATGAGTGGAATGTCCTCGTCCGTCTTCTCCTCGATGCCGTAACTCTCTTTCTGTTCAGGGAAGAGAGTTGATATAATTCACTTCAGTAGCTCTGGACAGGTTGGCGATGGCATGGACTGACTCTTCAGCCGACTCATGACGATCTTGTACGGCCTTCCCCACGGGTCATTATCGACCTCACTGAGAAGCTCTTTCCAACTCTCGATTTTTGCTTCCTTGATGGCCTTTTTCAGTTCCCTTCTGGCATCTTTAAACTTTTCTTCCATTGCGGTGAACGTGGACTTTCCTCGAGCCCGTTGAGCTAGTCTACGAGCCCGGTGACACTTACTTCGAAGACTTGCTATCCCCTCGCTCCACCAGTATACCGGGGGTCGACGGTCAATACTTGTCTTCCGTGGCATAGTGACGTCACATGCTTCAGTAACTCTTCGCATGACCTCCTCCACTTTGCCCATCGAGTCCTGATAGTTTACAGGCCGAGTGTCCAATGCTTCGCAAAAGAGATCAGCTTCGCACAGTTTGGCCCTCCAACCCCTCGAGTTTGATCTTGACGGTTTGGCCCCTCGCTTCGAGTCCTCGTTTATCTCCCACAGTATGGCCTGATGATCACTGTGCGTGTAAATTTCCTGCACCTTCCACGAGGAACGGTGTCCTCTTACTAGGCTGCTACTGACAAAGGTGAGGTCCACAATGGATGAGGACTCTCCCTCGACAAAGGTAGGCTTGCTGCCTGTGTTAATCAGGACCACATCTAGTGTGGACGCGGCCTCAAGCAGGGCTTGCCCCCTCGCATTCGTCCTCCTGCTGCCCCAGTCCACCGCCCATGCGTTGAAATCGCCAGCAATGGCTACTGGGAAGCGTTCCTTCGCATCTGAAGCCAGCCTGGTAAGGAAATCCTGGAACTCATCCAGAGTCCAACTGGGTGGTGCATAGCAGCTGTAATAATGTATGCCCTCGATCTTTACTCTCACAAAGCCCAGATCTGTCTGGCAGGCTGTATCCTGAAATGGGTACCTCCCGCAGGACCAGATCGCAGCCTTCCCACTTTCATCGGACACCCAAGGTTGGGTATCCAGATGTCTGTAGGGTTCCGAGAGTATGTCCAGGTCCGGTTTCCGCTCCCGCACAGTCTGCATGAGCAGATCCTGTGCTGCCTCACAATGTTGGAGGTTGAGCTGTAGTACCTTCATTTTCTGAGCTTAACGGCCACCTGGAGTGCCCGCACATACACCGGGCATCGAAAACTGCCTGCTATATGGCCAGCAAGCTCCTTTTCACTTTTGCCATTACATAGTGCACAGTGCGCGTCCGCCTTGCACTCCGCGATTTTGTGACCTTCTTTGCCGCATTTGATGCAGCACTTTGACCTGTCTACTTCACTTTTACAGTTCCTAGACAGGTGGCCAAAGCCCCAGCACTTGAAGCATTTCAGGGGCCTCACGATCTCCCTTATGCGGCAAGAGGTCCATCCAATGCGGATGCGCTCACGCTGCAAGAGCTTCTTAGCCACCAGTGCTGGCAGTCTTACGACTGCAGTCTGGGTTCTGTCGTACGTAAACCTAAGGGACTTGATCGATGAGAGCGTTATGCCACTATCTTCGCCAAGGTCACGCTGGATGGCTTCCACCACTTCTTCCTTAGTAGTTATTTCATCGATGTCTTTGATTTCTAACTCAAGTTGTTGGACCATACACTTGATGATGGCATTCTCACCCAGTGCCTTCTCCATGACCGAACACAATTCGGGAGCCTTGTCGGTGCTCTCCTTCGTGAGGACGAAGAGCAAGCCGCCGGCCTTCGTCCTGCGAATTCTATTGACTGAGGCGCTCACTTCATTTAGGGCCTGATCTTTCTTTATATGGCTAAGTATTTCGGCATAACTCATCTCGGCTTTCGCCTCAACAACAAGTGCATTGGGCATAACTCTTCTACCCTGCTTGATAGGCCGCTGCGGAATATTGAACTCGGCCTTCTTTTGAGGCCTCCTTTTCTTCCTCTGCACCTGCCATTCTCCTCTTCCCTCCGGTTCAACAAGCTGAGGAAACTCCTCTTTCTGTTTTTTCCTCTTTTGCACTTGGTCCATCGACTGCGGCATCTGTTGGGTTTTTCTGCTCTTCGCCGGACCTATTTCCCGCCGTTTCGTCTCCATTGTCACAGGGTTATTTTCCCGCGCATCCTGTTCTTTGCGCTGTGTCTGCGTACAAATGGTACGTGTGGATACCAAACTTTTAGTATTCCGATCAGCAGCCATCATTATTCCGCCAAGCTCCGCCATCCGATGCAAACTGGATGACAGGCTTGCAACCTTACTGTGAATGGCCTTGTGTACATTGTTCTTCCCTTTTAAAAACTCCGAGAGTTCTTGTAGCAAGCCGCCATGAAGTTCCACTAGGCTCTGCAGCTGTTGCTGTTTCTTATCCTCCTCACTTGTTGTGTTCAGGGCCAAGTGTTCCACCCGTTCAAGTGAAGTTTGGTTCACTTTTTTGTCACTTGTAGCATTAGATGCTACAGAGGCCGAGTGACCAACCCCTGCAGCACTGCGGTCGTTGGATGACGACGCCTGGGAGCCCGCTTGCTCACTCCCTAACGGCGCCGGTACTGGGGTATCCCTCCCCTGCACCGTAACTGTTTCCCTCTGCTCAACTATCATAATCGGTTTATTTTCGGGGTTCCTTCCCCTATTTGGCTTTTTTGTCCACCCTGGGTATTTTAATTCCCCAGTACCCTCTATATCTAGCGAGCATTCCCCTATCCGCAACCTGGGGAGGCGCCGGATGGGAGAAGCCAACGAAACTCCACACCGGTGTGTGTGTGTGTGTGTGTGTGTGTGCGTGCGTGCGTGTGCGTGTGCGCGTGCGCGTGCGCGTGTGCGCGGGAGTGCGGGAGTGCACGAGTGCGCGAGTGCGCGAGTGTGCGTGTGCGTGCGTGCTTGCGTGCGTGCGTGCGTGCGTGCGTGCTTGCGTGCGTGCGTGCGTGCGTGCGTGCGTGTGTGTGTGCGTGCGTGCGCGTGTGTGTGTGCGTGTGCGTGTGAGCGTGTGCGTGTGTGTGTGGTAAGTTTCCGTCTGAGAAAGTTTCAAAAAAAATGTCTGGCATCTTAGTTAGGTATGAAACTTTTCAGACCAACCACGAATAAAACTGACGTAAAACTCTCACGGTTATTAATAATAATGCATATGAAGTTAGCACTAGCGGACTAAGACAGAAACATACAAAAAAGATAAGAAACTCACTAGTTTTCGAATTTTCGGTAGTCCAAGCCACCTTACTCAAGGAAAAGAAGGACATAAGGACAGATTTACTCGCATGTTTTTTATTTGCGGATTCGTTTAGTCACCATAATCATAAACGATTAGAAATGATTTTCAAAATATTTTTCCATGATGCTTTAACCAAAATCACAAGGAGTTTATAGAAATCAATTTTGACATGCGTGCGTGGGGGAAATTAGTTGATTGAATTTAAAAACCTTGAGGTTATTAAATTTCATTTAAATTTTTCATATTCGTTTTAACCAGTCTTATATCCGCAGTAATATCATCAGAAATTATGTACCATTGGTCCAGCTATCGAATTACGTCTTTTTTTATTTAAATTTGAAGAAAGGACTTTGAAATCCCTTATCATTCTACCCGCAATCGAACTGCTAATTAGTGTGCTTTTATCTTTGAAAATGATGATAATATGAAATTTAAACAATAATAAAACTCATTTGTCTAAATAACGTGATTTATTTTCTCTGATAAGCAGATTTATTGTCTTGATATCCTACCGTTTTGGATGGACTTAACACCCTACATTTCTTATAACCGTCTAATAGGACGCAAATCCCACAATACAATCAACCCTTCTTGAATTCAATATGCTTTCTTCTTTGCTCTCTTCATTCCTTTGAATTCCCATCCGTCCTTTTCCTACTACCACTGCACTTTTCTAAAGTTCTCCTCTCTGGATCACAGTCGTTTTCAACATGCCATTTTCAAGCAAAATACTCTGCATCCATCTTTCCTGCCTTCTTCGGATTTCTCCCAACAATCCTCTCTCTTCTACCCCACCATGCCCAGCACTTCCTCTTTTGTTTTCCTTGCTGTCCATTATACCGTTACCATTCTCCTCTACACACCCACATTTCAAAAACCTTCAATCTACGCCTATCATCCTGCTTCAATTACCATGTTTCTGCACCGTACATAACCACGTTCCATATCAAAGTTTTGACGAGCCATTTCTTGACATCTCTGTCATCAATTCTCTCCCCCTTTTGAGAAACTCTTAAATTTTGAACATTTAGGTCCAAAAAATCTGCTGAGATTGGTAAACTGTTTAATCTGCTCTAGTATATGATCTCCTATTTAATGTTTAACTTAGCTTTCCTCGTTCCCGAAAATCTATTCCAGACCAAATTGTTGTCACTTGTCAATCGGTGAATTTGGACGACCAATGTGACCAATAGCTTTACCCATAATTTGGTTCTATAGTAGGATATTAAGAAAACTCGAATGATGTCAACGTTGTCCATTCAATTCTAAAACTTTAAAAATATTTGAGGTAGTCGATTCTTGCGGTGGGGGCAAACCTTGAGAGCGCCCCCTTCCCATATTCGCCACCTCCTTGAGAATTTTGCACCTCGCTCGAGAGCGTTTTTCACGCGAGTTTAGAAGGCCATTCCAATTCGCTTGCCATTTTCTGAACGTGCCCCGGAAAAAATAACGTGCGGAAGGGGGAGAGGAGGGCAAGCCATGATCCAGTACTGATTTCTTTGGACCGTGTCAACGCCTCCTTGCTACTCCCGAAGATCTCCTCGTCCCCCGATTCCTAGCGATGTAACAGTATCTATCTCGCGCTGCGGAAAGGTGAAGTGGGCGACGTTATTAGCCCTGTTTGCTAGTGGAACATCATCCTGCACTTCTGACCCACCCAAAAGTCCTAGATCAAAGTACGTTACTAGAGTTTAAACACGATAATAATAGGTATTTTCCCTCGGGGGAACCTGGCATTTTATTCAAGGTAGTGCACTTATTCTGAGATAAGAATCAAACGGTCTCTGACGACTATTTACTTCTCTGTGTTGTGAGAACTTCATCTTTTCCATAAATCTTTTCTTTCTCACTTCTTCGTAACTTCTTCCTGCCCTCATGCTGTCTTAACAATTTCAATATTATCCTTATTCTACTTTTCCTCCCCAACGTTCTCCTTTCTATCACTATCTTATCAAATTCCTGTAACCATCAAATTCCTCGTAAACAAAAAAATACCGGGACCATAAAATTGATTGGCACTAAGTGATAAGAAAGAAAAGGGGAAAAAACACACACACAAAAGCCAAAATTAATAATAAAACAAACTTATAACCACTCGATCACTAGGGTGTGTTACGAAATAACTTTCACTCTCGTGAATCATATTCACACACACACTCAGGGTTTGCAAGGATTCCTCCTATGTCAGTGACCCGTCAATCACACAAATAAATGAAAATTATTAAAGGATGTCAAGAAACAAAAACGACATAGGTGAATACACAGTCACGCAATCACTCAGGTGTGCTCGAAAACAAGGACCTTTGTGATTCACAAATACTCCTACACACAAATCCTCCTAGGCCAGGGACCCGCCAATCACACAGAAATAACAAAACGGAAAATAAGGGACTTCGGTAAAAACGCAATCACTCAGGTGTATCGGACCTTTTTGAAACGCACGCACTCACTCATTCAGGGTTTACAAGGATTCCTCCTATGTCAGGGATCCGTCAAATCACACAAACGAAACTGAAGTACTAAAATTGCGGGTAGGTAAGTGCCAAAGAAAACCTGACACCAGGTGTTTCGCCTGCAAAGCAGGCCTCTTTAGAGAAGAATGAGAATTCCATTGGGGAGGTTTGAAAGAATGGCTCATTGGGAGGGAGAGGGGGTGATGGGGATGGGGTATGACGGTTTGACAATTTTACTATTCAGTAGTTTTTCAGGGAACCCACATTTTCTTAGAGAAACTTTTCCCATCTCTGCAAATAACAAGAGATGAGAACTCACGAGGTGGCGCACATCTGGGTTATCCAGCCATTTAAACCCCCCTGGCTGGACCAAGCCCACTGAATGCATCCAGTAGCTGCCTACATATCCTATCCCACCCCCTTGTCCATTTCCTTTTCGATCCTTACCTCTCCTTCCCTCATCCTTTCCCCACACATGTCCTGTCCGCTCTTTCACGGGAATACCATTCTGATGACGACGGTCGTGCCGTCGAAACATCAACTACATATGTGAGTGTCCTTTCTTTGTGTTTTAAATATTCTACATCTGTGTTTATAAAATATATATATATATACATATGTATATACATATTTATTTTCATATATATATATATATATATATATATATATATATATATATATTATTTTTTAGAAATTATCTCTACAAGAGTGGTCTGAAAAGTTTCTGACCTAACAAAGATACAAGACATTTTTTTCTGAAATTTTCTGAGTCAGACACTTTTCAGACCACCCACAAAATATGTTTGAAGTTGACGCTCTCCGGCGACGCACCAACACACGGATACAAAATATTCAACGAACAATATAGAAAGGCCTTTCACAATATGTATTGACGTTTCGACGGCCCTGCCGTCGTCATCAGAATGGCGTTGTCGGGGAAGAGCGGAGAGGACATGTGCAGGAGAAGGGTGAGGGAAGGAGAGGTAAGGGACCAATAGGAAGCGGACAAGGTGGGGGAGGAGAAATGTAGGCAGCATTGGATGAAATCAGTGGGCTTGGTGCAGCCCGGGGGGTTTAAAAGACTGGAGCACCCAGATATGTGCCATCTCGCGGGTTCTCACCTCTATGCCACTAGCGGAACTGGGAAAGGTTTCAATCACTGAAACGGAGAAGCAGTCATCAAAAGACTTGTTGTGGGAAGCAGTGTGAGTAGGGATGGGATAATTAAGGAAGGTGGGAGATTTGGTGGAATAGCGGTGGTTATTCATTCGGAGGGAAAGGGTGGTCATGCATTCGCCCACGTAAAAGGCAGGGTAGAAGTTACAGGAGAGGCGATATATAAAGTTTTTAGTGGTGCAGGTGGCTATGGATTGAGAGTTTGTAATAAGGGACGTGGAAGGTCTTAGGAAATGGCAGAATTTACAGCGTGGGCGGTTGCATGGTGTTGACAGGGGCGGGGAAGAGACAGGGGTGCTCGCAGGTGGTTTTGTTGACTTGAAAATGTCTCGCAAGTTTGACGGGCGTTTAAATGAAACGGAGGGACAATGTGGGAATAAATGTGATGTGGATTGACTGTTGTTAATAAATAGGAAGAGTTCACGGATTATATGTTTAATTTTGTGGGTTCCGGAGAAGAAAGTGGTGATAAGGTTAGGGCATTTTGGGCGGTTTGGTTTGGGGAGAGAAGTGTATTGGGTTGACGGTTTGAGAATTTTCCTATTGAGCAGTTTTTCAGGGTACCCACATTCTCTGAGAGAGATGTGTAGCTGGTCCATGTATTTCTATTTGGAGGGGGTGTTGTTGCAAAGATGGAGGCCACCGACTGAGGGAAAGGGATGGAGCGTTTTTTGTGCGATGGGTGACAGCTGTTGAAATGGAGATATTGTTGGGTGTTGGTTGGTTTAATGTGGACTGAGGTGTAAAACTTATTGTTCTGGGGATGAATGTCAATATCTAGAAAGGTTTCTTTCACTTCATCTATATAAGACTCTAATCTCCCTCAACCACAGACTCCCACCCTCTCTCAATATGCACCACCTACTTCCCTGGCATCCAGTCCCTTAAATTCATCCTCAAAGACCTGTACCCCATCCTCAAAAATCACAACGTTTCGTCCAAGCTTCTTCTCAAATGCCATTCTGTTACCTTCAAATGGCCCGCCAACCTATCAGATCCCCTCAAATCCACCAAGCCTCTTTCCAAATCCCCTCCCACCCCCAGAATCACACCCACTCCGTGCTTGCGAGCAAGATGCAACACTTGTCCTATTTTCACCACTCCACCCCTCTCCATCCCACCTTTTAATTCTCTGCCGCCCTTCCCCCCCTCCTCAAGCACATCTCAGAATGTAATCTATCTTCTGACTTGCAAACTCTGCCCGGCATTTTATATAGGCCAGTGCTCTACACCCCTGAACCTCAGGGTGAACAATCATCATGCCTCATGTAATGCCTCTTCCCCGTCCGCGGGTCTTCCCATCCCAAAACATGCCTCCCACCACAACACCCCCTTCAACCACTGTTACAATGTTTCCGTTCTAGCATCCCTTCCCCATCCGACAACCCTATAAAATTAAAAATAATGGAAATGGCATTTATATGGCTGTGTAAAGCCTATCAACATCCGGGTCTCAATGTCGTTCACTAAATGGGTGCGGGTGGTGGCTGGGGTGGATGGAGGTGTATTTGTTTCTTGTGAGGTGGTGGAACAATGTATTCATCCGCATACATTTTGTCATCCTTGTCCTGGGTTTTGACTTGTCTAGCCCTTATGATGACTTGGTGAGTTGATGCCTTGGTCATGGGTGTTGTGGTATCTGTGGATGAATTGTTAGTTTTCTGTGTCGCTTGTTACTATTTCCGCAACCTCCTTATTCCATCTCTGCTCCCCTCTGGCCTCCCTTTCCCCCTCCATAACCTCCTCCTTCACCCCTCTCCCACCACCTGTTCTCCACTCCGCTTTCTCCGCCTCCACATACCCCTCCTTCACCCCTCCCCCACTACCTGTTTTTCCCCTCTCCCTCGTCCCCTACTCTCTCTGCACCACGTACCCTTTTCCTCAGTCATATCTTATCTTCCGAAGAAGACGGAGTTCGAGTCCGTCGAAATTATCAAGACATTATTGTGAGTGTTCTTTTTATGTGTTCTCGTGCTGTGTTACTGTCTAAGTTTTTATTCAACGTTGCTTCGAAGTTACTTCCGTGTTACTTCAAAGAAATTATAAAAAAATATATATATACGTATATTTTTATATATATATTTATATCGATGATTCTGGGCACCTGCAGCTCCACCCAAGCTAGTTGATTTTTTGGGTACCAGATCTTCCTGGGAAACCATAACCGGCCCAGGGAAAGGAACTGGCCCCCCTACCCTGATGTGTGAATATTCATACAACGTTGAGCTTGGTACATCGGTGAGCTCTACCATCACCTACTAAACTGACCTTCGGGTTGGTTACTGTGCTATGGTTTTTATGGTTTATATCGATGATGTAGAAACACTCATGAGAGAGCAATATAACATTTGCATGGCACAATAGAACACAAAAATATAATAGATAACACATAAAAGGACACTGGCATTTCAGAAAGTTTAAGCTTTCAGCCTTCCCTGAGGCCTTTTTCAGGTCAGACACCTGAAGAAGGCCAAAAACCTAAACTTAGGCGGCTGTATGTAAGCATTTTTTAGCATGTTATCATTAATACTTAGCATATCATAGATCTAGTGCCATTGAGTATGCAATTCCCAATCTTCAGGAAAGATAACAGACATTAATTAAATCTTTATTATAAAAAAATATAAATGAAAAGAGTTTTTGGTACTGCATCCCTCTAACACTTAAATTATTTTCTGAAGAATATTAAGGTTTTTATTTGAAAACTTCAATCACTAGACTGTAAATAACAATAATAATAACCAAAGAAAATAAATTGTTAATTTCATTCATTTAACTTCAGTATTTTTACTAAGATATGAGCATAAAAATATGTGTACATGCCTAAATTTGTACAACTCTGCCTTGTAAATGAGATGATGAATTCATGTTGATGTAAAATGAAGGCAAAATCTGCTGATTACAATTTCAATCAATGTACAAGGCTTCTGGCAGGCTTGAGGAATATGTAGTGGCCTTCTCTGAAATGCATCTTGTTTTTTTTTCATTTAGATTTTGAACATAGGAGATGTCACCACATGGATGGGGCATGAGCTACGTGAGGTGTCCGATGAAGAAGGTGATGTTGGCATCGTTGCAAGGAGTCTTCTCTGCATGCCAATCTCAAGTGGTCAACACGACTTGATTGGTGTGGCTCAACTGATCAACAAAGTAAGGACACCTGGCTTAATCTGGGAACAAGCATGCAAAAAAATAAATATTCAACACTGAAACATGCAAGAGTATAGATATGTTCATATTGATCACTGTGAAAATCATTTTTCAAAAATGAAATAATCAACGTATCATATGGTTTCTCATTTGTTTTGTAAAACTTGTAGAATCGATGCAGCCTTAAAACCAGTAAACGGATCACTTTCTCTTGAAAAATCTTCATATGTATATTTTATGCAAAAAAAAACTGCTAAATATATGCTAGTTTTTCAAATAATTTTTCCTCTAAATAATTGTCTAACCCAATTACATGAATAAATAATAACTCCCTCATAAGTTTAATCTCCTCAAAAATTTATATGATGCAATCATGTAATGCATCATTTCACAAAATGTAAGTAGATGTCTTGTACAAATGTGTCTGCATTTTGAATCATTCTTGCCTCAAACTGGTTCTTCTCAATTGTGGAAACTTGTTCTCCTTCTTTGCAGGCAAACGGACATCCCTTTTCTGACAGTGATGTCTCCATCTTCGAAGCATTTGCAATATTCTGTGGACTTGGTATCCATAACACTCAGATGTATGAGAATGCATGTATGTATAGAAAATCCTTTCCCATTAAAAACATTGTTGCATTAAGATTCAAAATTTGCCTTAATGAATTTTAGTGCAGGTGAAATTTCTTTTGGTCCTACCTATGCTAACTATCTTGCCATCCATATCTTCTGAGGTCTCCACAAATCCATAAATCAATTGCCTAAAGAGAATTTCTTCTAACTTCATGAAGAAAAGCCATAAAAATTTCATGATGCACAATTCATTTTTGAGAAATATTTAAAATTATCCATCAAGAAAAGGTTCTCAAATAATGCTATGCATAAAAGTTCTGTAATATCAAGAGAACTATATTTATTTGGAATGAACTAGTGCAATGGAAAGCGGTCATAAAGACTTAAAGCATAAAAATAACTATCAAACATTTCTGAAATGACAAAAGCAGCTACAAAGCTACCATATTTTTTTTTATTGTATGCATACAAACACTTCATACAAGTATGAACAAAGCTCTCTAGTATAAGATGTCTCAAAAAGTTAGGATGGAAATATACGTATAGCACACCAAAACCTGAGACATATTTAATTATCAACTCTTCCTTCAGCATTGGAACAACATCCCA
Organism: Hetaerina titia; assembly: GCA_037158775.1. NCBI lineage: Eukaryota > Metazoa > Arthropoda > Insecta > Odonata > Calopterygidae > Hetaerina > Hetaerina titia. Next base: position 130,077,667 of record CM073770.1, on the reverse strand, counting down.
AAGCTCAGATGCATTAAATTTTAAAAACAAGGTCTTTCACAAAGAAAACCTTCATGGTCAATTTTCTTTCTAAATAGCTTTCACTTGAATATATAAATAAAATATTGTAGTTATTGACAGAAAAAAATATGCAATAAATTAGCATTGTACCTGTAGATACATTTTCTCATTTTAACAGTGGAAAATCTTTGGCAAAAGTATTCAATTAGGTTTCACTTAAGTTTCCCTTTGACATCATTACTGTAATAGAGCGCCAGTCAATATTATTTCCACACAGACTTCGTAATTAGTTCTCAGATGGCATACAAAGTGCATCAGTAGCTACCTATATCATCATTTGAATGCAGTAGTACATTAATTAGATCAACATATGTTCTATACAACATTAATTAATCATAAAAAGAGATGTTTCAGGCATGATATGGTGGAATATCATGATTAATTAAAATTGGCACTTTTCCAAAAAATAAAATTTTATTAATCTGACCGGTTTCAATGTAACTACATCATCTACTGGTAAGAGTCATTTCTCATTGTCTACTATATATGCTGAAAATCAAGTAAGGGGAGGGTAATGGAAAATGGGGGAAGGAGGGAGGGGAGGTGGAACGTGGGCACCATGGGTGACATATGAGAGGGGAGAAAAGGTGCAGGCGAGGAGAAAGGGGTGGGGGGAAAAATTAACACAGTCCAGAAAAACCTCGTGGCTGGATGGAGGGGTTGTCTCGATGAGGGTGGACCCTTGGTACGGCACCAAGCTCCTAGGACCGTGGAGAAAGGGGATGAGACCGGGGTTTCCCCGTCATTGACCGCGCGCAGATATCCATGGACAAAGAAATGTGTGAAAAGGAGTAAAGATTGGGATCACTGTCTATATGATTCCAAGGGGGGATGGGGGGGGAAGGGAAGCCCTAGCGAGGGTTTAGGAAGGAGTGGAGTAGGGATTTCACTAGTAAATGTCGGCAAGAGAGTGGGGGGGTTTGGGGTGGGAAGAAGCAAGGGGGAAGAAAGGGGTGGGGACATAAAGCTTCCCGCCTTCTTCGGCATAACATGGTCAGAGGGTGCACAGGGGGATGGGGGGGAAATTCCAATAGTTAAGGACAGGGGATCACTGGTCACACATGCGTCGAGGGAAGGTGATGGAGAGGAGGGGGGAGGGTGAAGATGAGAATTGGACTTCGTTGATGAGGTCCAAGTCCTTTCGATGTAAGATTTCCAGCTGTTTCATGGCATCTAATTTCTTTCCTTTGGTCAGGTTGATGATTTTGGCAAAAAAAGAATTGGTATGACCTGTGATAAAACCTTTCCTATGTTCACTGATACGAGTCGAAAAACTCCTGCCTGTCTGGCCAATGTACGTAGCTCCACACTCACACTGAATTTCATATACATCACTTTGGTTATTGCAATGTATGGGGTCTTTATTTGAGCAAAAGGCTTTGAAAAGATTATTGGGGGTATAAAATGAAATGCGGAAATGATCTTTGGAAAACCTGTTGGCAATTTTGTAATAATAATAATTTATTCATTTTAAAAATGGTACAACCATATTAAATGTCGTCAATATAAGTATTATTTAACATATAAACATACTTTCTTAAATGTGATGAACATTGTCACAAAAGAATTCATCCAATGAGTATAGTGGGTGAGCAAGTAACCAGGTATATACCCTATTCTTGAAACTCTGGATACCATCTGATTTCAACTGAGTAGGCAGATAGTTATACAGTCTTATGTTCATATTGTGAAATGTGTTGTATGTTGATGACAATCTACAATAAGTAGTATTTAGATTCGATTTACCTCTTGTGGAGTAGTTATGGAGGTTGGATCTTAATTGATAAGTTTCTAGATTAACTTTCACATGAATCAGAGCCTTAAAGATATACAAACAGAATACAGTCATGATTCCATACCTAATAAAAAAAGGTTTGCAGGAATCACGTGGTGGTATATTAGCAAGAGAGCGAATAGCTCTCTTTTGCAGTAGCAAAATTTGTTTAACATGAGGGGAATGACCCCATAACTCAACACCATAATTCAAATGACATTGAAAGAAGGCATGGTAAAGTGTTAAACGATACTCATTTGAAATGAGAAAGTTGAGTTTTCTTAACATATAGACAGCTTTACTAAGTTTATTACAGGTCTGACTGATGTGAGTCTCCCAATTAAGTTTTGTATCAATATAAATTCCTAGTATTTTAGCAGTTTCAATATCAGTTATTTTTGATTTAAGACTGCACACAATATGCTGAGTTTTGTTAGTATTTAATTGTAAATGATTAACTTCAAACCATTCCTTAGCCTGTTTTTGGGTAGCGCTAGATCGTAACTTTGCATCTTCTAGATGTTGACACTTTTGCCCAAAAGTAGTGTCATCAGCATATAAAACAGATCTAGGTTTCATATTACAGGGCAAATCATTAATCATGATGATGAAAAGTACTGGGCCAAGCACAGAGTCCTGTGGTACACCACATTTTACTTTAAGAGCTGCAGACCGACAGCCATCAAGTTCAACCAATTGGTGGCGATCATCCAAATATGACTTCATTAGTTTCAATGCAACTCCCTTAATACCATAATGTTCTAGCTTTGTTAGTAATATTGAATGATTAACACAGTCGAAGGCCTTACTAAGGTCACATAGTGTCACTGAGACTGATTCCTTTTCTTCAAATGCATTAATGACATAATTAACTATGGACTCTACTGCCAAAATTGTAGATTTCCCAGATCGAAAGCCATACTGGGATTTGGAAAAGAGATTATTTAACTCAAAAAAATTACATATTTGATCTTTCATAATAGCTTCAAAAATTTTACCAAAAACAGGGACTATGGAAATGGGGCGTTAGCTAGCTAAATCATCTTTATCACCTTTCTTATAGACAGGCACTGCTTTGGAATATTTTAGAGCTGTTGGAAAATCTCCTGTCTCAAAACATAAATTGACTAACATTGCTAATGGTTCTGCAATTAGCACAATAATGTCCTTTATTAGGGAGTTAGAGAGACCATAAATATCCTACCATGTATGACACAAAGTTATGGAATGGGAGTTTGCACCACTTGGCTCTGAAGCAGTGGTGACTACGAGGGAAACGTTTAACTTCAGGGCCTGTTTCTCAAGTTTTTCTTTAATAAATTATCTATTAAGTTGACCTGGTAACCATTTTTTTAATTTCAATTTTAAAGTGCTTCACAACCTGACCAAAGGAAAGAAATTAGATGCCATGGAATAGCTGGAAATCTTACATCGCAAGGACTTGGACCTCATCAACGAAGTCCAATTCTCATCTTCACCCTCCCCCCTCCTCTCCATCACCTTCCCTCGACGCATGTGTGACCAGTGATCCCCTGTCCTTAACTATTGGAATTTCCCCCCCATCCCCCTGTGCACCCTCTGACCATGTTACGCCGAAGAAGGCGGGAAGCTTTATGTCCCCACCCCTTTCTTCCCCCTTGCTTCTTCCCACCCCAAACCCCCCCACTCTCTTGCCGACATTTACTAGTGAAATCCCTACTCCACCCCTTCCTAAACCCTCGCTAGGGCTTCCCTTCCCCCCCCCCCATCCCCCCTTGGAACCATATAGACAGTGATCCCAATCTTTACTCCTTTTCACACACTTCTTTGTCCATGGATATCTGCGCGCGGTCAATGACAGGGAAACCCCGGTCTCATCCCCTTTCTCCACGGCCCTAGGAGCTTGGTGCCGTACCAAGGGTCCACCCTCAACGAGACAACCCCTCCATCCAGCCACGAGGTTTTTCTGGGCTGTGTTAATGTTTCCCTCACCCCTTTCTCCTCGCCTGCACCTTTTCTCCCCTCTGATATGTCACCCATGGTGCCCACGTTCCACCTCCCCTCCCTCTTCCCCCCATTTTCCACCACCCTCCCCTTGCTTGATTTTCAGCATATATAGTAGACAATGAGAAATGACTCTTACCAGTAGATGATGTAGTTACATTGAAACCGGTCAGATTAATAAAATTTTATTTTGTGGAAAACTGCCAATTTTAATTAATCAATTTATCAGGTGCTTACAATTCATAGTCTGATCAATGTGCTGTCCTGATAGCTTTTGGGATACCACCCAAGCTTTTTAGCTGAGGTGTAAATTTAAACCACAAACAAATCATGTTATATCTGTAATAATAAATACTCTGACAGATATTAACACTGTCCTAATGTCTGGTACAATTTCCATTAACTATTGAGAGATAAAGTAACATAAAGTAAATTCAGCATCTAGAAAGATAAATAAGATTAATAGCCATGGATTTTGTTTGATTCTTTTTCTATTCTTCCAATCCAGGCAAACTGATGGCAAAGCAGAAAGTGGCCCTTGAATGTCTTTCCTATCATGCTACAGCAAGTGCAGAAGATACTGATAAACTCAATCAAGGGCTAATACCTACTGCTGAAAAGTACAATCTGTATAGGTAAGAGTAGTCCATAAATAGATAAGCAAAGAATTATGCTATCAAATATAATTGTGGTTCCATCAGCAGTGTGAATACACATGGAGTTCATCTTTTCCATGAATTTCTCATTTTGAATCATCCAAAAATTACACAGGCCTACAAAAAAAATTTTTTTTTGGTGCCGGGAATCTTTGTACTGATTTTAACTATATATGTAGAGCTGAATCCAAATATGAAATCCGTTTTTATTTAAAAGCTCTACTTTTTTAGATATGGCACATCTTACGATTAGTTGTTTTAATATTTGATATATTCCGGAAAATAATTTTCAAAGTTAAATAAATCTATAAGTATACTAATTTATAACCACTCTGCGGTGTTCCTTTTATTTTCAATAAACTGTCAATAAGTTTTATGTATATTTCTATATTGTAGGGCAATGAGATTAAAAAACAAAAATCATTTGTATCGACTTCGGTAAAAGATGGCAAAATTAGTTCATAAGGTATCCGTTAGATGGCATCTACGTTTTCTGTTCTCTTGACAGCCATTTTTGTTTCATTAGTTGCCCTTGGCTATTTGGAGCAGGTGGACGGACTTTACTTCAAAGTGTAACTTTTTGTAAAACATCATCTAAAAATGAGCTCAAGTCAAAGATGCTGTGTTAATGATCCTGATGTGTTTTGTTATGTTTGTGGGGAATATATGGTAAAAGAAAATAGGAAAACTATTACAGACTTTGTGAAACGTGCATACTTGGGATATTTAGGTGTTAAGCTTGGTGAACAAGATAAAACATGGGCACTGCATTTTGTGTGTAAAACATGTACTGAACATCTGCGGCAATGGACAACAGGACAAAGGAAAAGTCTAAAATTCGGTGTGCCAATGGTGTGGAGAGAACCTGTGAACCATATTGACGACTGTTATTTTTGCATAGTAGATGTTTTGGGAATTAATCGAAAAAATCACCACAAGTGGACATATCCAGATTTGCCTTCAGCTAGACGCCCGGTACTCCATTCAGAAGAAATACCGATCCCAATATTTCAGACGTTACCAGATATATCTAAGGAAGAATTTGAGTTATTTGAAAACATTTCTCATTCTATTGACGATAGTGGCAGTGACTACGAGGGGGTATCAACAATTCCTCAACTATTTAATCAAGATGAACTAAGCGATCTTGCTAGAGAACTGAACTTATCGAAGATAGCATCCGAACTACTAGCATCAAGACTGCATGAAAAGAATTTACTGTAACCCGGTACAAAAATAAGTTTTTATCGCACAAGGGAAAAGGATATGCTACCCTTCTTTACTCAAGAAGACAATCTTACATTTTGTTTAGACGTTAAGGGTCTTTTGGAATGAATGGGACTACTATCACAATATGATGCTAGTGATTGGCGTTTGTTTATTGATAGCTCCAAGCGTAGTTTAAAATGTGTACTTCTTCACAATGGTAACAGGTTTGGCGCAATACCAATCGCTCATTCAACTAAAATGAAAGAAGGATACAATACAATAGCATTGGTCTTACAGAAGATAAAATACCAGGAACATCGCTGGGTAATTTGTGTAGATTTAAAAATGGTGAACTTTCTTCTTGGGCAGCAAAGTGGCTACACAAAATATCCTTGTTTCTTGTGCCTCTGGGATAGCAGGGACAGACAAAACCACTGGATTAAGAAGGAGTGGCCTAAGAGAGAAAACTTGGTTGTTGGGAAAGAAAACATCATTGCTGAATCTTTAGTTGAAAGAGAGAAAATCATCTTACCGCCTCTAGATATTAAACTAGGCCTAATGAAGCAATTTGTAAAGGCTCTTGACAAGGATGGACCATGCTTCGGCTACTTAAGACTAAAGATGCCCCATATAAGTATTGAAAAACTTAAAGCTGGTATTTTTGAGGGGCCACAAATCAGACAACTTACAAAGGATCCTGCTTTTGTCGAGTCAATGAATGAGATTGAAAAAATTAGTTGGATGTCATTTGTTGAGGTCATAAAAAATTTTCTAGGAAATCACAAAAGTGAAAATTATATTGAGCTGGTAAACATTATGCTCAGTAACTTCAAATCACTTGGATGTAATATGAGCACAAAAGTTCACTACCTACACAGCCACTTAGACAATTTTCTTGGAAATTTAGGAGACCCAAGCGAAGAACAAGGTGAAAGATTTCACCAGGATATAAAAACAATGGAAGCTCGCTGCCAAGGAAGATGGGATAACCATATGATGGCAGATTACTGCTGATGCTTAAAATGAGACTGTTTGAACAAAGTGCACTCCAGAAAATTGCACAAAAGAAGCTTCCGATGTGTTGAGTGATGTTTTTATGTATTTTTTTCTTTTCAATTTGTTTTATTACAGTAAAAAATTTTAGTATTTGTGTTCAATTGTATTGTAAAATTCTGTTGTGTTTGTGGGTGATTTAACAGCCCTAGAAATAAATCAAGTCTTTATATGTAGTGAGTTTTATTATTAATATAATATTCCCATATCATCATGTAGAAGATTTATTTACGTAAGTAACAACATATCTGTATCTTGAAAAGTATAGCTGATAGGAAAAAACTAGTGTCATTATTGGATTCAGCACCCCAATTGTTCTTTAAATCAGCATTAAAAGCTCCGGCACCAAAACCACCGTTGGCCTGTGTTATCTAATAAGTTTTGTTTAGGTACCAATATGTTTAACTCCTTCAATGACTTCACTTGTCTTCACACTCCTTCTACCATATCCCTTACCTCTCCAAGACTTCTGGGAAAAAACAGTGGCTAAAAGAGTAAAACGAATTTTCAATATTTTCATTATGCTTCTTTGAAGCTGATTCTCCTCCCTGGTGATCTGACCTTAAGGATTTTAAGTAGGTGGATGAAGGCTATAAATGGTCTCTCTCAACAGCCCGATTAAAGATGTAATTTCAGCTCAAAAAGCTTGGAACAAGGTCTCATTAAAAAGTCATGAAATGAAAAGAACCCGAGACTTTTTTTAAATAAATGAGTTACCTTTATGAGGTATTTAGGAAGGTACATGAACAGGAAGGCACGAGTATCAATTGAGTCTGATTTTACTTGGTCATTACACACCCTTATGACAAGCCAATGCCTTATACATCACCTCTAAAGACTTAATGCTTGAAGTTGATGGTCCAGTTGCCCTCTCTAGGATGCATTGCTTGGCATCATTTGACCCCTATAATCTACCAAGGAACCCCTGGGGCCATGGATTTATTGCCAACCTTAATATCATGGACTGCAAATATCACCTTGTTTCCGGTAAGATGGCAACTTCCGGTAATACTTGTGATATTTACTCCAATAACATTCCTGAAAACCAGCGAAATTTGGAATGTGGCTTTGGCTATAAGTCATTTTTCCATAATGGATGCGTTGACTTAACAGAATCAGAGGCGAATTCCATAGCTAACAGCTCGCAATCACTCTATCGACATGAAAAGTGTTTGTTTGGCCCATGTGATGCAATTAAAAAGTCGAGAGTAAACAAGACAAAGTTCTTCAGATAGTGACAGATCTACAAGTCAAGCTAATGGACTGTCTAAATTTAATAAATAACCAGTCTAAGGAAATTACCATGCTAAAAATGTGTCCACTGAAAATGCCCAAGAAATTGAGAGGAATACCAGGTGACGTTAAAACAACGATCACTAATTCAGTGGAAAGTGAGATTTTGCAACCTCCCGAAAAAACTGTGAAGGAGAAGAAAAGTAACATGGAATGTTTTAATTATTCTCAAGTCATAGCTACTGATAGTACTATTATTAACAAAGAGCATGTTACTAAGGAGCCATACTGTTCCATTGGTGGCAAAGGAAATTTCCAGCCACCGCCTGTGGAACGGCATACCACCACTACATGCAATACAAGGAAAGGAGATGAAGAGGGATACACCATGGTTTCAAATAAGCGAAAACCTCAACCAAAGCCGATTGTGGGGACGTCAAACTCGGACAGTATTCAGCCAGGCTGCCGAGAATGGTCCACCTACACACTTGGCGATTCAAAGGAGACATGGCAATCGAAGCAGTTAAAAAGTACGTATCAAGTAAAATACCTGGCAAGTATTTTGAGACTGAGTGGCTGAAGATACATAGAAACACTTACACCTCTTTTCGTGCATCACTTGGTGAAAACTTAAAAGATGCAGAGAAAGTCCCAGCTATTGGCCGGAACACATCTGTATCAGTAGGTATTTTTTTCTGAAGGCCCACCTGACCTCCTCGAAGGGTTAGTCAAAATTAGGTGGTCTTTTGGAATCGCACAAGTTAATATTCAGTGCCTCAGGAACAAAGTAAACCTGCTGCAAGTGGCTATAAACGAGTGTGACCAGACATTTTGTGTACTACTGAGCGTTGGTTGAATTATTAAGAACTAATGGTTATCTCACTCTCAAATTACTCTCTAGTGTCCCCATTCTGCTGTACAACATATAAAAATGGAGGTGGGGCCATATTTGTGCATAGTGGAATAAAAGGTCCTGTTAGCTCAATTGATGTGCCTCTGAAGGAAGAAAAAATTTTTGAATGAGCAGTGTGTTTCCATGAAACTCCAGTGGGATTACTCGTGGGATCATCTCCATCTATAGATCACCAACTGGGGACTTTCATGCATTTATTGAAAAAGGGGACCAATTATTTTGTTCCTCATATGCAAACAACTGGATACTCATGTTGAACGGCAACCTCTCTTTGGCAACTGTAATCTCTTAGTTGACTTCCCTCACAGATCCAAATTACTGAATTTGTTCCAAACTTACGGCATGGAATGTTTTAATAGTAATCTTTCCAGGTCACTCCCACATTCTCCACCCTAATTGATTGTGCTGTGACTAGCCTCAACCAAGTTGTAACCTAGGTATATCAGACCATAGTGTGGTGAAAATAAGTATTGATATTAACCTACCAATGGAGAGCCCAAATGATTAAACTTATCTTGGGCAGTCTTTTACTCATTTAAATATGCAGCATCCTCTGCTCCTTCTACAGTTACAAAACTGGGACAATGTCTATGACACTAAGTCAGTAGACAAAGGTTTCAATTACTTTCATTCAATTTTCAGACACAATTTTGAATTGTTTTTCAATAACACTTCAGAAAATATTTTATAGAACAAAATGTAAGCCATGGCTAACTGACAAGATCCATTAGTACTAACTAACTCTCCTTTAAAAACATGCTATCTGTAAAAAAAAAGATATTTCAGGTGTGATATGGTGGAATATCATAATTAATTAAAAATTTGCAATTTTCCACAAAATGAAAATTAATACAACTGGTTTCAATGTAACTACATGATCATCAGGTCAATGACATTACATTATGAGTTACATTGAATCCAGTCGTATTAAATTTTATTTTGTGGAAAATTGCAAATTTTTAATTAATGCTATCTCCAGTAAAAGTTCTAACAATCATGAACAAAGGTTAATCTATAAGGAATTTCAAAAGCACTACCGTAAGTTGATTCCTACCACTAAAAGAACTTATAATGATAATAAGTTACTCAATTCCAATAACAAATCAAAACTGCGTGGGAAATAATTAATGATAGTAGAGGTAAGAAAAATCCACACCTCACTCTCCCAAAACTTTGTAACCCTGAAAGTAACACAGCCATAAGCTATTCATCTGTAGCTAATAATAACAAACTCTACATGTAAGCTCCTTGCCCAACTACTTCTCAAGCTAATTTGCTTTTTGCAAATGCACCATCATCAATATTTATCAAGCCCTTTTCTCAAACCAATCTGAAATCTATTGTCTCCACACCCAGAAACAAATCCAGTACTAACCCTGATGAAATTCCTGGTAAGGTTGTTCATCATTGTTTTGAAGCCAAGAAATCACCCCTATTATTTATAATTAATGATCTTTGACGCAAGGGATTTTCCTATCCCAATTAAAAGAATCAAAAGTAGTACCCATATTTTAAAAACGGAGGCTGTGTTCATGATTTAAACATCTACAGATCAATAGCCATCCAAAATATATTTGCTAAAATATTTGACAAAACTTCCTACCTTCTAATTCTCTCCATGGATTACATCTGAAAGGTCTACCACAATTGCCAAATGTCAGGCAATTGACAGAATGCTTAATTCATTAGATGCTAAATGCAAAACTCTTGAAATGCTTTTTGACTTGTCAAAGGCTTTTGATAATGTAAATTACAATAGACTACTAATTAAACTCCATAGAATAGGAATTATAGGAATTCCTCGAAATTAGATGAAGTCCTATATTCACAATCGCACTCAGAAAGTAGTGTTGTCAGTAGATGGGTCAAAATATTCATCAGAAGCATACCAAGTTAACAAAGGCGTTCCACAAGACTCGACCCTAGGGCCACTTATTTTTCCGATATATATCAATGACCTACCAAACTGCTTCCAGAATTATAAAGGAATAATACCAGTGTAGTATGACACTAATGTAATAATACCAGCAAACATATCCCAGCCTTGTGGAAAAATCAAAGTCTGTCACACTAGCAATAAACAATGACCTTCTAAACTTAACGTAATTAAAAGTAAAATAGTATACTCTACATGCAATAAGAATGTGACAGATAATCTGCTGGTAAAAATTAATGACCAATCAATTGAGCATGAGACAATGTAAATTTCTAGGCATTTCTCTGTGTGCTAATATTTCTTGGGATATGCATGTAAAAGCCCTTCCACATAAGCTCAGTTCAATTTGCTATTTATTAAGACTCCTGTATGAGACTTCAAGTGAAACTGTACTACTCAATTAATACTATGGGGAAATGTATTCACATATATAGTATTATATTACAGGGATCAGCTGCTATTTCTCAAACCATCTTTAAAATGCAAAAGAAAGCTATTAGAATAATAACTGGGAAACCTCACAATGCTCCATCAAGGTCTATTTTCAATGAATTAAATTTGCTAACACTCACATGCATCTACATTATGTTTTTAATTATGTATATAAAAAATAACAGTGGCAACTATTCTCTTAACTCTGCCTATCATCATCATCATTACACCAAAGGAAGGTACAACATCCATTATGGGAATATAAGAACTAAAGCATTGAAATTAGGACCCAATAAAATGAGCATCAGATTATATGACAAACTATCTGAAAGCATAAAGGATACCAAGGGAATTACTGCATTCAGGCATAAATTTTAAAAAATGCTGCAACATTATATGTTCTACTTGGTTGGCAAATATCTCAACAATATTCCACACCAGTAAGTTCATACTCTTAGTTCTAGCAATGCTCATAGTCTAGTTCACATTATGATCAATGATTTTTCTGAACTGATATTTCATGTGCATGTTACAGTCAATGTTCATGGGTTTGTGCCAAATATTATGTAACTGTGAGCACCTTTTTTTTTGTATTTTAATTGAGACCTTTTTGAAATGCCTTATATCACATCCATACGCCACTATAATTCGTTGTCTCGGGCGTGACTTCATGGAATCGACTTAACATAATGAAAAGGGAAACTTTATAATTCCACATAGATTTATTGGACGGACGACCCAGGTTTCGACGTGGCACGTCATCATCCTGATGATGACGTGCCACGTCGAAACCTGGGTCGTCCGTCTAATAAATCTATGTGGAATTATAAAGTTTCTCTTTTCATTAAGTTTCTCTTTTCATTATGAATTATAAAGTTTCTCTTTTCATTATGTATTGGGGGGGGAAAGAGGGGGAGAGATCGGGGAAGGGGGAAAATACCACTAACCTGGTATTTTCGTATTATGTTCTCTGGGTCAATAAAAAGTAATAATAACCTCAGTACACTGTATATATTAGAGTATAGATCGTCCTTTAAATACATAATTTCAAAGAAAAAGTAAAGATTTGACCTATATGGATGAGACATATTCATAGTCAGTTTTTAAAAAATGTTGTTTGAGATTAGAGTTTAACTTCTACAAGGTTGTATTTTGAAATTCAAACCAGTACTGCAGTGTAACAGTAACATCACAGTTACGACGTTTGTTACCACAAAAATTTTTATTACCATTGCTACAGTAAAGGCAAACAATTTTGGCGGTACTCGAAGCACTGGCGGTTAATTTTGGAATGCACTAAATATCACAGTATTGATGATGAACAATTGTGGATGCATTGAATTGATCAAAATAAATATTGATTACTTAAAACTTGATAACTACTATTAAAAGCTTGAAATTAAATGGTATTAGTTTTTGTCCTTATGCTTGAAAGGATAAATTTAATAAACATGAGGAAAATTTGGTTCAACTCGTGCCCAAAATATGTATGAAAATGTGAATTTAAAAAAAAAAATTGGGGTTCAACTTATATAGGGGATGGACCTATGCACGAATGCATATGGTTCATGTTTCACAAGGCGGTTACTTCACAGGAGAGAGAGCCCTGACATGAGCAAATACCACTCCAATGAGAAGGGAGAACATTAGGATGTCGTTTAACTTCTTTATTTTAAAAAGTGTAGAAAAGTAGGGAATGCATCCAAGTTCCAAACTTTTAAGACAATATGAAACAAATCTTCTTTGATACAAATAAAAAAGAAAACCTTGAAGTTGCCTTGCCAGTTAAAATAAACGAGAAATGATTACTTTACCACTTTCCTTGAAAGAAATGCAAATCAAAAATGCATGTATGTGCTACAGGAAAAAGAATCACCTCAAGGTGCAGACAAACTAAATGATTAGCTTAAGAAATTGAACTTGGAAATAATTGTTGGCCATATCAACTCAAAGAGAATATTCTCAATACAAATTAACAAAGAGGAACTTCATTAAATAGACACCGCTTAAAGTATAATTGGTTAGTTAGAAACATAATAAAAGGGAAAATTGTAGTTAAGTCAAAGAAACAAGTACATTCAAAAAATTAAGGACAAAACAGAGAATTTATCAGGGGTTGAGAGGGAACTAACAGTTAATAGAGAAGAATGGAGGGCTGCAGTAAACCAATCTTAGGATTGAAATACTGATGATGATATAAAGTAAAGCATGACTTGATAATATATTTGTAATATCATAAAAAAAATCACATTTGAACACCTTCACAAGAAACAAAGATGAATTTGAAATAACTTGCTCAATGGAGAGGCAATGTAATTAGTTGTAGCAAAAAAATTGTTGATACACTTATAATATAGGTACCTAATCAACAGTTTATCTGTTCATAATAAACAGTGTTAAATTATTTTGTTTTTTCACAAACTCAAAAAGCAATCCTAAAAAATGGTCACTTTCATTAGTTAGGTCACAGCTCAGATGATACCAAGTCCTAAACCATGCCATAGTCTTCATTCATTCAAAGTAAGATGTGTACTTCCTGCCCCTGGACTATTCCCACAAGGTTGTGATACCCAAAAATCACTCGGCTAGGGTTTTAGCAAAGGTTGTTGAGTGCCACCACTTTAACCTAGAACCCTGCCTGAATAACATGGTAACCTATTAGGAAGCCACCCCACTATTAAACTAATAAAAATATTAATTTCAAGAAGGGAAATCATAAAAAAATAGAAACACAAAATCTCACCTACGATCATCTCTTACAATTGAGACATTTATTGAAAGAACATTGGAAATGTCATCATAAATTAATTTTCTGACCACACTAAGAGGATTCTGATTATAAAATGGATCAGAGAATTGATATATTTAAAAGACAAGTGGATTCAATTCATCACAAAAGTTCGGTCACATAGACCAATCCCAAGTTAGTCAGATGGGCTAAGTCCTGACTGCTCGACTATTAATAATATAGGCACATGGGTGTGAGTGTAAGCAAACCTTAGCTGTTCAGCCCTAAATAAAACAAACTGAAAGAGTGCACCCATGAAATGAAACAATTTTGTTGGAGTGAATTTCACCGAAATGATTTTCAGAAATTCACTAACCCTCTTTCTATTACAGTTTTATGTTCAATGATTTCGATCTCTGTGATGATGACACCTGCAGAGCAACAATTAGAATGTTTATGGACTGCAATCTTATTAGCCAGTTCCACATTCCATACCTGGTATGTACCTAAAATTAAATTACTTATAATGATGAACAACATTTTCTCAAACAAATTCTGGTGAAAGAAGTTAATCACTCCTGATGTTCAAATCTTAATTAATAGTAAACACATGCACTGATTATGGAAGATACATTTATGAAAAATCTTGCTTCCTTACAGGTTCTTTGTCGCTGGATATTAAGTGTCAGGAAGAATTACCGACCAGTGAAATACCATAACTGGCGACATGCTTTAAATGTTGCTCAAACAATGTTTGCCATGCTCAAGACAGGAAAAATGGAAAGGTTCATGAATGACTTAGATGTAAGAGACTTAAATTACACTTTAAGTTACTTCATCGACAGATTTAACTCCCCTGAATTTGTGTTCTAAAAGATGTAGGTGATGTAGTCATCAGCCTTTGACTGGAATATAAATCTTGTTTTGCAGATACTTGGGCTTCTGGTGGCATGCCTTTGTCATGACCTAGACCACCGTGGCACAAACAATGCATTCCAAACCAAGACTGAATCTCCACTGGCAATACTTTACACAACAAGTACAATGGAGCATCACCATTTTGACCAGTGCGTGATGATATTGAATAGTGAAGGAAACAATATATTCCAAGTAAGCTAATTTGTATTTAGATGTGCAAGCGGTTGGTGTTTAATAGTCATAGAAATATAGAGCTTAACTTAAGTACTCCATTGGTGCTTTTTTCCACAGGCTCTTTCTCCTAAAGATTACCGGAGGGTAATGAATATTGTGGAGATGGCCATCCTTTCAACAGATTTAGCCATGTATTTTAAGAAGAAAGATGCTTTCCGGGAGTTAGTAGACAATGGAGAATTTGATTGGCAAAGTGAAGAAAAGAAAGAGTGTAAGAAAGACATTTCCTATTCATCAATTCAGCATTTGTATATTTACAGGGTACCCACCAGGTCTTTTCATCCCTTGTCTATCGTTTCCATTTGTTTTAGGGATTAATATTTGAGAAATTAAGACTAATCAACCTGAACGTTGCTTTGGTAGGTGAGGGTAAAGTTCACCTTGTGTTAAGACAAACATAAAAGAGTGGACACTCGCATATCAATCAAGAATAATTAGGCTTGGCTAGAACTTAAACCTGTATCTCCCAATTGCTAGTCATTTACAAATTTCTGTCGGTATTCATGAAGAATTACATGTTCCCTTGAGGGATACCTGCTTGTACACACTTAACAGCATTTGGGATTCACAGATTTGAATCTAAGTTAAGTGAAATAGTATTATCACAGTTAAATACCACTCATATTTTTGTCTACTCAGGTGTACCCTATCTTGGCAAGTGTTTCCCCAAAAATGAACACACTAAATCAATCATTGGTCAATGTAATGGTATCTAGTTCTCCCTTCTTATGCCATCTGATGTTGAAAATGTTTTGACATGCAGAAAATTATTATTAAGTGATTGATATTGGTAATAGCTGATGGCTATTGCCCAAATTTTGACTTGAGAACCGCTGATTTACAACCAAATACTCTGTACACTAAGCTAACATACTGCTTTTATAACAATCGGAACTAATTATGCCACTATAACTAATTAAAAAGTTTCAGAAGGATCTCATGTATGAGTGTTTCACCTTTGGAAGTGACTACAAGTATTAAGTCTAGAGCCATCAACTTGAATGGAAGAAACATTTATAGAAAATGCCATTTCTGAAACAAACCATCTTTTTTACCTGGAATGCTATTACAGTTGGTATTATTGCCATGGCTAAAACTGGGAGAAACTTTAACTAAATCAATAGATTCTTTTTGAGAGAAACAGCTCCTTAAAATTATATGCAAACAAGCAGTAGTTATCAGCATGATATTAAAATGAGGTATATATAGCACCAAGCTTCCAACAAGAGTGTGATATGGCCTCTATCTTCAACATTAATGGCATAAGAAAGATCGTGAAAATACCTGCCTACCCTTGGAGTTAGGAAAATTTAGTGCTTTTGCAATTGATGTAATTTTTGTGTATGATAGATGAAAGTAGAGTTCACCTAACACTAAGTCCTAGTGTTTTACATTAATTCATTAGCTTAGTATTAGGGAGAATGGACCCAGTTATCACCAAGGTTTCCTCGGAAGATCTGGAACCCAAAAATTCACACACCATGGATTGTCCTGGAAGGGTCAACCAGATTTGACCTTGAACCCTTTGGTCAGTAGCCCAATGCTTTACTCACTAGGCAACCTTGCCGCATAGCTAAAATGAAATGTATTAATGATAGAAAAGTTTTAGCCAGATAAATGATCCTCTGCATTTTCCATTGCTCTCTGGTGGGTAACTGGCTTGATAAATGTACCTGCAAAGTAAAACCAAATGCAGATGAAACATTTATCATGAGAGGTTTTGATATTTCCCCTCTTTTTCTCCATGAGCAGTGCTTTGTGGAATGATGATGACAGGCTGTGATGTTAGTGCAATAGCAAAGCCATGGGAAGTTCAGCACAAAGTTGCCAAACTTGTAGCCGATGAGTTTTTCGATCAAGGGGACTTGGAGAAATTACAACTCAACCAGCAACCAGTGGTAAATATTTAATCAATTTGGCCCTCTGGTTTATGTGGTGTTGCAAAGTATAAAGCTCTCCTTTTGGGATTCCCACCACATTAAGTTGCCCATTGATGATGACAATTTCTCTGGCCATCCTGCTGGAATCTTCAGGTCGGAAGTGGCGATGCAGGTTTCTTGTCTGCATAACATATGAGAGACAAAGACATTCCTAGTCCCTGATTGGTGATCTTAGTCATTGGGATGCCCTGAATGACTGTTTCAGAGGAAGGGAATTCTTTCATTGAATATCCTCTTCCAGTTGTGAAGAGGGTGTATCTGTCTTCCTAATAGCAATTCTCCAAATGTTGTATTACCTCCTCAGCCTCTTTGAATAGGTCTAGCATAGTAGTGTCTCTCTTTTGCAATCAAATCTGGTTACAGATTCATGTTCTGCAAGCAAAAAAGGTGATCACCTACCCAAGCTGAAGGTTAAGATTCTTCTAACTCTTTAAAAAGCCAAAAACTCCTAAAAGTAATGTTTTCTACCAATCATGAACAGGAGATAGGGAGAACATAATCCTTACACAGGGGTGTTATGGGACCGCTGACAGGTGGAAAGATAGTCTACCATGATTATCACAGGTGTGGAATTAGTTTTCTGTAAACACCCAAAGGGAGCTAGTGTGCACCTTCATTGGTGTTTGTTTCCTATGCATGCTGAACCCTGGCATAGGAGGCTTTTGCCACAATTCACCAAACAGGACATAGGTGTATTGCCTACCTTGTTCACAATTGGTATCATACAATCTAACAGACTGCCAAGCCTTTGCCAATATTGGGCAATTTGAACTAATTAAAATGGCCATAGGAACTCATTGTTCATATTTATGGAGTATATGAATTATAGTGTTCCTATAGAATATTTTAATGCATATACTTCTCATACGTCAGCAAAACAGGCAGATCTAACAAATGCAGAATGGTGCACCACAGGGTAACCAGGAGCAAGTAGTTTCAACTCTTTTCCTGTCGTAGAACGAATTTTGTCTAAACTAGGCCACTTTGTGGACATTGATAATGTGAAGTTGATCACCACAGAGGGAGACTACTATCCTAGACTCATTTATAAGGTCAAAGAGGTTGGAAAACACTGGGGATTTACAGCAGATATGCCAGACAAGCCATCTCTAATACCTGAAAGAGAGCACTAAAAGAAAGTTTTCCCACGCAAGGAATCAATTGATCAGAGCCGTCCAAAGATCTGGCTCACCAGTCAGGGACAAGGAATAGCTCAATCACTCCTAATGAGAAACCTGCAAGCAGGGCTGTAGAAGAAACACAAGGCTGCATTATCAACAATGGGCAGCACAACATGGAATAGAATCCTGAAAGCAGAACTTCATATTTATTTATTATCAACTTACCCAGAAAAAGTCTACCAACATTGGATAACATTGAACAGCCTTTGGTTTAATTTGCATCATAAATTGTTTGCAGAGTATTACATTTCACCATCAAATTTTAAATGAACTCAAAATGTTTGAACATATTTAATGCATAACCTAAGAAAGCAGTAAAGGACTTTCCTGGAAAAAATCATTTTGAAGGCGAATGATTACCTTTGAATATAATAACTTTTGTCTGTTTTTTTCCTAAACTACAGGCTATGATGGACCGAGAACGTAAAGACGAACTTCCTCAAATGCAAGTAGGATTCATTGATGTGATATGTCTTCCTTTATATAAGGTATAGTATTTTTTTACATGATTAAAAACTACATAAGCTCAGCTAAATTTGCTGCATGAACATAATTTATAATTATGAAAATTAAATATTTTATAGACTGAAAAAGCTAGTGATTAATTTATTTTATGGGGGCTCATGCAATAATTTTCATTTTATTAGTATCTCGGACCAATCTTAACCCCACATTAAGATATTTTATATGGATATATCCATTGCATTGGAACTAGATTAATTAAAAGTTAATGTAGGATGACTAGCATTAGTTATAGGTAATCTGGCAGTTAAGGTAGGTTTTGGATGAACATAGGCTATCAAATAATTCTCTTTGCCTCTCATAACAAAAACAACCCAACAGCCTACTCCACAACAAGCCCCTCTTTATCTGTGTGTACTTCCTTCCGTCCAACATCCTATTCCTTTCCCTTCTTCCTTTGCCTAACATTCTCCCATCTATCAAAGTCTTCAACACCCCATTGCCAATCAATATGCTTTGCAGCCATTTTCTGTCTCCTCATGATTTCTCCCAATTATCACCTCTCCTTCTCCACCATACCTAGTACATTTTTTTTCTTTCAGTCCACTTCACCTTCTCCACACCCACATTTCAAACGCCTCCAATCTACACCTATCTTCCTGCTTCAATTGCCATGTTTCTGTGCCATATATAACTTTGCTCCACATCCAAGTTTTAACAAGCCTTTTCTTAACATCCTTACTCGGTGTCCCAACAGTAATTGATTCTCCTCCTTGTGAAAGTTTCTTTGCGTAAGGCAATTCTTCTCCTTGCGTACCTACTACTTTGATCAATTTGGTCCAAAACATTTATACATAAACTGATGTAGTTTTTCCCCTGGTCTAGTTTTTCCCTGCTATTCCAATGTTCAACTTAGCCTTTCTCTTTCTCAAAAACCACAAACGTTTTTATTCAGATTCATGCTCATCCCATATGTATTACACTGAATTTTTAATTCACTCAACAATGCTTGCAACCCCTTGGCTGACTGACAATCTACACCTGATGTGATAACATGAAATGTTGAAACCTGGCTCATGTGAATAAAAATATTACAGTGGAAATCACAATTGTTAATTTTCATTTCTCTCCAAAACTAAAGTTTAATAAAAGCAAACATAATTGATTTTATGAACTCCTCTCCAACTTTCATTCCATGTCTCCAGTTCTCCCCATGCCTCTTTAATCATTTCCTCCACATTTAAGTTGAACAGCACCGGTGGTAATGAACAACCCTGGCTTACTCCTCATCCTAATACTGCCCATCCGGACCCTCGGTTCCCCACTCGCAGCTGAGCAGTCTGAGATATGCACAGGGTGCAGATTAGTCTCCCATCCCTCCAATCTATTCCTATTTTCTGCAATATGTTATTCAATTTTACATAATTCACTCCCTTGAACGCCCCATTGAGATCTATGAATTTATAAAAAGATAATTTAAGATCATAATAATTAGTCGATTTATTCTGGGGGCTTTTAGTATTTAGGGTGATGCACAGAAAACATGATTTTTGGCCAACCCAATGTGATCAACCCCCAAAATAATCATTTGCCTCACACTCTCCATCCTCTTGTTGATGATCCTTAAAACCACTTTAGCTGAATGCCAAATCAAACTTATTGTTCTGTAGTATTCTCACATGGTGTAGCCTTTACCTTTTTTGGAACCAACACTGATCTGAGAAAGTCCTCAGGCCTAATTCCTACTCTTTGTACTTCCTTCTACCCAACTTCGTATTTACATTCTTCCACTTTTTCTCTCATTCATCTTCCTAATCATTTCATCCATAATCCATGGTCCCCATGTCATTTTCCTATTAATAGTTTCTGAAGGTTTTTTGCAGCTTCCAATATATATTCCACTTTTTCCTCAATAGTATTCAGTATCTTTCCCTCACTCATGATTTTCTCCACAACCTGCCGATACTCTTTCCATGTCAATCCAGTTACTGCTTTTACATTAAACTTCCTAACCCATCTACCATGCCTTATCTCTTTGAATTGGATGCTATACTTCAGGACTACTAAATTGTGATCAGAGTCCACATCTGCCGCCAAGAAACTACAAATTGATCACGCTGTTCCTAAATCTGTATCTAACCATGATATATTCTCACTGATACCTTTCTGAGTCATGTTTAAGTTATTAAAATGCTCTTTCCATGTTTTTGATTCTTAGTTCTCAGAAAGAAAATTTTGGGATATGCATACCTTGAACCAGTTCCCTTTTGAATAATTTATTGCAATTGTTTAGTAAATAATCCCATATGATATATTACAGTAGATGTTAAGCAGGAAGCCTAAGGGAAAACTCACTCTAAAGCTTTATCGCCCTGTTTCTTAAAAAATAATTATTCTTGAAAAATAATAGGGCTCTCCTTACCAGGACCAGAATTCCAGCAATTTTTTCTCTTCTCAGCTGGATTCTTAATCAGTGTAGGTAAATATATACAAGGGTAGGCTGAAATGTGATGCGCACATTGCTCGTAGACCACAAACAAAATGAACTTCAGAAGCACTCTTAGTGGCACATGGAAGTAACATTCCCCCTTATCACGCATGCGCAGGTTTGAGGTTGTTATTCCATCCAGTGTGTTTTTAGAAGCGAAAGTATGGAGACGTGTTCTAGCGCTGTTATGTCAACGTAAGTTAAACAGCTTGCTGCCGTTATCAAATTTTTAACTGCTGCTGAAAAAGTGACCCCCACTGAGATTCATCGTCGTTTAAAGGCTGTTTATGGTGACAATGCTGTTGATAGGTGTACTGTACTTCAATGGGTAGTAAAATTTTGTGGTGGCAAGCCTGCACAAGCCATAATTGTTGATGAAACACGTCTGGACGTCTGATCACTGCCACAGACGATAAACATCACAAACTCATCAAAGATTTGATTCAAAATGACGGGCGAGTCACTCAAAAGTATATCGCCAGCCATTTTGGTTGAGTTTGTCAAATTAAAGACATGCCTGACACCAATAATCCTCCAGCGTGACAATGATTGTCCATACACTCGCCTGCAACTGGAGAGGCTCTGCAAAACGTGAAATTTGAGCCGACTCCACATCCTCCTTATTCCCCAGATCTTGCCCCTTGCGATTTTTATTTATTTCCTCAACTCAAGGGAGACCTCGAGGGTAATCATTACACCTCAATGGACGATGAGGCAAAGGCAGCTGTCGAGTCCTGGATTCTAGAAAAGTTGCGTTGGCATAGCAGCACTGGAACACGTCTATATGCTTCGGCTTCTCAAAATGCACTGGATGGATGTGTATCCAGGACTCGACAGCTGCCTTTGCCTCATCGTCCATTGAGGTGTAATGATTACCCTCGAGGTCTCCCTTGAGTTGAGGAAATAAATAAAAATCGCAAGGGGCAAGATTTGGGGAATAAGGAGGATGTGGAGTCGGCTCAAATTCCACGTTTTGCAGAGCCTCTCCAGTTGCAGGCGAGTGTATGGACAATCATTGTCACGCTGGAAGATTATTGGTGTCAGGCATGTCTTTAATTTGACAAACTCAACCAAAATGGCTGGCGATATACTTTTGAGTGACTCACCCATCATTTTGAATCAAATCTTTGATGAGTTTGTGATGTTTATCGTCTGTGGCAGTGATCAGACGTTCAGACGTGTTTCATCAACAATTATGGCTTGTGCAGACTTGCCACCACAAAATTTTACTACCCGTTGAAGTACAGTACACCTATCAACAGCATTGTCACCATAAACAGCCTTTAAACGACGATGAATCTCAGTGGGGGTCACTTTTTCAGCAGCAGTTAAAAATTTGATAACGGCAGCAAGCTGTTTAACTTACGTTGACATAACAGCGCTAGAACACGTCTCCATACTTTCGCTTCTAAAAACACACTGGATGGAATAACAACCTCAAGCCTGCGCATGCGTGATGAGGGGGAATGTTACTTCCACATGCCATCCGGAGTACTTCTGGAGGACATTTTGTTTGTGGTCTACAAGAATGTGTGCTTTAGTTTTCAGCCTACCCTCGTATTCTCTTCAAGGAAATGCAACAGCTTAATTCCATCCCAATTCCATCACATCCCAATTTCATGCTATTTCACTGAAATTTCATCTCAGAGTCTAAGAAAAGAAGAAAATTTTTTATGATCACAAAATATATCTGTGACCAGTTTGAAAACAGTATCAGTTACCAGTCCCAGAAGAAGACACCCACTGTAATAAATTAAACACGTGATCCGTGGAACAAAAACATTTCTTCTTTTCGTACTAAGAAAGATTTCCATCAAGCTATACCGCATTCCATTGCATGCTTCATTTATTTCACAATTTAGATATAGATTTAAAATATCAATGAAGAAACTAATTGTTCCCACAAGAAATTAGAATGCAATGTTAAATCTAAATATATGTAGGAGGTAGGAAGGCTGATACCGTCTATTCAGATGGCCCTCTTCTATAAATGTACAAAATGTCTTAAAAACCTTTTCAATTCCACAGGTGTTATCCGAAACTTTCCCATGGATAGAACCTTTATTAAACGGGTGCCAAGACAATCGCCAGCATTGGCAAGACTTGGCGGAAAAGGTCGAAATGGGACTTACTTGGATTGATCATGACACCATTGACAAACCAGTGGAAGAATTCTTAGGTAAATTTGCAAAAACACTAAAATTAACTTTGAAACGGTTGCATTGTACATACTGCCAGGTTTTAACATCAGTTACATCGAGTAAAACTGAATGCAACTACAGATAATTGTAATCTAATTGTAATATTTCAGCCAACTCGGAGGTCAAGGACATAGAATTCACAGTAACCACTCTCAACTGTGCCCATGCGGAAAAAAAGGTAAGCACAGGCCTAATGGGCAAGCATTATTGACATGGGAGGGCTGGGTTTTTGCTGGATTCAATGATTGCACATAGTAACAGCACTGAATGAGTTATTTTGATATATTCACCAATGGTTCTAAAAGGTAGATACACTAAATTCAAAACACAATATGAAAAAATTACATAAATGAACAGTAATAACACAAACATCAAACAGATATAATAATAACAGGAAAATACATTATCACTATTACATTTTGTGATTGATCACTATTGACTACCCCAGTGTACCCTGTTATTAACAAACCTCATGCTTACTTTCCATTGGAACCAAATGCCATTGACCACTGAAACTCACTCCCTGGATAACACGGGGAGCACACTAGTATGCATGCGATATACTGAAATGTTGAATATAAGGGGGGTAAACATGGTTTGAATGCTTAAAACTTCTTGGAATTGGTATATTTCTATGGAGAGTGAGAATCATTTGAAGAGATAGAAAAACATTCCATGAGCTTGTTTTTTCCTTTCTTGTCTTCCATTGCTGTATCTGACAAAGGCTTTGGATGTGACGTCCCGGCACAGGGGTTCGAAAAGATCCAACGGAAGTGGCCCCAACCATCCCCCGACGGCCATCTCAACTCTCAGTCGCCTTGGCAGCCTGAGGACTCGGAGCTTTGGCAAGGCTGTCCGCATAGCCACAGGAAGCGGACTACAGACAGCCACGGCTGTGGCTCATCCCTCAGCAACGCTGACACCCTCCCTCGAAGGGGATGGTGGAGCTCAGGGGACGAAGGGCGAAGGAGCCCAGCAGGGGTCAGATGGTCAGGGCATCAAGGAGAAGGAATTGGTGGTGCCCCAACCTACCACCCCGACTTCCCAGCCAACCCTGAGGAGGTGGTTGCCGCCGACGAAGCACACCCAAGCCAAACAAAAGGGACACAAAACAAGAAGCAAACTGTGCAGTCTCTTTTAGTCAAGTGAACCGCATTTCATTCTGTAAATAGTGATTTTTTTTAATAAGAGAAAAAAACAGTATTTTTCATTTTTAACGTATTTTGTGGCACCTGCAATGAAACACTTTTGAGTAATGAAAGCAATTGCAAGGCTGTGAAGGATTGTGAGCAATTTGTAACTGGAAGTAGTGCAAAATGGGGATTATGGGTGAGTGACAAAAGTGCCAAATAAGTATGCCTCAATAATATTTTGGGAACTTTCTGTTCATAAAAATATAGAGAATGAGACTGGAGGTGGGCCCATTAAGAATGATTTGCCACAATGGAGAAAAAGTATTGTTTTTAGTCCTTTTGTCCCCTGCAATAAATTTTTGTCTAGTGAAGAATTATTAAAACATAAACTTTAATCATTGCAGGGCCTGTAAAATAAACCCAATGATTAAGATCTAATACAATAAAATCTCACTAAGGAAGTGTTGTTGAGTCTTATGCCTTCGACTTGACATTTAACATATAAAAAAAAACATTCACATTGAATGGCTAAAGTATAGATTCCCCTTTGTTCTAGAAGTATAGATATATTTTGCTCTCTGGCATTGGGTGCTTCATCAAAGTTTGGCTTGGGCCTTCTCAGCTTGAGATATCAGCCCCAGGCTTCCAAGAAATAAGTTTAACTCACTTAAATATTCTTTTTGATATTTCACAAAATGGCAGACATGTGCTGAGTCTTCCCAACATTTGGTGTACACCTGGCAAAGAAAGGGCAGTTTTTACATGTATAAATATTCACTTAGAGACAAATAAAATTTTACTTCTAACAGCTATGTCTTAACAACAAGTTCCACCTAAGATATATTCTCAACAGTACAATATAACACGCGCTTAAAAATAATTAGATTATCATTCTACAAACACGTGGCTATGCATGAATTCAACCAAACATTAAAGATATTAGTTTTTAATGTTTGAAGCCAACATTTTTGATGGCATACAAAACTTTAGAATTTAAATTAAAAATGTAACATGAACCTAATTTAATTTAACTAATTTACAGATCGTATCTTCATTATTTATGTAAGGAAAGGAAAAATTTCGAATCATAAGCACCATAATAATTTCTAACACTTCTATAAAAATTTTTGTGTTCCCATTCAACAAGTTAATCCACAAAATCATAAGAAATGGTGAGAAAAAAATTACACAGATGAAAAACTTTCATAAAGCTGTTCCCTCCATGTTTTATGTTCTCACCAAAACCATTGGCTTGAACAGAATGTTGTCTACTACTCAAGCCAATTGGCTTGAGTGGACAGCAAACATTCTATTCGTCAATTGCAGTGAGAACCCTAAATATCCACCGATCGACACATCAACCTCGCATGCACATTACTTCAAGCTTTTTAGATATTGGTTCAAAAAGCATTAAGTTACAATTATCAAACAAAGACCCAATGTGATATATTTCAATGAAATAATTTTGTTGACAAATTCATGAAAAAATAATTTAGCAAAAAAAATATAGATGACACCAAAGTTTGTGACGTGTTTTGAAAGGAAAATGGCAAGTTCCTTGGTAGGGTGAAGGGGTGTCTGGAGTGTGCCAATCTCTTTCGGAAAAACTTCAATTGTGGTCAACATAAAAATGGTGCTGGTCTTGTGTGTGAGCTGCGAGAACAATCTGATAGGAGTGCACAGCAGGGACTTGGGACCCAAATGTGTTATATGGAAGATCAAGAGCCCCCATTGGGAGTAAAACAAAAGGTTTTCTCACTACACCTCCCCTTACGACCAATCGTTGTACCAATTCCATGCTCCCTCTCCCTTCCTTTGCCCACTAACTCGTGAATCCCAGTATCACAAGGTTTCCATCCGTCTATGGAATGGATTTATTTTGAATTTTAATTGACTTGGAATTAAAATTTCCTAGTAGCAATTGGCTATTTCATGCTTAACTGAGTGAGTTGGTCACTTGTTAAGTGGCTTTGCTTTCATCATGTGAAGTTTTAAAACAAGTTGAAAGCAGAGAGGAAATCCTCGCTCATCTAATTTTATTGTATCATCAATTCTTCATCACTTCAACATTTGATAGTTATTTCAACTTAGCATCAAAGTAGAATTACCCATTGTTTCAAATAAAGTTTGACAAATAGACTTATTACATGCTATTTTTATCATAAAAACCCTATAGTTTAAGATGATGAGAGGGCAAATCTTTCCCAATGGTGGGCCTCCTAACATTCAATGCATCTCGGCGTCAGTTTCCTCATCTGTAACTTGATGATTCAGCATGAATACATTATAATTTTTGCAGTAAAGAGATACACAATGGGAGACAAGAATTGATCATGCTACTTAAGTAAGATTCCAAGCATACTTGGTTTCTAAAACGAATTTCACCAACTTTTCCTGCAAGAAAACAAATTATTACACAGTATTATTAGGAGTTTTTGAATACGTACGGCGTATTTCATGGACACTTTGATATTTGCGTAAGTCCAGTAACCAGGCATTAGGTTAATGCAGTTGCACATGTAATCACACCAAAAAGTTAAACAAATATTACTTAGCAGTGATGTTGAAAATGCATTAATACCCCCATCGTACTAGAGTAGGAGAGATCATTTCAATAAAATAAGAGAGATTGAGTTTAAAACAGATGGAGTTAAGATACCCTTTTTTACACAACAGATAAAGGATCCAAATAACATTGTTCAACCACAGTAGGGTTATACTTAGGTGAAAATTATTCTGGTGTTTATTCGCCCTCTGCCACACACCCAAACAGTAGCTTGAAGGATTCTAAAATATCAAATATCAAGAGATATAAAATGAAAGTAAACACACAGAAAACTAAGTAGAAGTATTACATGGGTTTTTTGGTTGCATTGATGGCTGGGGTAATTTTGCACAGTTTAATTTAGTAGTCTATCATTTAAGGTAGGTTTTGGATGGACACAAGACTGAACATGCCCACATTTCTTAGCCTCAATAAACAAAACACAACCTGACAAGAATACCATATACCCACCTATTTCCCCTTCTCTAAAACAAAATGCCATTCCGAATAAAAAGAGACGTTTCAGGTGTGATATGGTGGAATAACATGATTAAATAAAATTGGCAATTTTCCACAAAAAATAGACAACGAGAATATGACTGTTACCAGATGATGATGTAGTTGCATCGAAGCCAGTCATATTAATAAATTTTTTATTTTTTGTGGAAAATTGCCAATTTTATTTAACAATACCATTCGTTTATTGTACCTTGAAACTTATTTTTAAGTCCCAGATTTCCAACATTTCTGTACATTCTGGCATGGAAATGTTTGGTGTTTATTCAAAATTGCACATAACTTTCCTTTTCAGGGGAATTAATATCATTGCCAGGGATCAATGCCAAGCTATTTAGACCACCAGTACTTGTATGCCAATAGAATCCACATCTTCTGCCAGGAGTGAGTTCTATTTTCATGGGTAAGCAACAAAATGGCAATGCACCAAGGAATTGAGAACTTTGCCATACTTGTTCTCCTTCTAAACTTGTATTGAGAAATACATTATGATACATTTGATGAACTCAACATGACACACAGCCATTGTTCCATCACACATCAATTCCCCAAACACAAATCACTCAACTTGGATCAGGACGTTCTTGAGAGTAAGTGTGGTGTTACCAATTTAGTTCTATCAATTACCTCTTCTTAAGAAATAGCCCATATGTGTATTAAATCACTGTATGCCCAATAAGAGAATAATGAAACTTTGCCGTCGAACTTTATCTACCTTATACAAGTTTTGGTTATCACACAAACACTATTAATAACATCTCATCTTGGTTTCCATTGTATCTACTAATTATTCAAAAGATTTAATATTGTGCTGATGATGACACAAGCAATAAGACCTTAGAAAATATTTCAAAATAGTTCATGTCTTATCAGGGCACTTGATAAGACGAACTATTAAAAGGTAAATAATAAATAAAAGAAAAGTTTGAACCATGATAGTAGACTTGATATGATTTCATTTCCATTGAATCATTAAGTCTCTCATTAAGAGATATAGTAAGAAAGAGTGGTCACATCAAATCCATCCCAATTTTTTACTTTCAGGGCTAGACTAAAGCAAAATTCAGAGCCTACAAAAGACTTAATTTTGAGACACCAAAACTTTTGCAGTTAAATACACAAGGGACAAATTAAGGAACTTTTTCACAGAAAGGACATATATATATATATACATATATATATATCCTTGAAATTGACGCTCTCCAGCAACACACAAACACTCGGATAATAAATATTCCACACAAAGAAACATAAATGAAGGACACTTACAGTAGATATTGACGTTTTGACCGCCCTGCAGTCGTCATCAGAATGCCGTTGTCGGGGAAGAGCAGAGAGGACATGTGTAGGAGAAGGGTGAGGGGACGAGAGGTAAGAGACCAATAGGAAGGGAACAAGGTGGGGGAGGGGAAATGTAGGTGATTTTCATCCAATGCTGCCGTCGTCATCCGATTATGGCGGGACCGTCGAAACATCAACACATACTGTGAGTGTCCTTCCTTTATTTTTCTGGGCATTGAATATTTTATATCCATGTTTTTGTGTGTTTATACATATATATATATATATATAAACCATAAACACTGTAATCAACCAGAAGGTCAGTTTAGTAGGTGATGGTAGAGCTCACTCATGTACTAAGCCCGACAGGCATGAGAATATTCACACATCAGGGTAGGGGGGCCAGTTCCATTTCCCTGTGCCGGTTATGGTTTCCCAAGAAGATCTGGTATCCAAAAAATCAACTAGCTTGGGTGGAGCTGCAGGTGCCCAGAGTGCCTTGCCCGGGAATCGAACCAGGGACCCTCCGGTCTCTAGTCCAACGCTCTACCAACTAGACCACCGCGACCCACTATATATGTATACAGGGTATGTCTATATACACCTGTATACGTATACATATAATGTATATATATGTTTATGACCTGAAAAAGGCCTCTGAGTAGGCCGAAAGCTCAAATAATCTACAGTGTGAGTGTCCTTTTACGTGTTATTAGTTTTATTCTGTGTTCTATTGTATAAACATATATATATATCCTTGAAATTGACGCTCTCCGGCAACACACAAACACTCGGATAATAAATATTCCACACACAGAAACATAAATGAAGGACACTTACAGTATTTATTGACGTTTCGACGGCCCCGCCATCGTCATCAGAATGCCGTTGTCGGGGAAGAGCAGAGAGGACATGTGTAGGAGAAGGGTGAGGGGAGGAGAAATGTAGGAAAGAGGGGAAGGGGGATGATAATTGAGGTGGTTTCCCGTTGCCTTCCTCAATAGTGTTTTTAATGAGACACCATCACTTAATGGCCGCCCCACTGGGGTCGGACCCTTTTACGGCCGCCTCACTGAGGAACAGACGCTGCGTGGACTACCTTTCGTCTGGCTCCTAACCTTCGACCTATCTGGCATGGGAGACCCAACCAGGAGCAATTATATTTACTCCTGCCAGTACAGCTCTAGGGGTCATCGGAACACACAAGCCCTTCCACCACGACTAGGTTGCAGTCCATGGGAGGGATATACATTTAAGATGCATATTAATCTATACACGTTTTACAAATATATATATATATATATACAATATATATATTCATATACATATACAGGTATAGATATACATATTTATACATATTGTCAACGGTGCTGTTCAACGTATATGTGGAGGAAATGATTAAAGAGGAATGGGAAGAACTGGAGGTAGGAATGACAGTCGGAGGGGAATTCGTAAAATCGGTTAGGTTTGCTGATGACCAAGCATCAGTTGCTCAGCCAGCCAAGGGGTTGCAAGAATTGCTGAGTGAATTGGAGGTTCAGTGCGATAAATATGGGATGAGAATCAATGTTAATAAAACAAAGGTTTTGTGATTTTCCAGAAAGAAAAAGGCTAAGCTAAATATTAAAGTAGGCGGGGAAAAAATAGAGCAGGTAGAACAGTTTACAGACTACCTTGATCAAAAAGTTCCCGGAATTTATTCAGAAAATTAAAAATACAAGTTTATTCATCTAAATCTATATTGTCCCCTTCAAAGTAATCCCCATCGACTGAAACACACTTATGCCAGCGCTTGATCCAATCCTCGAAACATTTTTTATATTCGGTTTTCGGTATGTCCATCAGTGCTTCCTGCGATTTTTCCATTACTTCCTCTCGGCTGCTAAAACGCGTTCCCCGTAATGGTTTTTTAACTCAATTGAACAGAAAGAAGTCACAGGGAGCCAAATCAGGTGAATTCGGT
Organism: Hetaerina titia; assembly: GCA_037158775.1. Classification (NCBI taxonomy): domain Eukaryota; kingdom Metazoa; phylum Arthropoda; class Insecta; order Odonata; family Calopterygidae; genus Hetaerina; species Hetaerina titia. The sequence goes on along the minus strand of CM073770.1, from coordinate 130,046,828 downwards.
GGCTGTTGGATGGTATTTGTTGCATTTTTCGTCAAAAAATTACGAATAATGATAGCACTGTGCGACGGTCTCGACGCACTGTGCGACGATTTCTGGTCTCTTTCGGCGAATTGCTTCACGCAAACGTCTCATAACGCCCAAATAATACTCTTTGTTTACTGTCTGGCCTTCTGGCAAAAATTCATGATGCACTACACCGTTGTAATCCATGAAAACCGTCAGCATTGCCTTCTTTTTTGACTGAAAACGACGTGGTTTTTTTGGTCTCAGCTCATTTGGTGAATGCCATTCACTTGCCTGATGTCTGGATTGCGTGTCGTACTCATAAACCCACGTCTCGTCTCCAGTAATGATCCTTTTGATGAATGTGGGATCGGATTCAGCCTCCCAAATCATGTCTTTTGCGACGTCAACACGGTCTCTTTTTTGCATGAAATTGAGGTCTTTTGGCACCAACTTTGCTGCTACACGACGGAAAACCAAATCATTAACCACAATATCTTGGGCGGATCCATAGGCAATGTTCAAGTCCTCCGCTATTTCTCTGATGGTTAATTTGCGGTTATTGACCAACATTTCTTTTACTTTATCAATTTTTTCACTGACTTTCGATGTCGATGGTCTGCCACTGCGTTCATCATCTTCGATTGACTCACGACCACTTCTGAACCGCTCGTGCCACTGGTAACCGACCGTTTTTTTTAGAGAATCGTTGCCGAAACACTTTTCCAACATTTCCAACGTCCGTGCGCCACTAAATCCGTTTTTTACGCAAAATTTAATACAAGTTCATTGCTGCAAATTTAAATCCATTTCTGCAATTGTAAAAAATCGCCAACACACACAGAGATAGATGTACTCTTGGCTACGTAACTTTTGCAAATGTCAAGTTATGACACTAAGATTTAAAGGGAATATCAACAACAGATGTACCAATTTAACAAAAAAAACAGAACTCAAATCGGAACGATGGGAGCGCCACACGGTGGTTATTCCGGGAACTTTTTGATCAAAGTAGTGTATGGCTGTGTAAAGCCTATCAACATCCGGGTCTCAATGTCGTTCACTAATTATGGCGGGCTGATGTGTATAGGTGTGGATTTGTTTCATGCGAGATAGTGGGACATTTTGTTCATCCGCATATATGTTGTCATCGTTGGCCTGGGTTTTGACTTGTGAAGTCATGATGATGACTTTGTGAGTCGACACCTGGGTTGTGGGTGTTATGGTATCTGTGGATGAATTATTGGTTTTCCGTGTTGCTTGAAACTATTTCCACATCTTCCCGCTTATATCTATTCCATCTCCGCTCCCCTCTGGCTTCCCTTTCCCTCTCCCCTCCCCCTTCTCCCCTTCTCCCCGTCCACAACCCCCTCCCTCACCCCTCCCCTACCACATGTTTTCCCCCCTCCCTCGACCCCTTGTCTCTCTGCCCCGCGTACCCATATGCCGCAGTCCTAACTAATCTTCCGAAGTAGACGGAGTTGGAGTCCGTCGAAATTATCAAGACATTACTTGTGAGTGTCCTTTTATGTGTTCTCATGTTGTGTGTTGCTGTCTAAGTTTTTTATTCAACCTTCCGTGTTACTTTGAAGAAATCATCTATATATATATACACACACATTCAAATACGAAGTCCCGACATACGGCGCACCAATTTTTCATTCAAACATAGAAATAGGTATAAGGAAAGGGGATAGGAAAACACATGAAAGGCGAAAACAGGACATGTGGGGAAGGTGGTTTTTGAGCAGATCACGAAAGTAAAAATATTTCCTTAGCCGGGATTTGAACACTAGACCTTCCACTTGCCGGTCGGACTGCCTTCCGCCTTCCCCACATGTCACATGTCCTGTTTTCTATGTATATATATATATATGGAGGTCCAACATAGAGGTGAGAACTCGCGAATCCGCATACATCCTATATTTCCGATCCTTTAAAATTCCCACCCTTAACCGCCATCTTTAATTTCTTTCCCAACAGTCCCTAAACCTTCCGCCCCCCCTCCCCTCCCCAGGCACTCTTCCCTCAAAACCTCTCAGTCTGACCTGAAGAAGGCCTCGGAGTAGGCCGAAAGCTTAAATCATCTACAGTGTGAGTGTCCTTTTACGTGTTATCTGTTTTATTCTGTGTTCTATTGTGCCGTCCAAAAGTTATATTGCTCTCGTGAGTACTTCCGCATCATCGATATATCAAGCTTCCTGTCTCTTCGGTGTATATATAATATACATATATATATACATATATATGTATATATATATATATGTATTATATATATACGTATATATAATATATATATATGTATATACATACATACATACATACACATATATATATATATATATATATATATATATATATATATATATATATATATATATATATATATATATATATATATATATATATATATATATATATATATATATATATATATATATGTATTATATATATACGTATATATAATATATATATATATGTATATACATACATATATACATATACACATACATACATACATATATATATATATATATATATATATATATATATATATACACATACATATATATATATATATATATATATGTATGTGTATATATATATATATATATATATATATATATATATATATATATATATATATATACACATATATATACATATATACATACATATATATACATATAAATATATATATTTTAGGTAATCTACCAGTTAAGGTAGGTTTCTGGATGGACACAACTATCAAATAAACATGTTGTACTCCAAATAAAACCCAATCCAGCAACCTAATCTACATCAGGTCCCTCTTCATCTCTGTGCAATTCTTTCCTCCCTTCATCCCGCCCAACATCCCTATCCTGTTCCTGCCCTTTCATCGCTTGCCTAACATTCTCCCCTCTATTACCTTCTTCAACATCCAATACCATTCAATACGCCTTTCTTCCATTTTTCCTGCCTCCATATGATTTCTCTCAACAAACCCCTCTCCTCACCCACCATCTCCAGTACTTCCTCATTTGTTTTCCTTTCGGTCCATTTCACCTTCTCCATTCTTCTCCACACCCACATTTCAAAAGCCTCCAATCTACGTCCATCCTCCTGCTTAGATAGACGTAGATTGGTGGGCAAAGGATGTGGTAAGGGAATATTCAGGTTAAAAAAATGCTTATTTTATTTCAATTAATTTATATTTTAACCCTGAGTATTCCCTCACTATATCCCTTGCCCACCGTTAAGAGTACGGCTGGGGCTAATCTTTCCAATAATATTCGCAAGTTCTTATTAATTTTTGAAGCGTGCTTTCGAGCTTTTTTGGGACGCCATTTTTAAATATGCGATTTCGGCTGTTTATTCCACAATTATCAATTAATATCATATGTACACAAGCGGGTAGGTGCCGATATGCTATTACTACCATATGATTGCCCAGTTTTTTGTGAGTAAGACATGCATTTCTGCTACATTTAATCCACAATCCATCTTGCGATAGTCCTCCACTGCCACGAGAGCACGAAAAAAACGTGGAATTTTCGACGCCGATCTCCATGACAGTTAACATGTTAATGCCCTGCTGGAAAATTTTCATTTGACCTAAAGCACTGATGAACCAAATGAATTGAATGAATCTAAAAGCACTGAATCTACGTCTATCCTCCTGCTTCAGTGACCACGTTTCTGCGCCATACATAGCTACGCTCCATATCAGAGTTTTTACGAGTCTTGTACGAACCTCCCTACTCAATGTCCCTGTCATTAACTCCCTCTTCCGTGAGAAAGCCTCCTTGCCTAGCACAATTCTTCTCCTTACATCCCTACTACTTTGACCGTATTGGTTCAAAACACTTCCAAGATATGTAAACTGTTCTGCCTGCTCTATTTTTTCCCGGCCTATTTTAAGGTTTAGCTTAGCCTTTTCCTTTCTAGAAAATCACATAACCTTTGTTTTATTAACATTGATTCTCCTCCCATATTTATCCCACGGACAAGCAAACGACTTCTGAAACAAAACAAATGCTGATATAGCTTCTCAATGAATCAGTAGATGGTGCTGCAGGAGTAAAACTGTGTTCTAAAGCGCCAATATTTTAATACAAGCAAACGGCCTTTATTTTATGAATATGCCTCGTATATTACTATTATTTGGTAGTCTACCATCTTTGGTAGGTTTTGGATGAACAGAGGCTGTAAACTTCTCTTAGCCTCCTGTTGCCACACTCTACAATACACCGCTCTTCAATTCCATATCATTCTTTCCTTTATCTGAGCTATTCTGAAATCATGAATAACTATATTATGCAATAATGCAGGGAAAAAAATTGGTCAAATTTGTGAAGTCAGTGGTCGGAGTGAGTATTTCTTGTGCCTATGTGAATGCCTATTTCCCTCAGGCCGATACAAATCCCAACACAATCGTTTCCTTTGCGGTTTTTATACTTTCGATAGCTCTTTGCGGATGTGACCGTAGACCCGTTTAGTTGGTTTTACGTGCTAAAAGGATGTTCCCGCATCTTTTTATCTCTCGCTCCCAGCATTATTTTCTGAGCATTTCCCGAAGTTTTTTTTTTTAAGATTTACGACTTCTTCCCTATAGAATCGGGACTATTCGCGTTAAATTACGGCCAGGCTACATTAAAAAAAATAATACAACAGCGATGCCGGTTGCAACGATTCGCGACCTCGAAATTTGGAGAGAAAGAAACGAGAACTGCATTCTCACGGGAGTGTCGTGAAAATAACACAACGATCTAAAAACAATTCCTCTGTCTCCAAAAAAAATGCCGAAAAAATTCCATAAACTGCACGAGGCTCGAGACATACATGAGGGGGGAAGAAAAATCAATCAACGTGGTCGGTACTTACGTAACGCATTAGGCAATGAGGCACGCAAGCAACGGATTCACGTATGCCCAACAAGCAAGGGTTGACGCGAATTTCACTCATTTTTTTACACACCCATCTTTTTCGCGAGTTTCATCCCGGGAATTTGTGTTGAAACATTATACGGTACATATTTTCGAGGAGATCCCATCGCAGCACTGATGAACATCGAACCTACGAACTATGAAGTTTTTATTTTCGCGAGAGCCTACATGAGTGGCGGCCCGCTACAAACACGATCCGGTCTCATTTCTAGAAGGGACATCGCCCTCATTCGGAATTCCAGATTCGCATATCATTTTTCAGACCTTTGAAAAAAATAAAGTGGTTCTTTTCCGCAATTTTGAGGCAATTTCGCATTACCCAACTTTAATCAAATCTTCCCGGCTGACAATGATACCTTGATAATTTTAACACAATTCGGCTTTCAACGCTTTTAGCATCAACGTGTAATTAAAACTCTCACTACGTTCACCTGGCTAGTTATTCATTTTAGTACCCTGCAGACCACCGCTGGTGTGTGGTAGGGGGTGATTATACGACAGACTAATTTTGACTAGTACATGACCCTACCGCGTTCGAATAATGTTATTGTGATCCCCTATCGTTCGTGTAAAAAAACACACCTTAAATCTATCTGTTCTACACTTATTCTCTATAATTTTATTGATATGATCTCTCCTGCCGTAGTACGATGGGGGCCATAATACATTTTCATGATCACTGCTAAAGAGACCTCCTTCCCATTTATGCAAGAGCTTCAATCTGTAACATAACCTTCTCTCCATTAAATGATTCACAGCCTAGCTACTCTAATATTTTGGATACGCGACTAAGTTTATCATAACAACGCTTCACAAATCTGGCTCCTCCACGCTGCACGCGATCCAAATCGGCAATCAATGCAACTTCGTGAGGAACCCATATACTTGCAGCATATTCTAAATGAGGCCTCAACAACGACGGATATCATTTCTCTTTGACCCCTTCATCATATATGCCAAGTACTCTTTAATCTCAGCTATTTCAGATATCGGTCTATTCGAGTAAGATGTGTTTGGTAAACCGAGCGAACTCATCAAGAACTGCCTGGAAGCAAGCAGAGCCGGTCTTCGGACGGACTTCCACTTCTCATTTGTTGGAGATTGAAAGCAAAAATAATCGCAATAAAGAACGAAACATGACCGCAGTCGCTTATAAAAAAAGAATTGCCCAATAGAAACCGCATGCAAACGAAAACGAGTCCCACTGGCAAAACCGCACCAAGCGCATGTAAGTCTCCAGATAGGTAAAGATCGATAAGCTAAGTCGGTGTTGACAAACTCGTCGGGTTAGTCAGCTCGCTACTAAAACCCAGATCGGACGGAGTTCAGACTAATATGAGATCGCTTGGCAAGCATTATGACTATGAATCATTTCGTATTCATGGGCTATTTTATGCAGATTAGTGGCGTTTGAGATACGGGTATAGAGAAGGATGGAAAAGGTGAAATAGAAGGGAATTAAAACAAACGAAGAAGTACTAGGCATGGTGAGGGAGGAGAGGGTATTGCTTTGAGTTTAATGTTTGTTGAAGTGTAAGGGCGTCTAAGCTTAAGGGACAGAGTTAAGAAATGCAGTGGTGATAGGTGGTCTGTGTCCATCCAAAACCTACCTCAAACGCATATTACATAAAAATTCACTCACATGTAAATAGATATAAGGAAAAGGCATAGGAACACGTATAAAGGACGAATACAGGAGATGTGTCTGTGCAGAAATAAAAAAAAATATATATATATATATGCACACACACCTCTCCTGTGTTCGTCCTTTATTCGTGTTCCTATGCCTTTTCCTATGTATAGACATATATATTGACAGCAAAAAGGCACGGGATAAATGTAGTCAACATTATCGAAATAATGTCTCGGACAGCTAAGTTCGAGGGTGGTAATCCGGTCACACAAGCACACTGCAGGTTCCGCTCAGAGAGATTATGTGAAGGGGTCTCCCCCCCTTCTTAAAGAAACACAAGGATCCACTTGAGGCGAATGAATTAAGGCAGGGAGAGGGGGAAGAAGGAAAGCGACGCGACGTTGCAATATCCTACCCTTTGCCGGCTCATTCCGTTGGATAGGTCAGAGTTAGACCGCCGAATGAGTGTTCTTGATCGCTGCATCATCTTCAACAAGAAATATTTTTAGAAGCCTGCTGCCCCTTCCCTCCAAGGGGGAAGGGTTTGCCCTTCCCTACAGGGCAGGAAGGAATGAATGATATACATCTACATAAATACCCTGCGAGCCACCAAAAAAGGTGTGTGACAGGGGGTGTAGCACCAGGAGGAAAGGGTAAGGGATGAGGGGGTTGGGGTTTATTCAAATAGGTGGGGGAAGGTGGGGGGAACCTGTAAAAAAATATACATACATATCCTCGCGCAGTCCTTAACCTGTACGTAAATACTTATTGTAATGAACTGACTCCTGGGGGATTTCGACAAGAATTCTGGTCTTTTTATCGTTCTACGAAAAAAAGGCATTTTAAACCTGTCAGTCTTGAAGTCTATCTCTCTAATCTTATATTCGTAATCCCTTCGACCGTAATACGTTGGGGTTCGTATTATATCCTTGATGTCATCGGAAAAGGGCCCATCTTTAAATGTTTTTAATAAGTCTAATCTATATTGGAAACGCCGCTGTGTAAGAGAATCCCAACCTAAATTGTCTAGCAAAGTGGATACGCTGCTGCGTTGGTCATAACAATATTTGACAAATCTAGCCCCCCTCCGCTGAACTCGATCTAATTCCGAAATCAAATTTATATTTTGAGGATCCCATATACTGGCAGCATACTCCAGGTGGGGGCCTGGCCAAGGCAAGGAAACATCGTTCTTTCACTTTTTCGTCGCATTTACGTAGCACTCTTTTCACAAATCCCAATTTTTTATTAGCACGACCGCATATTTCTCGTATGTGTTTTCCCCAGGACAGATCGTGAGTAATTGTTACACCCAAGTATTTAAAGGAATCTACCCTCGCGATTTTGGTTTGTTTTACTTTGTAACTATAAGGGAGGGAATTACTCTTTTCCCATAAATGCATTACTACGCATTTTTAAAAATTCAATTCCAATTGCCATGTATCGCACCAATTTTGAATTACATCTAGGTCGTTGGCTAACACGACTCTGTCTTCGTGACTTCGAATGTCCTCATAAATTACTGCATCATCGGCGAAAAGACGGAGCTTGCTATTAACTACGGTATTGAGGTCATTTATGTAAATAAGCAATAGGAGGTGGGCTATGACACTTCCTTGTGGAACACCCGACGTGACCGTTTGCGGGACCCTTCCCCCTCTTAAATAAGGAAGAGGAAAAAATCTTCTGAATTTACAAGAACAAGTTTAAAGTGATCGACAAGACAATATTACTTTAACTACTTTTGCTGTTTATTGCATTCTACCTTTCATGGTAGGTTTTTCGACAGGCACAGACTGAACATCGCTACATTTACTGCCGTCTCCAGAGAAGACAACCCGACATCAAATACTACAATAAACTCTTCTTCCATTCCCCATACTTCTCCCCTCCCTTCATTCTGTCTGACATCCCTATCCTATCCTAGCCTACCCTCTATCACAAATTACAACATCCCATCGCCAATCCAAATGCTTTACATCCATTTTTCCTGCCGCCTTCAGATATCTCCCAACAAAACCCATCTCCTCCTACACAATACCCAGCACCTCCTTACTTGTCCTCCTTTCTGCCTATTTCGCCATTTCCCATATTTTTCCACACCCACATTTCAAAAGCCTTCAAATCTACGCCTATCGCCTTGCAGAAACGAGCAAATTCTCGAGTGGTAAAAAAACACGCTCCATACTAGTTTTCACGGGGCTTTTCTTAACATCCTCATTCAACGTCCTTGTCATAAATTCCCTCCCACCTTGACGAAGCTTCTTTGCCAATGCATTTCTTCTTCTTAATGACTTGTTTTACTAGACTGTCATACATAATGATACGTTCACATAGTGCGTGGGTCACAGTAGCCCATGGGGTAGAGCGTTGGACTTCTGACGATTCGATACAATACCATACCATATAGGGCATTGTGTGAACTCTACCAATTGTGACACCTCTACCATCACCTACCAAACCGACCTTCGGGTTGATTACTGTGTTTATGGTTTCATCATATACCTATGGTGCTACACCATAGGTTCTCGTCCCAACACCCAGCAAAAATATCATACATACCCTTCTCAGAGACCTACACGTGGAGGATTCAAACCTTTTTTTGTCTGGCGATGGCTCTCTTGAGCTGGATGACTCTTTATGATGCAGGAGGAATTAATGATCTACCCCCTGCAAATGTACCATGCCACAATGCAAATTTAAGACGGAAGAAAAATGTAAGCGAAAAAAGATCAAGATAGGTAAGGACGTGACCTTTCATCATGTCTGTACGACGTAAACTTGGAAGAGATGATAAAAAAGGAACGTTTAGTATGACCATGAAAGGAATTAAGGTGATGGGGTAAGACATTAAACTGCTACGTTACTTCAGGTGATGTCGCGGTTTGCGGGCTTATCGCGAATTCTGAATATCGGCAGACATCACTGGACACAATGACGACACAAATGGTTGCCGTTTATTCCATACTCTAAAATCCATGACTTTACCATGTTTTTAGGCCAAAAATCATATTTTCACACATTACCCTAATAAGTAAAAGCACACCAAGAATAAATCCATTAATTTACTATGATCTTCAATAACCTGCGTATTAATTCGTATTTTCTTTCAGGCCTTCGATGGAGTGAATTGTATAAAATCAATGAGCATATTGCAGAAAATAGGAATGGATTGGAGGGACAGAAGACTGATCCGTAACCTCTACATGTCTCAGACTGCTCCGGTGCGAGTGGGGAACGGAGAGTCCAGAAGGGCAGTGTTAGGAAGAGGTGTAAGGCAGGGTTGCCCATTGTCACCGGTGCTGTTCAACGAATATGTGGAGGAAATGATTAAATAGGCATGGGAAGAACTGGAGGTAGGAATGAAAGTCGGAGGGGAATTCGTAAAATCGATTAGGTTTGCTGATGACCAAGCATTAGTTGCTCAGTCAGCCAAGGGGTTGCAAGCATTGCTGAGTGAATTGGAGGTTCAGTGCGATAGATATTGGATGAGAATCAACATTAATAAAACAAAGGTTATGCGATTTTCCAGAAAGAAAAAGGCTAAGCTAAATATTAAAATAAAAGGGGAAAAACTGGAGCAGGTAGAAGTTTACGTATCTCGGAAGTGTTTTGGACCAATACGGTCAAAGTAGAAGGAGAAGAAATCGCATGAGGCAAAGAAGCTTTTACAAGGAGGGAATTGATAACCCTCTAATATGGAACGTTTTTTTGTACGGTACGGAACCTTGGTCGTTGAATCAAGGCGATAGGCGTGGATTGGAAGTTCTTGAGGTGAGGATGGACAGAATGATGGAGAAGGTGAAATGGACCGAAAGGAAAACACACGAGGAAGTGCCAAGTGTGGGGGTGAGGAGAGAATATTGTTGGGAGAAATCAAAATGAGGCAGGAAAAATGGATGAAGGGCGTACGAATGCGTAAGGTCCATTACTTCACACCCGAGAGAAAATAACAATCAAAATAATGGATTCAAAAGGGAGAGCCGACTCCAAAGAAGGCGAATACCGTTTCATCTGCTGGCAAGGTCATGGCGTCGGTTTTTTGGGATACGCGTGTCATAATTTTCATTGACTATCTTAAAGGAAAAAATATCAACGGCCAGTATTATGCGAACGCATTGCTACGTTTAAGCGAAGAAATAAAGCAAAAGAGGCTGCATTTGTCTAAGAAGAAAGTGTTGTTTCATCAAGATATTGCACCAGCTTGCAACGGATTTGTGATCCGTTAATCCAATCGCCAAAACTAATGAATTAAAGTTTGAATTGCTACCTCATGCACCCTATTTGCCAGATTTAGCCCCATCGGATTATTTACTGTTCGCAAATTGAAATAATGGCTCGGTGGTCAGTGATTTTCCAACCGTGAAGAAGTGATATCGGCAGTTAATGGCTATTTTGAGGAGCAAGACAGTTCTTATTATAAAAAGGGTATCGAACTTGTTGAATATAACTGGGAAAAGTGTATTATAGAGCTAAGAGGAGAATATGTTGAAAAATAAATACATTTTTTTCCAAATTTTTGTGTTTTTTTTGGTGAGTCGTAATCTTCTGGGACCACCCTCGTATTGATCGGCAGAGGGTTGTTTAAGTCTGGAATAGAATGGAAAATATTAGGCAAACGAAGGAGGGACAGGAATAGGTTAAGGAAGTTATTCCTCCCGAGACTAACGAGTCTAATAAACAAGGCAACAGTCCTGATGTCTCAGCAACCCTCACCACAAAATTTCATTTCCCAATTCCATAATATACAATTGTTTTCTGTGTCGACGCGGTTCGATCGTGACTACACGAGTCAACATCTCACCTTAGTTCATGTATTATTGACGAGTGATGAAAATCAATGTAACAACTATTTATGAGTATTTCGTAGACAGATGTGATGAGAAAATACAGTTTAAAGTTATGAATTAACAGGAACGGTAAATACGACCGTATAAGTATTGTGGGGAAGATCACCCCCAGCCGTACTATTAATGGTGGGCAAAGGATAATATTTGGTAATCTACCGTTTAAGGTAGGTTTTTGGATGGACACAACTATCAAATAAACATTTTGTGACTCCCCACCTATCAAACTAATCTATATCAGGTCCCTCTTCATCTCTGTGTACTTCTTTCCTCCCTTCATCCCGTCCAACATCCCTACCCTGTTCCTGCCCTTACCTCGCTTGCCCAACATTCTCCCCTCTATTACCCTCTTCAACATTCCACTACCGCTCAATACGCCTTTCATCCATTTTTCCTGCCTCCATACGATTTCTCTCAACAAACCCCTCTCCTCACCCACCATCTCTAGTACTTCCTCATTTGTTTTCCTTTCGGTCCATTTCACCTTCTCCATTCTTCTCCACACCCACATTTCAAAAGCCTCCAATCTACGTCCATCCTCCTGCTTAGATAGACGTAGATTGGTGGGCAAAGGATGTGGTCAGGGAATATTCAGGTTAAAAAAATGCTTATTTTATTTCAATTAATTTATATTTTAACCCTGAGTATTCCCTCACTATATCCCTTGCCCACCGTTAAGAGTACGGCTGGGGCTAATCTTTCCAATAATATTCGCAAGTTCTTATTAATTTTTGAAGCGTGCTTTCGAGCTTTTTTGGGACGCCATTTTTAAATATGCGATTTCGGCTGTTTATTCCACAATTATCAATCAATATCATATGTACACAAGCGGGTAGGTGCCGATATGCTATTACTACCATATGATTGCCCAGTTTTTTGTGAGTAAGACATGCATTTCTGCTATATTTAATCCACAATCCATCTTGCGATAGTCCTCCACTGCCACGAGAGCACGAAAAAAACGTGGAATTTTCGACGCCGATCTCCATGAAAGTTAACATGTTAATGCCCTGCTGGAAAATTTTCATTTGACCTAAAGCACTGATGACCTCAAATACAGGTAATTTCATCAAAATTACATACGCTTGTTCATCACGAGGCGAATTTCAAGGGTGAGTGCGAATGGGGCACTTGGCGGATCGAACTTTCTCTCGAGCTGCAGTTGACATGTTAAGGGGGCGGGCCTAGTTGATGGACGAACTTGCCCAGGGGAGAGGGGAGAAAGAAAGGACCACAACATTCTCTCCATGCAACCACACACACCCGAAAAAACACCCTTGCGCCGTCGAATCGCAGCGAAAGCCCACGATCGACTGCAATTCCACTGAATTTGTCGCACCTGACATCGAACCCAAATAGCTCACAACAACTTCTTCCGCGGTTATGCGAGAGCGAATGGAATATCCCACACAAAAAACCACAAACATGGCTTCATCTCCCTTTATTCTAATATAATGTTCATTCTGGCCATTCTGCCATAATCGGGAGTATGATATTACCCAACTGATAATAAGGTGCTCCACAGATAGAGAACAAGTCGTTGATTACAAGTGTAGGTATTCACATTGTGATACGATTCCATTATCCACGAGGAGCAACAGGAACGTGAACGGACTGACTTCAAACTGGATTTCCATCACTCGTCGAGTGCTATCATAAGGCGAATAGTATCTTCTTAATTGGACAAGAAATTGACACCAGTAGACCGAAGTCATACGCATACTGTATATTAAGCTTCGCTGTGAATCGAAGCAACACGTACCAACGATGTTCATTGCACAAACACGCTTTTTTACCCTTCTCGCCGTTACCTTTCAGGAAAGGGAAATTGAAAAAGAATTCAATAAGATTTTCAAGGTTTCGCCAGGAAACCTCCCTTTCGCTATTTTCTTCCACACTACTCTGTTCTTGCCTACTTTTGATCCTGAGTTATCAACTTTTCTTGGCCAAAAAAACTATTCAAGCGGCCTATTCTCACCGTTATTTTAATCGACCATTTAAACTTATCGTGGCATAACCACTTTCCGTATAAGAATACGGGGAGTGTGCATATCTTTATGAACTGACGCTTATGCGCAAAAACACAAAACGTTCATTTTTTTCACATTCAACCCACATTCCTTCAACATTTTCAAGTCCATCTCTTCCACCTTCCTACACTCTTCGTAGATCGGAGGCTTTCGCAGCTGTTGAGAGATGCAGAGGTGGTTCTCGGGTTAGACTGCGTGAGAGTCATTTTTGGCTCAACGTTTCTCTCCCGTTGCAGGGAGCGTCTTCAGGAACCACCTCTGCATTCCTACACTCTTATACAAAGTCCGATCGGGATACACATAATTATGCAATTTAAAAAAAAACCGCCGAGTTTACATATGAACTATTTGTGAAGTGAGATTTCCTTAAAGTTGAGAGGAAGCGCTTCCCTCCAGTGAGTGCAGGATTTATGACTTCCCGATCAGCTCGAAGGTCATAGAACGCGACTGTTTGCATAGCGTGAAGCGGATGCCGTGCAACCGAACGCAAAGAGATACTGCGGATAATAAAACATTCGTCCTGTGCATGGTACATATCTATACAAAATGACACACAGATCACATTGTGTAGAAGCGGAGTCAAAATTGAAGTTTTTTTTCCGAAATAATCACCCACTACACACTGCTACTCACTGACTGACTGACGTAGTACCCCATTAATATGTGCCTTCCGTCTCGAGTTTGGTAAACACTGAAAATTAAAAGCGCGAAGGCGATGGTCAATCGGCCAGTTGTGTTCACTCAGAGCTCTCTGCCTCGACCCTCGGGGCAAAGTGCAACCAGAAAACACACACCTCCCCATGCACACGGCACGCGCCCATCGTATCCGACCACCACGCGTCACACTTTTCCTGCCTTCCTCTCGCCTTCGATTCCCGTATCGCATTTGCCCCCGGAGCTATTTCCGAGTCCCCTCCCATCAGGCCAAACTAAATCCCCACTCTCAGTAATTTGCGACCAAAATACTGATATGAGAATACAATGCGGCGACTGAAATATAAGGATTGGCAAAAGGCATTGATTAAGATTAATGCCGAACGAACCATCGGTGCGTCACGATTGACTCAGGAGAGAATGAATACCTTGATCCGTCCGAAAAAGGCTGTTATACTTCACCTTCTTCAAGCGAAGTCTTAAGGTAACGACGAAACCTATGGGCATCCAACTAACCCATGGTCTCGGCACACCATCCCTTTCAGCATGATCTGTAGGAACCAGTCCGGAGCGATTCTAACATCTTTCAATATAGCCTTCAACAATTGACATTTGTCAACAGGATGCTTGAGATTGTAACATCATGAAAAACGGGAAGCGTTGTCAACGGAGAAGCGAGATAGCGCTAGAGAATAAAAACACAGAGAAACGCATGCAAATGAAACTCACACGTAATTTTCGGTATCCGGAATTTTCCCCTTTTGGGAGAGGAGTTCCTTATTTGTATGTGTATATACTCATCAGTATTTCAATCCTAGGATTGGTTTATTGCAGCCCTCCATTCGCCTCTATTTCACGTCAATTCCCTCAATCCCTGATACCTTTTCTGTTTTACGTCTTTATTAATTTGTCCTATGTACTTGCCTCTTGGTCTTCCTCGTGTGATCTTTCCTTCAATTTCTCCTTCTGTTATATTGCTAATCAATCCATTGTGCCTCGGTGCGTGCCCGATCCTCTACTTATTCATTGCCGTAGAGTTCTCCATATGGTCCCATCCCCTTATGCTCTTCTATATTCTTCCTCGTTCCTCACTTTGTCTGTCCATTTAATCTTCAGCATTCTCCTCCAGCACCATGTTTCAAAGGCTTCTATTCTTCGATGGTCCACTTTTCCAATGTTCCAAGTCTCGGAACCATAGAGTGCCATGCTCCACACCAAAGTCTTGACGAATTGCTTCCTTGTTTACAGCCTTAGGTTCTTTAAACATAGTAATAGGTAGATGAAGGATTCCACTTGCTCTAGCTCCACCCCTCGAATTGTGATATCTGCCTTCAGCTAGTCCAGTTCTTTGCCTTCGGCCTGATAGAAGGAGAGGGTGAGGGAGGAGAGGGAATTATTGGAAGAAATCATAAAGAGGGAGGAAAATATATTAAAAAAGCATATTGATCGGAAGAGAAATTTTTATGACTGTAATAGAGGGGAGAATGTTAGGCAAACGAGGAAAGGGCAGGATAGCCGTGTTGGACGGGATGAGGAAGTACACAGAGATGAAGAAGAACTTGCTATAGAGTAGGATGTTGGGTTGAGTTTTTTTAGGAGAAACAAGAGAAATATTTGGTGATTGCATTCATCCTAATAAATTACTGAATATATATATATATATATATATATATCTTTATTTATTTATGGGTCGCGGTAATTCAGGGGTAGAGCGGTGGGTCGCGGTAATTCAGGGGTGGAGCGTTGGATTTCTGACCGGAGGACCCTGGTTCGATTCCCAGGCAAGCCATTCTGGGTACCTACAGCTCCACTCAAGCTATGTGATTTTTCGGGTACCAGATCTTCCAGGGAAACCATAGCCGGCACAGGGAAGGAACTGACCCGATGTGTGAAATAGGGATTCTCTTGTGTTCACAATGGGGATTGCCTTTAAATCTTAATAAATGTTCGGTGGTAAATTTCTTTAAAAGATCCACGGGATTCGTTTTCAAATTAGCGGGAGTTGACCTTGAAGTAGTTGATACGGTGAAATACCTAGGTGTTACATTCACTAAAGACTTAACTTGGGGGACCTATATACGTAAAGTCCGCGGGCAAGCATATAAAAAATTAGGATTTATTAGACGCATTGTCGGTAGAAGTGACTCCAAGGTCAAGGAACGTTGTTATCACGCTCTTGTAAGGCCCCATTTAGAATATGCATGTAGTGTATGGGATCCGTGTGAAAAAGGCCTCATTCGGGAAATTGAGAAGATCCAACGCCGGGCAGCTTGTTTCGTGGAAAACTGTTACGATAAAACGAAAAGCGTCACTGAAATGCTTAAGGAATTGGGATGGGAATCATTGGAAGAAAGACGACTCAATGCTAGGTCAAACTTACTAAATAAATTCAGATCCGCATGTTTCAGCACCGAGGTCTCGCAAATTATACACCAATATACATTGGTCGCTTGGATCATGTATACAAAATTCGGGAAATAGATGCCAGAACTAGCAGACTCAAGGACTCCTTCTTCCCACGGTCAATACGGGATAACAACTGTAGGGTTACACTCGTAGATAACTCGTTCCCGATACAGAGAACAGCTGGAATTATTTCTTAAATATTTTGCGCGAAGGAATGAAGACGTACATCCCATCCAAACTTAAATTCGACAATAGGGAACCTAGATGGTACAACAGTGAAGTAAGATCGGCATTAAGAAGGCAAAGAAGGCTACAGTCAAATTTTAAAAGGAGTTTAAAAAGTGACGATATTGTTTATGTAAATACATCAAAACAGAAACTTAAAGAATGTCGTAGTAAAACAAAAAGTATCATGCGCACAGCACTACGTTCTTTTAAATCTAAAATGTTAAGCGGGTATTTTGAGGAAAATCCAAAGTCATTCTGGTCCTATGTTAGGGAAATACAGGGTAAACGCCCAACTGTGCATTCTTTAAAGACGGAAAATGGAGAAATTATTACATACAGCGTGAAAAAAGCAAACATTTTCAATACGTTTTTCCAGAACGTCTACAATAAAGACACAAACCCACCAAACGATCCTCCACACCCACTCGGGGAACGCATGAGCGACATTACACTGACCAAGAATGGAATAGAACATCTACTACGTAGCATCAAACCACACAAATCACCTGGTCCGGAAGAAATACCTGCTGGAAAATTAAAGGAATTAGCCAAAGACATTGCCCCGTTTTTAGAAATTGTTTTCCTAAAATCGATAGAAGATCAGTTCCTCGTGACTGGAAGTCCCATTTATAAAGGCGGGGATAGGGATAAACCAACCAATTACCGACCCATTTCTTTGACACGATCTCTTATAAAATATTATAACACATTATTGTCAGTAACAAAATGAGGTTTCTTGATAGTAAGAAAAAAATAAGCCAAAACCAGCACGGATTTAGGAAGAGCAGATCTTGCGAAACACAATTAGGTCTTTTCATTCACGATGAAAGAAGTACACAGAGATGCAGAGGGACCTGATATAGATTAGTTTGCTAGGTGCGGAGTCACAAAATGTTTATTTGATAGTTGTGTCCATCCAAAAACCTACCTTAAACGGTAGATTACCTAATAATACTTAGTTCGAGAGAAAACAACACACAAGTCGACGCAGTATTCCTAGATTTCAAAAAAGCCTTCGATAAAGTCCCACACAAAAAGTTGTTACACAAACTTAGATGCTATGGAATCAATGAGAAAATTATTAATTTGATAAGAGACTTCTTGTCAAACCGCAAACAAATAGTAGCCATCGATGGGTTGTGCTCAAAGGAAAGAGATGTAACATCGGTCATCCCCCAGGGAAGGGTAATATGGCCTCTTCTATTCTTAATATACATTAATGACTTAAGCGCACACGTTAATAGTAATCTCAGGTTATTTGCTGATGACACGGTGGTATACAGGGAAATAAGGAGCAAACTAGATCGCGAGCTACTCTATAGAGACTTAGAAACCACCTCGGATTGGTGCATGAAATGGGGATTAATGCTTAACATAGACAAATGCGCAGTTTTCAAATTTTGGAACAAAAGTGGCGAACAGGACATAAACTACGAAATAGAGGGATCAGTACTAACTACGGCCAAACAAGTAAAATATTTGGGGGTAGTTCTAACACCACGCCTTTCATGGGGAGCACATATCAGAACAATATGCGGATCCGCTTTAAAGAAACTGGGCTTCATTAAACGGGTGATGGGGAAATGTAATGAGAAAGTTAAAGAGAGGTGTTATTTTGCTCTAGTTAGACCACATTTGGAATATGCCACAGCTATTTGGGATCCTTGGGAGGAAATCTGGCAAAAAGAGTTAGATAAAGTCCAGAGAAAATCCGCCAGATTGGTGAAAAATATATATATCAAGAACACACGTATAACAGGTCTGCTAGGGGATTTAGGCTGGGAGCCCCTTGAAATACGAAGGGAACAAGTGAGACTTTAACTTTCAGAAAGATTCAGAACCAGCGAGTTTACCGATGACACAAAAGGAATAATAATGGCCCCACACTACTTAGGTAGATCAGACCACAAAGATAAAATAAGGGAGATAGATTCCAATAGAGATAGATTCAAATGCTCATTCTTCCCCAGAACAATCAGAAATCATAATAGCAAGAATCCGAAGTCCATTTAGAAATATTAAAAACATTTAAGTTACAAGTCGGAACAAAATTAAAAATTCAAAGATTGTGTATGTGTATGTTTGTTGGTAGTTTGTGGGTTTGCATGCGTGTGAAAGGGTTGGAGCGAAAGGGTTCTTCCATGAATATTTACCACGTTTGGTTTGTGGGCTATACATTTGTGGCTTCTGCATGCGGTTTTTTTCCCCCAAATTTACGGGTGGTGACCTAACACCCCCGCCACACGCCCTTGCGGCGGCTTGCGGGGTATTATGTAGATGTAGATGCGTGAATCTCACACGCCGCTGGGTCTACTCTATCATCACCTACCAAACCGACCTTCGGGGATATTACTGTGTTTTTGGTTCATATATTTATACAATACAAATATATATATGCGTATATATGTATGCATATATGTATACATATCGATGCTGCTGATCAATAGAACACAGAATAAAACATAACACGTAAAAGAATATACTCACCGACACTCAATTTCTGCCGAAACCTTCGGTGGCGCGCATTTTGGAAATCACAAAGCAACTCTTCTAGCCAAATTAAAACCAATCCCACACTCAACAAATTCCGCCCGGTCTCAACTCATGAGCCAAAACCCCTTCCCAGTAATCATCCTGGGGAAATATTGAAATATTCATGCGTCTCCTTCTCCAAAAAGTCTCTAATAAATCCTTCACACAATCTCTAAAGCCAAGAAATAACCTTTCCACAAACGAACGTCAAGCCCTAAAAACCCTACAGGCCAATCCCAACATCGTGGTCTCCACCGCCGATAAAGGCTCCTCAGTCGTAATTTTTAACACCCAAGACTATATTTCCAAAGCCCTCAGTCACCTCAACGACACATCCACCTATACCACTCTCACCAACAAACATACACCAACCTTCCAAAAGGAAATTCGGTCTTTTCTCCTCCAATTTGGACCAGAAGGAGGCCTCACCTCCCAAGACATATCCCCACTCTCACCCCCAAACCCCAGAACACCCCAGTTTTATCTCTTCCCATAAATACACAAACCCAACATCCCCTGTCGCCCTATAGTTTATAGTTTCAATTCTCCCACCGAAAGAATCTCCACATTCCTTGACCATCACCTACAACCTATCGTACTCTCCTTGCCCTCCTTCACGAAAGACACATCACTTCCTCCACCGTTTAAACTCTGTCTCCATTCCCTCCACCTCCAACCTGCTTATGGCCACCATCGACGTCACCTCCCTCTATACTTCCATTCCCCATGCAGAAGGCCTATCCTCCCTCCGACACTACCTTTCTCTACGCCCCCACCCCAGTGCCCCTCGGCCGAATTTCTCCTTAATCTAGCCACTTTCGTCCTGACCAAAAATGTATTCTCCTTCCAAAACTGTTTTTATGTTCAAACGAAAGATACAGCGATGGCGCCATCGTACGCCAATCTCTTCATGGGATTCTTCCTTGAAGATAATTTCCTTTCACAGCAACCTTTCCACCCTCTTTTCTGGGTCCGCACATTGATAACATTGTTATTCTCTGGAGACACGGCTCTGAGTCTCTTGACAATTTCTTATCGGCCTTAAATTCTTCTTTCACTGTTAAATTCACTTCTTCCATTTCAGACTCCACCATCACCTTTCTTGACACAGACATCTCACTTCACAATAGCAAATTCACCACTTCAGTACACATCAAAGCCACTAATCATCAACAATATTTGAATTATACTAGTAGTCATCCTTCTCACACCAAACGCTCAATTCCCAACTCTCTCTCTCTATCGGCAGACATCGGATTTGCAACACCACAGCTACCCTCAACCTCCAATACTCCACAATACCTCCACAATCTACACCATGCACTCCACAAACGCGGTTACCCAGAAAATCTCGTACAGGATAAAATCTACCGCTCCACCCGACGACACACACCAAAGAATAACAACCCCATATCTGACGCATGACTCAACCTTTGTACAACCTATTTCCCCGGATCCCACAGACTCAAAACCTTTCTTAAAGCACTTATCCTATTTTACACGACAATGACGCGACCTCATCCTTACTGCCCCAATGCCCCTCTGTCGCTTACAGACGACCAGCCATACTCAGAAACCTTCTGAGACCCACCAACCCTTTGGCACCCCGCCCTGACAAATTTCCTCATATTTCCCCAAATTCCAATCGCCCTCGATGTAAAACATGTCTGCTGATTAGATCTGCCCTTACTTTATGAGCATGCCCCGTACAAAAGCTGACAGCGAATGAAATATGTTACTTAGTTAATGAAATAGTGACTTCTTTTTCTCATCCCTTTCCACTCTTTCACAAATTTTGTCTTTTAAATTTTAACTCCATGGTAGTATACACTTAAGTAATTTGTTAAAAATAATTAATTGGCAGAAAATGG
This sequence comes from Hetaerina titia, assembly GCA_037158775.1. Lineage (NCBI taxonomy): Eukaryota > Metazoa > Arthropoda > Insecta > Odonata > Calopterygidae > Hetaerina > Hetaerina titia. The sequence goes on along the minus strand of CM073770.1, from coordinate 130,025,696 downwards.
AACAATGTAAACACAGAGTTGGGCAAAATGAAGTACAAAGAGTTAAACAATAAATTGAGCACGGCTACAAATAAATCAAAAGAAGAATGGTGGAAAACTCAATGCGAGGATATGGAAAGTTTACAGAGGAAGGGTGGAAATGGTGCGCAATACAGCAAGGTTAAGTTATTATAGGGAAGTAAGAAAGCAAGATCTGTGCTAACAGTTAAAGATAAGCGGGGTAAGATAATAGTTGAACCAGGAAAAATCCAAGAGAGATGGAAGGAATATATAGAAACACTGTATGGTAAAGAACTTAGTCCAACAAGGTTAGACATAGAAAAGGAACATGACGTAGAAGAAGATAGCTTAGGTCCAGGCATACTCGACGATGAAAATAAGATGAAGAGGGACCTGATGTAGATGAGGTTGCTGCATTGGGTTTTGTTTGGAGTTACAAAATGTTTATTTGATAGTTGTGACCACCCAAAAACCTACCTTAACCGGCAGATTACCTAATAATAATAAACATTGTACACTTGAGTCGTCGCAGAGGAGCATTCTGTTTCTAAGATATAATTCTCAATTAACATTCAACATAGACCATTATTATTTAATGCAAATATATAACTATATTTTGATATATTTTCATTTACTTAGCATATATATATATATATATATATATATATATATATATATATATATATATATATATATATATGTATAATCTTGAAAATGACGCACTCCGGCGACGCACAAACACACAAACACTAGGTTAATAAATATTAAACACACAGAAACATAAAAGAAGGACACTTACAGTAGATATTTACGTTTCGACGGCACGGCCGTCCTCATCTGACCTGAAGAAGGCCTCGGAGTAGGCCGAAAGCTTAAATCATCTACAGTGTGAGTGTCCTTTTACGTGTTATCTGTTTTATTCTGTGTTCTATTGAGCCGTCCAAAAGTTATATATATATATATATATATATATATATATATATATATATATATATATATATATATATATATATATATATATATATATATATATATATATATATATATATATATATATATATATATATTCATTCATTCAAACAGAAATAGGTATAAGGAAAGGGGATAGGAAAACACATAATAGGCGAAGACAGGACATGTGGGGAAGGCGGTTTTTGAGCAGATCACGAAAGTAAAAATATTTCCCTATCCGGGATAGGGAAATATTTTTACTTTCGTGATCTGCTCAAAAACCGCCTTCCCCACATGTCCTGTCTTCGCCTATTATGTGTTTTCCTATCCCCTTTCCTTATACCTATTTCTGTTTGAATGAATGAATATTTGTGCGCCGTATGGCGGGATTTTCAAGTTTGAATATATATATATATATATATATATATATATATATATATATATATATATATATATTAGGTAATCTACCGGTTAAGGTAGGTTTTTGGATGGACACAACTATCAAATAAACATTTTGTGACTCCCCACCTAGCAAACTAATCTATATCAGGTCCCTCTTCATCTCGGTGTACTTCTTTCCTCCCTTCATCCCGTCCAACATCCCTATCCTGTTCCTAACCTTACCTCGCTTGCCTAACATTCTCCCCTCTATTACCCTCTTCAACATTCCACTACCGCTCAATACGCCTTTCATCCATTTTTCCTGCCTCCATACGATTTCTCTCAACAACCCCACTCCTCCCCCACCATTTCTAGTACTTCCTCATTTGTTTTCCTTTCAGTCCATTTCACCTTCTCCGTTTTTCTCCACACCCACATTTCAAAAGCCTCCAATCTACGTCTATCCTCCTGCTTCAGCGACCACGTTTCCGCGCCGTACATAGCTACGCTCCATATCAGAGTTTTTACGAGTCTTGTCTTAACATCCCTACTCAACGTCCCCGTCATCAACTCCCTCCTCATTGAGAAAGCCCCCTTGCCTAGCGTAATTCTTCTCCTTGCGTCCCTACCACTTTGGCCGTATTGGTCCAAAACACTTCCGAGATATGTAACTGCTCTATTTTTTCCCCGCCTATTTTAATATTTAGCTTAGCCTTTTTCTTTCTGGAAAATCGCATAACCTTTGTTTTATTAATATTGATTCTCATCCCATATTTATCGCACTGAACCTCCAATTCACTCAACAATGCTTGCAACCCCTTGGCTGACTGAGCAACTAATGCTTGGTCATCAGCAAACCTAACCGATTTTACGAATTCCCCTCCGACTGTCATTCCTACCTCCAGTTCTTCCCATGCCCCTTTAATCATTTCCTCTAGATATACGTTGAACAGTACCGGTGACAATGGGCAACCCTGCCTTACACCTCTTCCTAACACTGCCCATCCGGACTCTCCGATCCCCACTCGCACCTGAGCAGTCTGAGACATGTACAGGTTGCGGATCAGTCTCCTGTCCCTCCAATCAATTCCTATTTTCTGCAATACACACATTAATTTTTCCCAATTCACTCTATTAAAAACGCTTTTTCGAAATCTTAAAAACAGACAAAAACGTCCTCATTGTATTCTATATTCCTCTCGACTATTGATCTCATTACTGCAATGGCATCACGCGTACCTCTTCCCTTCCTAAACCCAAACTGATCAACCCCTAAGTAATCCTTTGCCTTACTCTCTATCCTTTTGTTGATGATCCTGAGAATAACTTTAGCTGCGTGGGATATCAAACTTATTGTCCTGTAATCCTCACATGACGAAGCCTTTGTCTTTTTTGGAATAGGAACTAACATTGATCTCACAAAATCTTCCGGCCAGATTCCTTCCTCATAGATACTACGAATCAGTCCATATATGGCCTTCTTCCCACCTTTTGTTGTCCACCCCCACTGCCTTATTTGCTTTCATCTCCTTTAATGCCCTTTCTATTTCATCGTCGAGTATCCCTGCTCCTAAGCTATCTTCTTCTACGTCATGTTCCTTTTCTATGTCTAACCTAGTCGGCCTAAGTTCTTTACCATACAGTGTTTCTATATATTCCTTCCATCTCTCTTGGATTTTTCCTGGTTCAACTATTATCTTACCCCATTTATCTTTAACTGTTAGCATAGATCTTGCCTTCTTACTTCCCGATAATAACTTAACCTTGCTGTATAGAGCACCAATTTCACCCTTCTTCTGTAAACTTTCCATATCCTCGCATTGAGTTTTCCACCATTCTTCTTTTGCTTTATTTGTGGCCCTTCTCAATTTATTGTTTAACTCTTTGTACTTCATTTTGCCTAACTCTGAGTTTACATTTTTCCATCTTTTCTCTCATCCATCTTTGCAATCATCTCATCCGTTACCCATGGTTTCCTTATCCTTTTCCCGTTAACGGTTCCTATAGTGTCTTTAGCGGCTTCCAATATCCCTTTCTTGATACATTCCCATTTTTCTTCGATAGTACTCAGTTCTTTACCGTCATCCACCATTTTCTCTACAGCCTACTAGTACTCCTTCCTTGTTAATCCATTAACTGCTTCTAAATTCCATTTCTTAACCCGCCGCCCTTGCCTTATCTTCTTGAAACGAACATTATATTTCATAACAACTAAATATATATATATATATATATATATATATATATATATATATATATATATATATATATATATATATATATATATACATCGATGATGCGGAAGTACTAACGAGAGCAATATAACTTTTGGACGGCACAATAGAACACAGAATAAAACAAATAACACGTAAAAGGACACTCACACTGTAAATGATTTAAGCTTTCGGCCTACTCCGAGGCCTTCTTCAGGTCAGACTGAGAGGTTTTGAGTGAAGAGTGCCTGGGGAGGGGAGGGGAGGCGGAAGGTTTAGGGACTGTTGGGAAAGAAATTAAAGATGGCGGTTAAGGGTGGAATTTTAAAGGATCGGAAATATAGGATGTATGCGGATTCGCGAGTTCTCACCTCTATGTTGGTGGCTGAATCGGGTAGGGATTCTAGAACTGTTAAGGAAAAGCATTCGTCAAATGATAAGTTGTGCGAACTTGTGTGTAAAGGGATAGGAAGAGAAGAGAGTGAATCAGAATTACATGAGTAACGGTGATTGTTCATTCGGATGGATAAGGGGGTAATGCATTCTCCTACGTAGAATGAGGTGCATTGTTTGCACGACAAGAGATAGATAATATTTTTTGAGAGGCAATTAGCGTGGGAACGGGGTGAAGGGAAAATGAGGGGATGTGGGGAGAGGGGAGCAGATCTGATTAGGAGACATGTTTTACATCGGGGGCGATTGCAGGTAGGGGAAATATGTGGAAATTTGTCAGAGCGTGGTGTCAAAGGGTTGGTGGATCTCAGAAGGTTTCTGAGGTTGGCTAGTCGTCTGTAAGCGACAGAGGGGCATTGGGGCAGTAAGGATGTGGTCGCGTCATTGTCATGTAATATAGGATAAAATTCTTTGAGAATGGCTTTCAGTCTGTGGGATCCCGGGAAATAGGTTGTGCAAAGGTTGAGTCCAGCGTCAGATGTGGGGTTGTCATTCTGTGGCGTGTGTGGTCGGGTGGGGCGGTAGATTTTATCCTGTAGGAGCTTTTCTGGGTAGCCGCATTTGTGGAGTGCATGGTGTAGATTGTGGAGGTATTTGTTGAGGGTAGCTGTGGTGTTGCAAATCCGATGTCCGCGGATAGAGAGAGAGTTGGGAATTGAGCGTTTGGTATGAGAAAGATGACTACTAGTATAGTGTATATATTGTTGATGATTAGTGTCTTTGATGTGTACTGAAGTGGTGAATTTGTTATTGTGAATTGAGATGTCTGTGTCAAGAAAGGTGATGGTGGAGTCTGAAATGGATGAAGTGAATTTAACAGTGAAAGAAGAATTTAAGGCCGATAAGAAATTGTCAAGAGAATCAGAGCCGTGTGTCCAGAGCATAAAAATGTCAATGTAGCGGACCCAGAAAAGAGGTTGGAAGGGTTGCTGTGAAAGGAAATTCTCTTCAAGGTGGCCCATGAAGAGATTGGCGTACGATGGCGCCATCCTCGTTCCCATCGCTGTGCCTTTCGCTTGGAGATAAAAACAGTTTTGGAATGAGAATGCATTTTTAGTCAGGACGACAGTGGCGAGATTGAGGAGAAATTCGGTCGAGGAGCACTGGGGTTGGGGGCGTAGAGAAAGATAGTGTCGAAGGGAGGATAGGCCTTCTGCATGGGGAATAGAAGTATAGAGGGAGGTGACGTCGATGGTGGCCATAAG